>OZ024828.1:99929961-100512461 GCA_964016985.1 Anodontia alba
TCAAGTCCTAGGATGAATTCAATAAACCAGAATGTTGCAGACACTCGCGAACAATAGCGAACATTCTGTTCCGTTGTGATAGTTTTCGGTTGGCGACAACGTGTATCCGCGAACTCTATATGAGCTTTCTTTTTGCGCAACCAAACTGGCGGCCTACGCCAATAAGTTTATGTTTGCTTGTTTGTATTCAAACGTATGGAAATGTTTAATACATTAATATTATTCATCCAATCCCACATAAAATTAATAATTATTGATAAAATTTATTCGATCTAACATCAAGTCTCGTCAGCGCTATAATGGGTACTTTGAGGTCACATGAGACGGCTTTACAATAACCGTTCAGAAGAATACATCTAATAAATTATGTCAGTATTTATCAATTAAATATAACAGCGAATAAATAATACTTTTCATATTTTGTTTTACATAAGCATACATATATTTTGTTTGCACTGGTCGCCATTCTGGTTACGCCAAAAAGCTGCTCAAGGTATAGTTCTCATCCGTCAAAAAACTATCACAACTGCACGGAAAGTTTGCAAACATTCGCGGATGTCCAGGAACGCCCTGCTGTACCGATTGCAGCGGAGTCGTGGCTGGCCTCGAGTGATCCGTATTAGCCGTTTAAAACCCTTGTCCTCTATCGGCCTATAGTAGCAGCCCAGCAAACACACAACGTCGCACTAACGTCGTTACAACGTCGCTGTAACGACGTTGTTTCGACGTGGTGTGTTTGCTGGGAGACTGCAGCTGACAGCAAGACTTTGAATAGTCATATCCTCAGTTGCCACATAAAGGCTGTCAATGTAACAACAACTAATACGTGGTGTATTCGCAACTGCCCACTCGGTAGCATCATCAACAACCTTTCGGATGCAATGACGGCCACAATATAACTTTCACTCTCTGACCTTGCGAATGAAATCACAGCAGAACCATTCCATATACCGTATATAAATGGTATGGTTTTGTTGTTATTTCATTCGCATAGACAGTGTGTAGTTGGAATTACAATTACTTGCCTCAATAATATGATCACACACTTGGGCGTACGACCGGTTGTCAGATCAATGGATTGGATATACGACCGGTCACGAGGTCGCACATTTGTCACTCAAGATCATGTAAGACCCTCTTCAATGCGTGATTTTAAGACTGCCCACGACTGCTTTCACGATATTGTCTGAGATTGCCTTCCGATAAGCCGGCTCGACCGGTCGTAGCGTAGTCACAACCTGGTCATGGGCAGAAGTGAAGGGCCTTAAAGACAAATTAGCATGTCATGGCAAGTCCTATTTTAAATGATTCTTTTTAAAATCAACTCATGATATTCCACTTTCACAAATGAGCCACAACGTCAGAAAACGTACCTTCGGACATGTGGGCTCAGCGAAGATTCCGATCAGCCTGTGCATTCGCGCAGTAAGCCCAGAATCTTCACTGGAACTATTTTGGATAGCCAAAGATACCATTACGACAACACGCCTATTCAAATATATAGAAAATTTCACCTCCAAAAACTGAAAAATTTCAGATACAAAAACTCTGATATTTTTCATATTTCTGCTCTAAACATAGATTGTGGGTACTCGTTAGAACCGCCTCGGCGAGGCGGTTCTAACGAGTACCCACAATCTATGTTTTAGCAGAAATAACAAAAATAATGTACACCCCTGCAAACCTCACTTTTACTATATAAAAGTGGGGACAAGGCAGTAACATTAATTTATCATCTCAATTTCTGATATGCTAACGAATTAAACCTCTTCTCTGAACGGTATTCCACCAGATGAAAAAAAAATATATCTCTTGAAATAATTTAAGGGGAATAGATATACTTTCAGGGGAACAGTTCTGTCAAAAAAGCCTCCCTTCTGAAAAGGGGATAAGTGTGCAGATAAAGGCACAGGAAGTCAAAAGATTGTCTCCCTTGTTCAAAATGGCAGAAATATCTGCCAAGTGTATCCAGTCCCCTTAAAGCTGAAACATGTATTAAAGCATGAAATATTTTATTATTATTATTATTATCTGAATATCGCTTGCAAGTTACTGATAATCAAAATAATAAAGGACGTTGGGCCAACGTTGACTGACTATTGCACGATTGGCTAATGGTTCACAAGGGTTGAACTCCAGTTATACAATCAACTCTCGTTATCTCGACTTCGCTTATCTCGAATAACTGCTTTTTATCTCGAAGTGAAAATCTGGTCCCTGTTTTAACACAGGGATCTACCAACAGGCAACAAAATATTGTGGAAAAGAGGAGAAAATGCTCCTTAGGAGCAATTTCTCCTCTTTTCGACAATATTTTCAATATATCTCTAACTTAGGAGTCAAATTACATTTTCATTATGTTAAAGGTGGTTGTTCGATTAATCGTTTTCCTCAGTTCCGCAAATCTGATATGTCGAAGTACGGATATCTCGAAGTGTTTCATAGGGTCCCTTGGATTTCGAGATAACGAGAGTTGAGTGTATTTTGGATTTGCAGCTCTGCAAACCGTAATACTGTTATATGAAGAGTCTCGATTACACCGAGACTCCGATTTTCATTTTTTATGTCCGTATTTTGTGTTCTTTGTTTCCAAAGGCAATCCTTTTTGACTTTTATTCACTGCAACTGATGTTAAATGCCACATGACGGCCATAAAAATCTACAAGTACTTTATCATAGTGATGATTATATTTTTTGTTTTCCTCGGATAACTGCGCTCAGTGGCAATCTTTGGGTTATAGGGAGTGGGTATGCATGATCCCAGCAAACTACACTGCTGTCATAAGAAGAGTCTCAATTAAACCGAGACTCCTTTCATATGTTTTTTTGTTTCTAAGGCATCTTTTACAAATTTATTTGTTACTCGATGTGTTTGGACGTTTGACAAAGCTCTCTGTGGTTTGTAGGATGCACAGGGATGCACAAATAAGTTTATATGACATAAAAAAGACACAATTTAGACATTTGCCGTGGATGTGTCGATGAGTAAATATCCTTTGTTGAGCACTGACTATTGTTTCTAGTAATAAAGAATTTTCCAGTATATCGACATACTCTACGGGTGTTCAGCACGTCGGCATTTTCATCATGGTTAAGAAAATTCTGGGTAAAGTCATTTAAATAGGTTGGCCCAGCGTCCAATGTTATTGAGAAACAACAAACAAACTTGGACGGAACATAATAAAATACTCTTTATAATTTATCCTAAGTCTTCGTACAGATAGGCCTAAGCAAAGAATGTAGGCCCCAGATCAGACGCCGCATACGCTCAGATCTGATGCCGCAGAATACAGCGTCTGATCAGGGCCTGCACCCTTTGCCACTCATCCAGACAGTATTTTTTTGACATTTCAGCGAGTAGTATAACGGACTCGCTGAAATTGTGGACTAGTATGGTAAAGTATTGATGCGCCAGAAGACTTTAGGTGAATATGGCATTATCAATATATATATATATATATATATATATATATATATATTATATAGTAATATATATATATATATATATATATATATAATAGTATATATATATATACTTATATATATAATATATATATATATGTATCACAGATATAAATCATAAAACGTACCGCAGCTGAAGAAATGTCTATGGTTTAACGCATTAAGCGAAAACAGATCAGTCTATGCCTCCACGTTGTTTTGATATCAGAGTCTCCATAAAGCGTCCAGCTTCTAATCGGATGGTGTGGATACGTAGGATGACCTGAATGTTCACTGAGCACACATCATTAAGAAAACACTTCTATTCAAATATATTGAAAATTTCACCACCAAAACTAAACGTTTTCAGATAAAAAGTCTGATATGATTCATATTTCTGCTCTCAAAACATAGATTGTGGGTGCTCGTTAGAACCGCCTCGCCGATGCGGTCCTAACGAGCACCCACAATCTATATTTTTGAGCAGAGTAAGAAAAAGTAATGTACGCCCCCGTAAACGCAGTTTTACTGCATAAAAGTGGGGTTCAATGGGTTCAAAATTATGTAGGTATGTTTTCGTGACGTGCTCGAAGACATTTTCTCATGTTGTGGCCCTAATCTGCTGTAGACAAACAGACAAACACACACATGTACATACAGCACAAGTATACACACTGTATCTACTGGTAGCTTGCTTTATACTACCTAGCGAATTCAAGCTTAACATCGATTTTGATTTATTAGAGGTTTAGAGGTAAACAGTACTAAATGACTTTAGTCCTTAAAGTCCCAGTCAGAACAGCTGCTGACGACATTCTATTTTTTCCGAGAAAATAAGGCTTCACATGCCATATGATCTTCCATTTGGCTGACGATTCACAAGAACTGTCAAGCTTAATTTTATATATATACTATATATATATATATATAATATTTTTGAATGTCGTGTACTACAAATCGGAATGGCACTTGGTTTAAAATGAGGCGTAATATGTATTAACAATGAGACATACATTATACCATGAACGCTCAAAAGGCTGTTCCTGATTCATGCGAACAACAACTGCCCAGACCAGCCACCTGGTCGTCGAATCAAATGGCTCTTCTAATCAGACACCACAGATACCTTCAGTCAGAGACGTCCCTGTCAAATATTCTCCACTTTGTTCATGACTTTATGGATCATAACACAATAAAGAGAAGCTTTCTAAATGTTTCGTCTTACTACAAAATTCATATTTATCGTAATTTTCTAATGTATTCGGACACTGTAACACTTTACCAGAGTTAGCCTAAAATTTGAACAGGTCCGTATTACTACACAGATCTAGATAAGAGTGAGTATCAGGTATATTTTTCTTATTTCTCCATGAAAACATATGTTGTGGGTATCCATTAGAAGCGCCTCGCCGAGGCGCTTCTAATGGATACCCACAACATATGTTTTCGTGGAGAAATAAGAAAAATATCAATTCTTTTGGACTGAAAAAAAGGCATCTTATCGAGAGCTATGTTACTACGTTTTGATGTGTCTAAATACTACCGGATGACTGGCAAATAGTCTAGATCATGACCAGACACCGTGTTTTAATCTGGATCTAAAACTGTTTGTTCAGGCCTGTCTGTCCGAATACTTAGGGTAAATACGGTACGTTCACTAAGAATAATGATTATAGAAAGTTAAATGCGTTTTGTGCTTGAGATGCAGTTTTCTATATACAGTCAAATAGTAAGAAACACTAAAGACGTATACAGATTCTAAACCTAAACGGTTTACGCTTATACAAAATTGTTCTTAGAAAAGGCGACGTCAAAACAAGGTTAATATGTTAACGCGACAGACTTTGCTCTGGGTGATTAACACAACTGTGGTTTATCAAATTTGCCGACCTCCTCAATTGTACGTTAGTGGGCGGGGCCGCATACTCGGTGACTGGTCATTCCCAAACTTTTGTAAGACAAATCTGTAATCTTTATCGTCTGAAGTCGAGCTCACTATGGTTCTATACGGTGACAATGTTTTCTTTTGCTTTGGCTTTTTGTTTGGTGTCAAGTCCTAATTTTTGTTTCATCAAAAAGTTGATAAGTTAATTTAATTAATTTTCTGTTTTGTTCACTTGATAGGGAACTCTGCGGAGGGGAATTATGTATAGCAGGAACTGTATTAGGATTAAAAAATGAGAGCAAAAAGTCTGTAAAAACAGGTTCAAGCCCTCAACTTTTAACTGTCGGTCTTTCCAATGTCATGTATTTCTTCTGTGTTTGTTCTGTACTCAATGTAGAGCTATTCTGTGTTATTATTTTATGTAATCAAACTCTTATCTGGTGCTCTGGGAGGACTGCGTTCCGCGATGGTTGCCTTACCTGAATCGATTGATCTTATTATTTATCGTCTTCATGAGCTTTGTTTATGCATAAAACGGCAGCTGATAGAAATATTTTTGATTACCTTACTGGTATTTCTTGCTCTGTTTTATTTAACATTGTGTATGGCTAGGTTGTGTTACAACTAATACTTTGATTTGTATCGTACAGAGCGCAGGAAAAATGTGTTCCAAAGTCACGACTGGAGACTGCTGTTTCTATCTGTGAATAAATATCCTCTCCTTCGGTCACACCTTTTAATCGCGATAATAACGTAACTAAACATTTCCTGTCTAGTTGCACTGAATTATCTTTATCACTGTTTTCAGAATCATTCAAATTTAGTTTATAACTGAAACAGTTTGAACCCCTCTTCAAAAAGTCAAATGTATTAATAAATTCTTCAGTTAAATTACAGTCAGACTGCAAAGAGACAAAGTGAACAGAAAAATTACAATTTTCAGGATTTTCTTGAATTAATATTTGTAGCTTATCCATGACAACACAAGGCACATATTCATAGTGTCTCTCTTTCAGTAATTTCTCAAAGATTTTCTGATTTGAAAATTCGTTTTTATATTTGTAAGATTTGCATATCTGGAATAACCCAACTGACATTACTATGACTATTTCTGTAAACTTTCTGCCGGCCATTTCAGCGAAATCCCTCCAGTTAAGATCGCCGTTTGTAACAAGTTTCACACCAAACGCTTCACTTAAATTTTGTAGCTCATTGACAGCATCAATATGACATTCATTCTCTTGATGGTATATCAGCATCTTCTCTGAGTTCTGCCGTGCAAGCTGTAGAAACTTATTCTCTGTTTCGTTATTCCTTTGGAAAGGTGTCAGTAGGCTTTCGATTTCTGACTGTATTCCTGCAATACGAAGGAAAGGAATACGAAGAGCGTTCAACATTATTGCTTTACTAGCAACTGCATGCACTGGCATTTACAAAATCGATTTATTGCTTGTAAAATCGCTGTTTGAGGAAAGTCGACTTGTGTCTGTTTCTGCCAATAATTAGACAATTTACAAGTATTGACTATTGAGGTATTGCTTATGACGTGATATTCACCAGAGAATACCACTACTGACCGAGGCGATAGCCGAGGTCAATATTGGTATTCAATGGTGGACATCAACGTCATATCCAATACCTCAATAGTCAATAATTGTTTTATTTATGTTTGTCTTTCCTCTTGATAACTGGCAAAAACAGTCAACACAAGACCCATTAATATAAAAAGCGCGCGTAGACATCGGCGTCACTACTAGCGACGTCACTAAAAGTTGATATCTAATTTTAGAAACTAATATTCACTGGAAGCCGGTGAATATAAGAAATAATCACTGGGCTTAAAACAGCCCTCAGCTTATGAAAGGCAGTCTATTTTTAGGTTCTATAATAAATTAGTATATTGCTATAAATACTGTACATAATCATAGCTCTAGATAAAAGTGGGTATCAGATAAATACTCTTCTTATTCCTCCACGAAAAACATATGCCATTTGTGGTTAATCATTAGAGCGCCTCGCCGAGGCGTTTCTAAAGAGTAACCACAACATATGTTTCCTTGCAGAAATAAGAAAAATATCAAAACTTTTGGATTGAAAAGAGCATCTTATCTCGAGCTCTGATGATATATTTTGATGACGAGAAGTACAAATGATGGAAGGGCTGAGTAGCTGTGTCAAGTAAAGGAATGAAACCCCCACTACTGCTGAAATGGGCTCCGTCCTCATATCCAATGTGTGCTTTATATCGCCTGTTCGTTTCGATATATTAGTGTATCAACATTCATATCATTACGAAAACACGCTTATTCAAATATATAGAAAATTTTACCACCAAAAAATGAAAATTTTCAAATAAAAAACTTCTGATATTTTTTCTTATTTCTACTTCGAGGCGGTTCTAACGAATACCCACAATCTATGTTTTGAGCAGAAATAAGAAAAATAATGTATACCCCTGTAAACCCCAGTTTTGTTATATGAAAGTGGGGTTTAAGGGAGTCAACATTATATAGACGTGTTTTCGTGATGTTTGGACAGAAGATGGGTGAAGTAATGGTGCTCGTAAAAGAATCAAACCATTTGGTTCTTTAGTGTGTTTTTTTTTCTGGCTATCACCCTTTGTAATATTTGGTCATTCAATTTGTGTGTAACCCCAATGCAGCTGTGTGTTTATTTCGATGAAAGAAATGTCAGATGTGTTGAGTAGGTCTCCGTTGCTATATCATTAAGCGTCACGCGTGACGACGTTATGTGCCCCTTGACGTTATGTTCAGTCAGGGTTGCAAAGTTATAAAATGTTACATCTCTCTCTCTCTCTCTCTGTTACTCTGTACGACAGATTAGAGAGAGAAAGGGAGAATGACAGAGACGAGATAGAAAAAGAGCTATCTTTCTCTCAGGAGCTATCTCTCAGAGATAGTCACAGAGAAAGAGAGCGACAGAGACATAGAGCAACACTACTGCCCGCATTTCAAGAAGTACAACCGGTAGCATTAGTACCTTAACAGTCTTCCAATATTTTTCTCAAAATCATGACGTTGCATCGACGTTGATGTGACGTTTTCTTAACGGTGCGTGCCCGCTGGAATCTGTCTTACCTTTGTGTTCTTTTGTACTGTTGTTCTGTCGCCGTCTAAGGACACAAAATATTATGAAGGTTATAACACACGTTAAAACCACAGCCCCTAATATGGACACCATAGAGATGATTTCTGGTTTGTATTCAGGTTTTACTGTAACAGGCGGGTATGGAACTGCAAAAATAGGGAAGACAAAAATCTCTCGCATAATTATAAGAAATATCCATAATTTTTTGCATAAAAACCTTGACTTACCATGCATTAACACTACTCTTAAAGCGCATTAACACTAACCCTCAAAGCGTTAATCTCAACTTGATTAGATGACACTTTGAACTGTTTTTAAAGATTTTCAGGAAAAATAAGATTGGACATTTCATGTGAATACTCTCAAGTCTTATTTTCGCAGAAAAATAATAAAGTGAATGCCACAGGGGATACGGTACTAGCACTTTTAGAGTCAAGTTATTAACTCATTTTAGACTGGATACCCACATAAGAGCAATTGGAAAACAGTGTAGACCCAGATCAGACGCCGCAAAATGCAGCGGCTAATCAGGGTCTGCATCGTTTGCAAATAGTTTAGCCATTTTTCTCTTGATCACACAGTTGATTAGGATTGGTCATTGTCAGTAATGACAGACGAACAAGTAGCCATTTTTCTCTTGGAATGTCTAAGTCACAGAGCCTGACATTAAGTTAAACTGAAATGAGTGGGGTGGGGGAGGGGGAGGTAATTAGGTCTAAAACGGGTCAATTTAACTTGATCAATTTACAAAGAGAATAACGACACTTTCATGTTAGGCTTAGCCTTTCATTAAGACATCAAATAACCGCTAGAAATTGTGTGTCTTATTGACGTCCATATACACAACTAATCTTAACTCTTTCACTGCCATGGGCGAAAAAAAAAAACAGGCTTTTGCAAACAGCATAGATCGAGATGAGACGGCTCATAATGAGCCGTCTCATTTAGATCTACGCTGTTTGACATTCAGTCTTTCAACTTTACGTATAAACTTCGTTTCAAAGGATAGTGTGTTAAAAAAGAAAAACAGACTACAAATGTCGTCTGAAATTTGGTGCCGAAAGAGTTAAATATTGAGACTGTAAATAAAGTAAAACCGGCTCGTATAAAAAATATAAAGACTATTCAAGATTAATATGAACAACGTGGAGGGAATAACTTTGTTTAATTAACATCAATACTCCGCTACTTAAGGCGTAGGAGTCTGTAGCAAGAAGCAGGGATAAAAGAAGACAGACTTCTGAGCGTTAAGGCAGATTTAAGTAAAATATAGTTCAGGTCTTTATATCTAGTGAGTAAGAATACAATCAGCCTGCCCAGTAAAAGTGTGGTTAGGTAAACTGACCGCGCTGCAGAAGACCCCAATGGGTTGACTGGGCCCTGAAACCTCAACACAACCAAAGCACAATGTAAGTTTTTTTTCTTGTTTTAACTTCTAACAAAGACAGCATAAACACATTAATACATTACGAAAACACGCCTATTCAAATATATAGAAAATTTCACCTCTAAAAACTGAAAAAAATTTCAGATAAAAAACTCTGATAATTTTCATATTTCTGCTCAAAACATAGATTGTGAATACTCGTTAGAACCGCCTCAGCGAGGCGGTTCTAACGAGTACCCACAATCTTTGTTTTGAGCAGAAATAAGAAAAATAATGTATACCCTTGTATACCCCAGTTTTACTATATAAAAGTGGGGTTTAAACGGGTCAAAATAACATAGGTATGTTTTCGTGATGAATGCGTATTGACGTGCTTTATTCTGAACGGAGTGAGCATGACGCAGAAGGGCGCTTTGTAAATCGCGATTTACTGCCCATCAACCTTTACAAGTCGACATAGCTCCATATGCAGTTTTAACTGTACATGCTATGTGTTTTATTATGCAGCTCGAGCTCGTCACGTTATAGTGGTATCCGCAGCCCAGCCCACAAAATGTTATTTTTTTAACCAAAACAATTGCTGTGATTTGCTGGTTTTAGACTTTTGTTCCCTTGTTCCCCTGAAATAAATGGCCTTATTCCCGTGTTCCCCAAATCCCTGGGAGGGCCTCGTTAAATAGTCGCTATCTTCTAAATCTACGTTGTATTGACAACCTACGCTAATTGGGTGTATTTGTATAGTCCAAGCATAAGAAGAAAAACAACATAATTATAAAATACAGAAAAAAACAACATAATTACAAAATACCGACTATTGTTACGTCAAACCATGAACTGCAACGTCAGAAAACGTACCCTCGGGCATGTGCTCCTGCGAAGATTCAGATCAGCCTGCGCATTCGTGCAGTCTGATCAGAATCTTCACTGTGCGCATTTTGGATAACCAAGGATGCAAAGTTACTTCATGCGGACAACGGAGACTTTGAGCCTGTGCAGTTGCGCAGTCGGGTTTGAGAAATCGTTGGGCGCACGTTTCGGAAGGTACGTTTTCTCACGTTGCGGCTCAATTTGATTTACCACCATACGGGACACTTTTTGCGAATAACTGTTATGCACCTATATATATATAAATGATTCGCAACGCACTAAAACGGCCCTTATATATTTTGCGGACAACGTAGGTTCCGATCAGCGTGCCCATCTGTGCTGTCTTCTTAGGACATTTTCTGTTCATCGACCTGTACTACAGTATCCACTGATTATCTAAGCGGACAATGAAGGCCCAGATCAGCCTGCGCTTATGCGCAGGCTGATCTGGGCCTGCATTGTCCGCAAATTACGAAGGTTCTTTTCATGCGTTGCGCATCAAATGATATCCATACCTTCAAATGGGTGGCCCAGCTGGACTATGTCCATCTGTTGACATGTTCTCCCAGACATCTTTATGTCATTCTGGTCTCCCGCACAGACAGCATACACCTTTGTGTAAAATAGTAAGAAACGCAACGTAAGAAAACGTACCTTCTGATATGTGCGCCCAACGAAGACTCAAATCAGCCTGCGTGAACGCACAGTCTGATCAGAATATTTGTTGTGCGCTAGAAGAAACTTTGCATGCTTAGCTGTCCAAAATCGAACCATCTGACATGTGCGTCCAGCAAAGACTTACACCAGCCTGCGCATCCGTAGAAACCTTGCATCATTAGCTGTCCAAAATTTGCCCCATGAAGAATCTGATCAGACTGCGCGAATATGCAGGCTGATTTGAATTTTGGCTGGGCGCACATGTCCGAAGGTACGTTTTCTAAATGTTCCGACACATATGATATCAGGAAAGGCCCTTCATGACAGGACGACAAATGCCGAAATCAGTCCGTGCGCCTGTGTCCTCGTTGTTGAAAACAGAAGTGGCCGTATGATAAATGCATCCTGCCTAAACTCATTCGCACAGTTTGATCCGAGTCAATATTTGTTGCTAACATGATGTATAACTCTTCATAGTTATACAGTGAACAGGATAGTCCCTGATCAGTCGGGCTGATCTGGGTCTAAGGCTTTTAACCATGAAAACTAAAGCTAAACTCTATCGAGACTATATGCATACTAAACAAAGAAATAAATACATACACAAATAAATAAAATGAAATAATAATAATAATAAAAAACACATGCTAATTATATATTTTGCATATAAGGTTTTAGCGTTAGGTTGTCTAACTCAAAACATTTCATGATAATGTACTATACAGATATCGAGACCAATCATGTTTGAACTATGTCTTCTTTAACTAGTAATGTAATTGTCAATCATGATCATGCAAAATACAAATTTGTAATACTATTAATAGAAGAAAAATGATAACTGCCTGACAGATGTCTATATGCATCATTTTTAATCAGTCCATTTTTTTTATTCCAATTTTATGCAATTATACCAACGATACGAAAACTATTTTACAAACTCATAGTAACAACCCAGCCAGCATTCTTTTAAAATCCATAGCGGGCCGTCATCGGCCCTTCAGCTATCTTGACAGACCGGTAACGGCCCGCTATAGATTTATAAAGAATGCTTACTGGGAATTTTTATACATATAAGTATAGTAGTGTTCTTATTTTTCTTTGTCAATATATCCATCTTTAGCAGCAGAAAGAAAAGAATTGCTTTTTTTAGTTAGAAGCGCCATTGACAGGAACCAATGCCTGTACAGAGGACATCATATTTTCCCTAGTTACAGATAAGCCTGCGCGCACAGTGTAGTCTCAGATCAGACATAGCAAAATGCATGGAAAGCCTCATAATGTAAAATACGAGATATGGATTAGTACAGCTACATGATGTACAACGATGGAAGAATCCAAAGGCAAAAATCCACTTAAACACACTGACACAAGAGTTTTCCGCAACAGGCACAAGTACAAAAAAGAAAAAGAAACAAAAAAACGCAGAATGGTGTCAATAAACTTACAACAGGAGTGTAATTTCCAGGTCCAAATGCGCGGTCAGTAATGACAGTTCTGCTTTCATTGAATCTTCTTGTCCCAGTCTGAAATTAAGAAAAGCACATACAATATACCTTTTTACGGTGAATATTCGGACATCTTAAATCCTTACTATAACTGACCAGCAGGCACATGACGTTTATACAACGTCGCCTCAACGTCGATGCAACGTCATGACGTTGCATCGACGTTGAGACGACGTTGTATAAACGTCATGTGTCAGCTGGGTGTCCTAAAATTAAACAAGTCCATTTTATTATTTGATTATGTGCCTGAAAACTAGATATGTGGCAAACAATACAGGCCGTGATCAAACACCGCATTCTGTCATTACAAAAACACGCCTATGTGATTATGAACCCCTTAAACCCCACTTTTATATAGAAAAATTGGGTTGACAGGGGTATATATTATTTTTACTTATTTTGCAAGAAAACGTGAATTGTGGGTACTCGCTAGAACCGCATTGCCGAGGCGGCCCTAACTGGTACCCACAATTTATGTTTTGAGCAGGAATATGAAAAAATATCAGATTTTTTTTTTATCTGAAAAATTTCCTTTCTTGGTTGTACAATTCTTAATATATTTGAATAGCCGTGTTTTCGTAATGTGGTTTATGATCTGGGTCTACACTGTTTGCGCAGACCTGTATGCTCGAACATGAAGGATATATTGCAATATTAAAATGATATATTCAAGTGAAGACAATACGGAGTTTCCCGTTTCAAATAATCAATGTTATTGTTTATACAAGCAACCTGCACTATACGTGTATGTATGGAGCTCACCTGGAACGTTATATCAATATCTAAGATATAGCAAAAATTTAAATGTTAGGGAACTGATAGAGTACGTTGTTAGGCTGAACACTGAAGAGTTTTGGACATTCAGTGTTAGAGAGTTCACTATGGCACTATATACTGATATAAATAATTGAATAAGATGCACAATGTTCTTTCGGAGTGTAAAACAATATCAGCCCCAACATGGGAAAACGTACCTTCTAGCATGTGCACTAAACGAAGACTCAAATAATCCTGCGCATCCGCGCAGTCTGATCAGAGTTTTCGTTCTCCGCATGATTGAACTTTGTATCCATAACTATAAAAAATGCACCCAATGAAGATTCTGATCAGACTGGGCGAATGCGCAGGCTGATCTGATTGTTTGCTGGGCGCTAATGTCCGAAGGTATGTTTTCTGACCTCGTGGCTCATATGTAATAGTACCAACAGTAAGATAAATATACAGTCGACTCTCGTTATCTCGACTTCCAAGGGACTCTCTGAAATACTTCGAGATATCCGTACTTCGACATATCAGATTTGCAGAATTGGGGGAAAAACTAATTCGATTAACCCCATTTAATAAATATATGTGTAATTGGACTCTTGAAGTTAGAGATTTGTTGAAAATATTGTGGAAAAGAGGAGAAATTGCTCCTAAGGAGCAATTTCTCCTCTTTTCCACAATATTTTTTTACCTGTTGTTAGATTTTCATGTTTAAACAGGACAAGATTTTCACTTCGAGATAAGCGGTTATTCGAGATAAGCGAGTTCGAGATAGCGAGAGTCAGCTGTACTTCTTTGGCATCGGTAATTATGTTGGTGGTGGTGTTAAATGGCCCATACTCTTATAGTTTCAAAATTTGCATAAATTAAATTTGATTTATTTCTTTTCGTTTGAAACTTAACCCATTTATGTACAGCGTCCCATAACAGGGCTTTTGGTAGTGTATACCCGGATCTCAGACTCCACAGACCACGGCGTCCAATCAGGGTCTACACTGTTTGCTTTAAATACAACAAGCAATGTCTATAAACAAGGTAATAATAAAATTAACTTCACACCCCTTCTGTTGGAAAAAGGACCTATAGCCAAAGAGTTGAGATAGCAGAATCCATTCGGCATAAAAGGGTAAATATTACTGCAATAAGAATTTTTAAGCAAGACAAACAAACTACTTACCAGATTCATTGCGTATAATTCTTCATATCCTCTTCTGATCCACACTTTTATTAAATAAGCAAACTTGGGCAGGTTCCATATGTCTATTTTAAGGCTGCCATTCTGTAGTCTATCTATAGATAACTTTGGACGGTCAGAGCAATGACAGATACTAGACATATGTACATCTGAAAGAAAACAAATATTCCCATTACGAAAACACGCCTATTCAAATATACTGAAAATTTCAACACCAAAAACTAAAAGTTTTCAAATAAAAATTGTGATATTTTTCATATTTTTGCTCAAAACATAGATTGTGGGTACTCATTAGAACTGCCTCGCCGAGGCGGTTCTAAACGAGTACCCACAATCTATGTTTTTGAGCAGAAATAAGAAAAATAATGTATACCCCTGTAAACCCTAGTTTACTATATAAAAGTGGGGTTTAAGGTAGTCAAAATTATATAGATATGGGTTGGGGCTTGACGATTTGTCTTTGGCTTGGCCCGCCAGGGTTCAACTATTGGTTTTCATTTACTCTGTCACACAGTAGAATTAGCCATGAGTCGTCTTTGTTTATCATAGTGATGGATTTGATTTTTATGTTTTCGCTTTGATGAATTGACTGAGTTGAGAGCCTTTATGCGAACCCAATTTTTATGCTTTTCTGTATTAAGAGTTACATCGGGACTAAGGGTGAAATTGGCTGGCCGTAAAAGTGCTTTAAATCCCCCGGTGGTTTATTCTACTGACCGTTCTAAGGAGATGGTCCTGGTGTTAGTCTTACTTTTTGTTGCTTTGTGATTTATTCTACGAGGCGTATTGTTTTATGTCTTGGCGTGTGTTATTTTGTTCTTGTGTTTTTCAGTCCTTTTAGCAATTACCTCGCTTGGGGAAGAGAGCTAGTCTTGGGGGCTTTTCGTAGGTTTGTTCGATTTGCGCTTGTTTGGTTTTGTCTGTTTCCTCTTCCTCTTGGTGTCTGGAAAGGGCTGCGGTTTGTGATTGTGGCACTCCCTGGACTTTTCTCTTATCGTTTTTTTTTTCGTGATGCTTTTAGCGACAGAATGCTTTAAAAGTATCAGTAATATCGAAATACACGCCGAGGTTTTACGGTATCCACATACTTAGCAACAGAAAAAGTGGTAAGACTGACTTTACTGAAAAAAAAAATGTTGGTGGACATATACTGATTAAGGTCATCGCAACGGAACCGTGGAGGAAACACAGATTTAATGCATTTGGCAAATGGTCAACATACATATCTTACATTAAGTTTTTCTGTTAGTACATATTAGTAAAAATGCTAAAGAGTAGCAAGAATAATACTTGAATATTATTTATCATTGAAAATTTAGTAAAGACGCAAGCCGGAAAACAGTCAAACCTATTTAATGTCATATGTGAACAGCAAAGAACCAGAGTGATCTGCACAGTCACTATGCTGGACATACCATGGTGATCGCTGAACCAGTTGAATGCATGAATCTTGTTCTTATCTATATACAGTCGAACCTCGTTATCTCGAACTCGCTTATTTCGAATTACCGCTTACCTCGAAGTGAAAATTTGGTCCCTGTTTTAACATGAAACTATAACAACATGTAACAAAATAATGTGGAAAAGAGGAGAAATTGCTCCTAAGGAACAATTTCTCCTCTTTTCCACATTATTTTATATATATACTTCTAACTTCAGGAGTCAAATTACATATTCATTTGTTAAATGTGGTTGTTCAATTTATTGACTTCCTCACTCTCTCAACTCTGATATATCGAGGTACGAATATCTCGAAGTATTTCAGTGAGTCCCTTGGAATTCGACATAACGAGAGTTGACTTTAGTTTAAAATCGTATACAGTAGTGTGTTTTATGTTTCCCATAGTAACAAAAGTTAATGATTAGTTTTAGTCTTACTATACAGAAAATTAAAAGAAAAAAAAAATCGAAGAAATTACAGTGGCCACAATTAATAACACTGCGTAGGGTAAAACAAATACACGTAATGATGAATGAAAATAAAATTCGTTTTCTTAAGAGAAATGGATACACTTGTAAAGGAGTCCACTCTAAAAGGGAAGAATTTGCTCTCACAGCAAATTCTTTCTTTTAGAGTAGACCCCTTTTTAGAGGGGGGCAAAACTATTTTGTCAGAGTTGCTTCCCTATAAGCGTCCCTATTCCCCTTAAATATAATTACTTAGCGACAGAGGAAATATATATTCTTCAGAGCACTGCATCTGTCCTGTGCAAACTTGAGACACTCGTAGTGACCTCCTCTGGCGGAACTGACAAGACTTTTTAGCAATCTGACGGCTTGGCAGGCTCCATATTTGAACGCTAAGATAAGTCTCAGGTTCTCGAACCAGTTCGATGCAGTCGAAGAACAGCTTTGATAATTTCTGTAAATGGGTAAAAGAAAGGAAATGGAATGCGTCACATCATAAGAAAAGATATTCTAAGAACATAAACAAAAATTGCTTCCCAAATCAAGGCTTGATGATGAATTTAATATCTGATGGTAGGCTGCAATGATGCGATGGACCTATCAAATGTGTACTTTGTCACCAATGAAAACATCAAAATGCCAAAGGCACTAAGACGACAGATTTCTTGAGAAATTCATGAAAATCTGAACTTTGCAAGGGTACAGACGCCAAAGCTAACGAGAAGTACACCTTCCTTGGCAGAAATTTCACTTATAGCAACAACGATGGCGTATTGATATAGCATTATGTTAATTAGTTCCGTTTGTTTACATTTTCCTCCCGCATATGCATTCGTCATTTAAACTCGGCATTTTTCACACCTGATTTGTTTTTCATACTATTCCAGGACTATAATCAAAATTCGAGAGATAATGGTCTTAAACATCAAATAAATATGATTTTGACTAAATCCATTTGTAAATGCCGCAAAACTTGAGTAAATGTTGCACTACTTCTTGTGCGGAAGCATGCTCAGTGGTGGTGACAGGCACTAACTGGATACGTCGATGGTAACAGAATGACAGCTGAAATCTGCCATAAATAAATTAGTACCTTCAATTAGGGAAAATAGTGATTTAGATATTAAAACTAACGTATCTAACCTAAGTATTGGTACAGGCAGGCCTAAACAAACAGTGCAACCAGACCAAACGTGGCGTAGGATCAGGTCTACATTGTCTGACACTCGACAAACAGCTTAGGCATTTTAATGAAGTTGTTCAAATTTAAAGACAAGTATGGTAACATTACAGGTATATATTATAATTCTAAAGGTTACATTGTATCATATGGTTATATGTCGTGTTATGTTCCTCAAAATCGTTTCAATGATTAGAAATTTTGTTGGGTGTTTATTTTTTCTTTGTTCGTGCATGGTGTTTGAAGGAGCACATACCGTTTAGAACCACTACAAAATATATATGCATTAGCCCAGCAGGCACATGGCGTTTATACAACGTCGCCTCAACGTCGATGCAACGTCATGACGTTGCATCGACGTTGAAGCGATGTTGTATAAACGTCATGTGCCTGCTGGGAGGTTTCTCGGCGGTAAAATCGGAAACAAGAACAGCATGACTATACCTTGTTTTTGTCAACTTTGCGATTTCTGATCCGGAGCAAAATACAAGATGTTGACTGCCTGTGTGAATTTCCATCTTTAACATACTTGGTAAGCTGCAGCAAATACCACTTAGGATGTTTGTTTTCTGAAACCATACATATATAAACCATACTTAAAATGAGGCATATTCAGCAAATTTGATGACCGGGACTACTCTACGTGATCAACACATAGCTCTTAACCATACCTGTCCAACAAAAACCAGGTAAAGCATTTTCTGTGTGTCTAAAACCTGCTTGTCACACGAAGAGCAACCAACATCAGAACCACTGCCTTAGGATGATAACTAGGCTACAACTACAACTCCAGTGGTCCTCACTTGCTGCACCACTCACCCATAGCAGCAGGATTTCCGGGTATACTGCCTGATGACTGTTACTTGCACATAAAACCGAATTTTTCCGAGATTTGAAAATTCATACGCGGGTCACTGATGATGCTTAATTGGCCGAAACTAGCTCCTAAATATTGAGTCTGGCGGGCAAGAGCAAAAATATAGATCCAGATCAGACGCCGACTGATCAGGATCTACATTGTTGGCCACACATGCGGATTTATGTTCCCTTTTGACGACACGTCAGCCTTTATAGGTCATTTTGTGTCATCTCCAAGAGAAAGGGAGAAAAGGGACAGAATAGATATTAGAGAGATGAAAGAGAAAGAGAACACACAGGTAAAAGTAAAGTCAGTTGTGAAATAGAAGAAATAAAAACATGTCCCCTTTCCCCGACTTGCTGAAGATACAGCAGGCCCTGTCACTCTTACAGAAATTTCAGAAACAATCACTAGCTGTGCTTTTTTTTTGTCAAATTTTAGTACGGTAAGAAAATAAGATGCCGGAATACTTAGGGTAAATACGGATAATGTAACTCCGGTAGGTATCATAACACTTGAAAAATATTGTCTATTTTACTACTGCGTGATACTACTGAAACGTTCAACTAGATGACAAACAGTCCAGACCCTGGTCAAACTGATATACGTGCAGTTTAATCTGAATCTATACCATATTGCACAGCCATGCTTTCCGAATATCTAAGACAAATAGAACATACTTACTTGTAATCGCAGACGGCCAAGTGATGTTTAGAACATTCTGATTTCCAATAGAACTGGTTGCCATGACTGGACTGAGGTCACTTGTTGTTTCATAACTTCCTTGGTCTGTCACACTTTGGATACGTTCACAAGCTGTAGAAGACAATGAAAACATCCAAGTATATTGGAATAACGCTCTATAAATTGGCTTTGTTTAACACTGTAATAATAATATTTCAATGGTCTAGTTATTATTTGCTCCAAGAAAATATACATTTCGAAACTAATTTGAACAGACTCGCTGGTGATCTTATATAAGATACCCCTACTCTCTATCAAGTGAACTTCCTCATCTTTTCTCGCGTTCACCCTCTGACCCCCCCCCCCCCCCCCCACACACACACACACACACCCTTTTGAGTGTATAAATGGTGAATTGCGGCGATGGCATGAATTCCGAATGCATGAAGCATTATCTTTTATTGTGTTTAAAACCTTAGAAATTCTTAACGAAACTTTTTTTATTTATTACACCGTTGACTAAAAAGGGACACAGCCAAAACTTTGCGGAAGCATATTAGAGAGGTTCCAAAGTTGTAAGCTTACACTTTAACCTACTGACTATATTTTAAAGCAGCCGAGTTTTTGTGTTATTTTTAACAGTAAACAGTCGTGATATTTCAATCAGTATTTCCGAAAATGAAATAACATAAGACTTGGCATTTCATTCAAATTGTCCGAAGGAGACAGAAATTGAGACAGCATTTCATTCAATTTGTTTCCAATGACAAGCGATCTGAATGAAATATGAAATAAAATCTATAAAACTGCCACTGGAAACAACAAACTCTATTTATTAAGCAGCAATGTAGTTGGCAGTGCTGCATACCCCCATCCCTACTACCACAACCTCCATCTCCGCCATCCTACTTAAAATTTATATAAGATATATAACATTACGAAAACACGCCTATTCAAATATATTGAAAATTTTACAACCTAAAAAGGAAAAATTTTAGATAAAAATTTCTAATATTTTTCATATTCCTGCTCAAACCATAGATTGTGGGTACTCGTTAGAACCACCTCGGCGAGGCGGTTCTAACGAGTACCCACAATCTATGTTTTGAGCACAAATAAGAAAAATAATGTATACCCCTGTAAACCCCAGTTTTACTATATAATAGTGGGGTTTAAGGGGGTCAAAAATATATAGGTATGTTTTCTTGATGAGATGGAACACATTATGCCTCTTCATTTGGGCTCCGCTTCATCCAGACCATAAAGTTAGCATGGTGGGAAACAATTTTAGCAGACGACATTTGAAATATTTTTTTCAAGAAACAGGCTTTGATATTTCATGCAAATTGTCTGAGACAATTTGCCTGAAATTTGAAAGCCTATTATCTGAGAACATAAGAAATGTATTGTCAATTTTTCCTCTGCTGAAGTAGTCCAGAGATTGATAAAGGTAATAAATGCTTACCATTTTTCACATTTTTCACTTCAATCTGTACTGCCGAAGATCCAGACTCCTAATAATAAGAACAGCGTTAACCCAGCTGGCATTCTTTATAAATCTATAGCGGACTGTTATCGGCCCGTTAGGGTAGCTGGCGGGCCGATTACGGCCCGCTATAGATTGATAAAGAATGCTAGCTGGGTTATTACAATAAAGGTGTATTCAATAACAAGATATACGTTAGAAAGTAGAGAAATGGCTATGCCTCATCCAGTGTGGAACTTAAATTCTGGAAGCCTAGTCGGGCCACAGCATTTCCTACATGTGCACCCAGTAAAGACAGATTATCCTGCGCATCCGCACAGTCTGATCAGAGTCTTCATAGGACACTCTGTATGTAGCCAAGGAGAAGGCGTCTTCAGGCGGACAGTGAATACTCTGATTAGTTTGCGTTGATGCTCAGGCAGATCTGAGTCTTCATTGGGCGCACATGTAATCATGTAGACACAATTTACGACCCATCTTCTCGGATCTTTACTAACATCATCAATATAAGTATTACGCAATACAAAGAAAGCCCCTTATATTGTATGCTAACAGCTAAGGCACAGATCAGCCTGTGCATCCGGGGTAGCTTACATGGGTCTTGTTTGTTCACCGATAGATTCTTCAGTATACAGTGATTTTGTAAGAGGTAAACAAAAGTGCTGAGAATGAGCAGTCTGATCTGAGCCATAGTTATCTGTGTTTGACATAAATGACCTTATCTGCCGCGCGCATCAAGACGTTCTAGCTGTAATTGGGATCACTTTGTGAACCGTTTTCTGACAAAATCATATATAAATTACAGGAAACATTTTTTTTTCTGATGTGATTTTTTTCCTTCAATGCTAAAGCCCCACACATCGAAAGACCCACAAGTGTGACTTAAACTTTACACACAGGCAAATATTACTTATGCGATATCGTTTTCTGACTTTCTTAATAAAAGCATATGTTGTGGGTACCTGTTTGAATTGCCTCGACTTGTCGAGGCAATTCAAATGAGTACCAACAACATATGTTTTTTATAAAGTAGTAGATAAAAGTACACTGACTGTTATGTAAAGACTACTAAAGTGCTTGACTGTGCGCTTATAGGGCAAATACGGTATATTTGTAAGGAACCAACCCGGTGCCCTGTACATTTTTGCAATCCTTGATCTATAGAATCAATTTCTTTGAGCGTTTGAGGCGTCCACCAGGCGATGAACAACACGTGGCTACAAAAGTTCAACTTAAGGAACCTTTAGGTTCAGGTGAGCTTTTCTCCTTTTGAATGGTATGTTCGTTTTTTTTCTTGTCAATTATTTGTCATTATCATTATCAATTACCTTTTATTATTGTTGCTTGAATGAATGCATGATATTGAACATTTCTTTCATTGGCAATATGGTAACTGCTTCACCGTGAACAAATGGGTAATCTGAGCATATGCACATATGAAATGCCTAGATCAGCCGGTGCACCGGTGCATTGGTTATTGTTGATTATAGTAAAACTCCATTGACTCCAACCCCGATGGCTCGTTTACCGTGGCTGATTCGAACTCGTGTTTTGAGTCCCTAGTAATTCTTCCGATCGCTCAAGAAAACAAATATTTAGGGATATTTTAGGATAATTTTATTTTATGATGAAATTGTAAGATGTGTGTTCTCATTAGAATCGTCTCATCGGGACGATTCTAACGAGTACACTCTACCATGGTTTTATTGAAGATCGAAAGATTTTTCCATTTGCCTCCTGACCTGGCATTATGATTTACCTTCAGTGGCTCGAAGTATTCATTACTAGAACAAATTTCCATGGTCCCAAGTTTATTCGAGCCTTTGAAGTTCGACTGTATGTGGACTGATACGCAGGATGGACCATCAGGAAACAGGCCTATATAATTTTAAACCCCTTAAACCCCACTTTTATATAGTAAAACTGGGGTTTACAGGGGTATACATTATTTTCTTGCTTTGCAAAAAAACATAGATTGTGGGTACTCGTTAGAACCGCTTCGTAGTAGAGGCGGCTCTAACGAGTACCCACAATCTATGTTTTGAGAAGAAATACGAAAAATATCAGAATTTTTTATCTGAAAATTTTCCTTTATTTGGTTTTAAAATTTTCAATATATTTGAATAAGCCTGGTTTCGTAATGTTTGTCGTCCGAGTAAAAGTTCCTATCCCTCGAAGGCTCCAGTTTTCTTATGATCACATGCCTCTCAATTCCATTCTATCACATTTTGTAAGATATTAGAAAATAAATACAAAGACACTATTGTATTCTTGTATAAAGTAAATGCAATTTGCAATTACACTGTCAAAATGTTTGAGTGCAAAGCAAAACCCAAACATTTGATGCGCAAAAAAAAAAAAAAAAAAAAAAAAAACGATCCTTAATTCATGCGCGAAAAACGAAGCTACAGACCAGCCTGTGCAATTGCGCAACATTACATTCGTCAGTTTATCCTATTCTTATTAATATGTTTATTCTGTAAGCGAGCAACGAATGCCGTGAACGGATTGCGTGAATGTGCAAGCTGATCAGAGCATTTGTTGCCATCATACGACCCAGCAGGCACATGACGTTTACACAAGGTCAGTTCAACGTCGATGCAACGTCATGACGTTGCATCGACGTTGAGGCGACATTGTATTAACGTCATGTGCCTGCTGGGTGAGCCATGTCGCGATAACAAGGCTATTCGGACTTTCTGTCGAATCAATCTTTCAGTGCGCATGCCCGGCTCTTTAGCAAGGCCACGTTTCTAGTTCTTTGTCTGAAGTTCCGTTTGGCCTACCGCTTACGTGGGCGAACAGCATATGTTCTTGTGAGACAGCGGTTGCGCAGGCAGGCCTGAACCTGTTCACCAAACTTGGTATGTGCATTGATATTGTGGAGATCTGGTTTGGGATTGCTAATGGGCAAATTTCGTCAATTTTTGACAGAGTTATCTGCCCGAGACACGCCCATATTTTCGTTTCCGGGTGATAACTTGAGTAAACATCAGTGGATTTTCACCAAACTTGGTATGTGCATTGATATTGTGGAGATCTGGTTTGGGATTGCTAATGGACAAATTTCGTCAATTTTTGACGGAGTTATCTGCCCGAGACACGCCCATAGTTTAATTTCCGGACTATAACTTGAGTCAATAACAAGGGATTTTCACCAAACTTGCTATATGCATTGACATTAAGGAGATCTGGTTTGGGATTGCTAATGGGCAAATTTCGTCAAATTTTTACGGAGTTATCTGCCCGAGTCACGCCCATATTTTCGTTTCCGGATGATAACGTGAGTAAATAACAAGGGATTTTCATCAAACTTGCTATATGCATTGACATTAAGGAGATCTGGTTTGGGATTGCTAATGGGCAAATTTCTTAAAATGTTTACGGAGTAATCTGCCCGAGACACGCCCATATTTTCGTTTCCGGATGATAACTTTAGTAAATAACAAGGGATTTTAACCAAACTTGCTATACGTATTGACAGTAAGGAGATCAGGTTTGGAATTGCTAATGGCCAAATTTCGTCAAATTTTTACGGAGTTATCTGCTCGAGACACGTCCATATTTTCCTTTCTGGATGATCACTTGAGTAAATAGCAAGGCCTTTTAACCAGCTATATGCATTGATATTATCAAGATTTGCTATATGATTGTTGGCTGTCCATTGATATTATCAAGATCTGCTATAGGATGCTATAGGATTGTTAGCTGTCCATTGATATTATCAAGATCTGGTTTAGGATTATTATCTGTCCCTCCGTCATTTTCTTTCCCGACATTTTCGCAACGATAACTTTAATACATAAACAAATAATTGCTATGGCGGGGTATTATGCTTGCGTTGCTTTTATTCCCATTTCACATAATACAAAAACAGAACTTTCAAAAACTACCTTAGAAGTAAAGAAAACGTAAAATAAAATATTGCGTGACATACAAATATGAAATTTACGATCATGCTGGGTGTTTTTAAATAGAAAATTACTCTGTCAACAGACAGAAGGTCACAGCAATATTACTGTTGGCTATTCTTCGAGTTGCGCTAATGATGTTTAAAACACCATTCAAAGCTCTTTATAACAGGACATATTGATCCCATGCAGGGAAATAAAGTTTCATTTCATTTCACTTTGAAGTTAAAGCAAATGCTATAACTTGTAACCGAACAAAGCGATAATACAATATGCCACTGCCCCCGGTCCTCACACGAGGCGATCATATCGCCAGACAGGACTCACCAAACACATTAACGCTAAGCACTCTGGGCAAACTTTTCAGCAGGTGACAGTTTGAAATATTTTTTCTTGTTTTTCCTAGAAAACAGGAGCTGACATTTCATGCAAATTGTCTCCAATGAAGACAATTTTCAAGAAATGTCAAATCCTGTTTTCTTGCAAAATATACGAAAATTATCACCAACTGGTCGTCTGCTGAATTAGCCTAGAGGGTGGTAAACGTTAAGAAAACAAACACTATAGTGTTGTTTCCTTGTCAGGCCTTGTGTTTAGTAATTAGAAATGAATCTTACCATGATTCTGTATTTGGCAGGACATGCCTTGGTCAGCTGGAGGTTTGGAAGTGTAACTGTTCCAACGACCATATACATATAACATGATAGAAACGCCCACACCCACAGCACTTGCATCGTACCTGTGAAAAAAGCTAAAACGTGAGTTTTTATTATTATTATTATTATTATTATTATTAGACAAACACTTTTATTTCTTTCAAGCCAAAAACATGACATACGAGTAGTAACCTATTAACAATACAGGCGGCAGATACTTTACATATATATAACACCAGTTTATTATTATTATTATTATTATTATTTATTTTTTATTTTTATTTATTTATTTATTTTTTGATATATATTATTGGTGGCTTGGTGGCATGTCGTGTACCTTAATATACGCGTAGAACATTACGAAAACACGCCTATACAAATATATAGAAAATTTCACCTCCAAAAATTGAAAATTTTCAGATAAAAAAACTTTGATATTTTTCATATTTCTGCTCAAAACATAGATTGTGGGTAGTCGTTAGAACCGCCTCGCCGAGGCGGTTCTAACGAGTACCCACAATCTATGTTTTTGAGCAGAAATAAGAAAAATAATGTATACACCTGTAAACCCAGTTTTACTATATAAAAGTGGGGTTTAAGGGGGTCAAAATTATATAGGTATGTTTTCGTGATGATGTAGGAGAATGTAAAATGAAACGTATAAAAGATTAGGAGAACATGGTACATGTATGCTAAACTTTATGCTATGAAGCAGTAATAGGGACAAGTACATAGTATCGGTAGAATTACGAACCTGGAGAAAATGAGATGATGAAGAAGAAGAAAAAATGAAAAATGAAGAAGAATAATAAAGATAAGACATATGGGAAATACAGAGTAGTAGTAGTAGTAATAGTAGTAGTAGTTGTTGTGGTAGTAGTAGTAGTAGTAGTAGTAGTAGTTTTGGAAATGGTATTAGCAGTAGTACCACAGAATGTGTTGGCAATCAAATAACAAACAGAGATAACTTTCTTTTACGGAAAAAGGAAATGTAGTGTAAGATAGAGGATAACGAGAGAAGAAGAAGAAGAAGAGATAATACGAAGAAGAATATGAATAAAGTGACTAACTGAAAGCAAATGTCGCATAGCATAAGATACATGTGTCTCGGGACAAAACCTAAATCGTGTGTACTGTTTACGAGGCGTAAAGATGGTCATTCACAAACCCAGTCACGTTTTGCACGTGTATATCTCGTGGCTACTGTTCATAGATCACAGACATTTTGTCAATGGGAATTATTCATTTAACACAGACGGAAGGTTGTGAACGGATTACTTTTACATTTCGCTGTTAAACAAAGTAATGTGCGGGGATTATGGTCGTTCGATTTACAAAACAAGGTAAGATTTTTACAGTCAGACACACACATTTGATAGAGTCCTGGCAAATCGTACTCCACTCAACCACCCTAGTCACCAGCCGAACGCACACCTAAGTTGCTTAACAACACTGTGAACATCCGGCCAGAGACGACCGGATCAGGCAGAATGGAATATATTCACCCTGGCTTCATTGCCTAACAGTGGCGACCGGGCGCCACTGTCTAACAGTGGCGACCCAGATCGGTCACCACGGAAAGCGGCGTCCGACCTGGGCCCACATTGTTGAATTAAGACGACAATCAATAATGTCAATAAAAAACAAACAAACAAAACAAAAAAAAACAAACAAAAAAAAAAAAAAAAAAAAAAAAAACTGATGCACATTCGACGATAAATGGACTCGTCCAATGTGTATGGACAGATCAGCCTGCTTGGTGTAAATGGGCTAATTCTAAATAAACGGAGTTTGTATCATTGTGAAAACATTCCAATTCACTAAAATGTAAGTTTAACAGTTGTAAAAAATCAGATGAGAAAATCTGATATTTTTCCGCCCAAAACACAGATCTTGGATACTCATCAGAACCGCCTCATATAACTCTGTTTGCAGAAGACTACCAACAGGTAGCCGCGTTGAAAAAACTTGATCCCTTTGCACATGCTAATGACAAAGACCATTCAACCTGCACATTCTAATGCATGTGAGAATAATAAGGTGTTAACCCTTTTCCTGTTGAACCCGGATATACCCTGCCTTTGCAAACAGTGTATATCCAGACCAGTTGGCTTCTGAACTTCAGAAGGCAACTGATCTGGATCTGCACTGTTTACCATTAAGTGAATTTATAGCAACAATCCAGGTCAAGTAATCTAACTAGCAGAAAATTAGAAGAGGCCGTGGCATCTTAATTTATTCAGAAGGACAAGGGTTAAGTTTGCTTCAGAATCAGACTTTAAATATGTTACTGGTGATACATCAATAGACATTTAATCACCAGGGCCAGCGATTGCGAAGACTAGTCTTTAGATCTCACAAGTGATGTAAGCCCTCAGAACTTTCAGCAGAGGATATCCCTAACGGTGTCTGGGAAACAACTGTATTTGTAAATGTCAGTTCTAGCATATCCCAGCTAGCATTCTTCATAAATCTACAGCGGGCCGTTATCGGCCCGTCAGCTACCCTGACGGGCCGATCACGGCCCGCTATAGATTTATGTAGAATGCTAACAGGGATGGCACTTGAAATGCCATTGGATGCTGATTCCTAAGCGCCTATTTGGGGGTTGAAGGTCGTCACAAGGTATACTAGCTCTACTTCCTGCTTATGAAATGCTTCTCCTTATGAAATGCTACTGTGTTATGCCAGTAGATCCTTACATAAGCTGAATTATACGGTTGTGCAGTTCTGTTCGGAATTATTTAGTATACTTCATGTTAGCTATGGAAACGTCGTCGCTACTAGGCATATGTTTGCTCGTGAAAAAGTTTGCCAAACTGTAAACTACAATAAGTGTATGAAATTGTCTTGGAGTTTGAAGTATGGAGATTGGTATTCGATTTATTCCGTAGTAGTAAAGTATAGTAAAGTAACGGTTATGGTTGGGCAAAATCGATATTCCAAGTTGCGAATCCCAAGCCAACTTCACACACCCAAATATAGTTATAAAAGTACATTTTAATGTGTAGACTATAGGAATGCCCAAATCATTTCTCTTTGCAGCAAAACTTAAACTCATGCAGCAAAACAAATTAAACAGCGCTTTTACCAGCTCTTTCTTCTCTCAGCATCTTTACCACCTCTTTCTTTTCTAATGTCCCTCACCCTTCAACCCCCTTTCTACACCTTGCTACCACCCTTCAATCCTCCTTCCCCTACTTTGCTACCACGCCACACTTGGAAGCTTAAGTTGCGGACCTGCTAACAGACGGCTTGTTTCTATACGGTCGCTTTCCTTAAGAACGAATCAGTACGGGGAATTCGGCAGCCAAATCGAGCGACTGAGCAGACATTTTTAGGATTGCCATGCTCACACCTTTACATGGGGAATGGGCTAGAAAAGGTGTCCTTAACAATTGCCTACTTCAAAACTCCTGGCGGGTTAACCGAGATCAGCGGGGGTCCCACAGCAGTCGAACGAGTAAAAAGAAGACGAAGATGTTACCTTTAACAGTCAGCGCATAGCATGTGCGCATTCTAATGGACAGTGCTGGTTCTGACAGATCTCAACGAAGAACAGCTCTAGTTGGTAGAGAACTTGACAGATACAAAGTCGCAGCTCTGAGTGAGACTCGCCTCTGGACAGATCACAGGATTGTTGCAAGTAAACTCAATATGCGCATTCAGCCTGCACGGCGACCACAAGGCAAATAGTGTAAAAGAGACCGGATATCTCCAAGTTGAAACTAGACAGCAAGAGACAAACATTCATCAGTGGTATCTGCAGCCATGTAGATGCATTGGAACACGCATCAGAAGAGTCAGATTAGAACTGGACAGTCTTTTAAGACACCGTTCACTCCAGCAATGGAATCCCTTGAACAAGTATCTCGCAAACACCAAAATTGGTTTGATGAGAAATACGAAGAAATCCAGGGACTCCTTGAAGTGAAACACCAAAAGCACAAGACATACCTCAGTGATACCAGCTCAGTATCTACTAAGACCTTTTCAAACATAGTAAGGCAGTCCAGATAAGGCTCAGAGATATGCAAAAAAAAAAAAAAAAAAAAAAAAAAAAAAAAAAATGGTAAGAGAAAAGTTCAGGGAGTGCCACAGTCACAAACCGCAGCCCTTCCCAGACCACAGGAGGAAGAGGAAACAGACAAAACCAAACAAGCGCAAAGCGACCAAAGGTACGAAAACACTGAGATTAGCTGTCTCTTCCCCAAGCGAGGTAATCGCAATACTAAAAGGACTGAAAAACACAAGAACAAAATAACACAAGGTAAGACATAAAACAATTCGCCTCGTAAAATAAACCACAAAGCAACCAAGAGTAAGACAAGACTCCTTGCTGAGCAAAAGGCTGATGTAATCCAGACCTTTACAGACAGAAAGGATACGAAGAAGTTCTTTGATGAACTTAAGACAGTACATGGTCCCCAGAGCCACACCATTCCTTAGTGCAGACGAAACAAGTCTTCTGACTGACAACGAAGCCATCTTGAAAAGATGGGCTGAACACTTTGATGGTGTCCTTAATCGACCATCATCTATCAATGATGAAGCTATCAACAGACTCTCACAGGTAGGATATAATCCGCTGCTTGATGAATTCCCAACCATCTCTGAAATAGTGAAAGCCATAAAACTCCTGTCATCTGGCAAGGCTTCAGGATCAGATGCAATACCTGCAGAGATCTACAAAGCAGGAGATCTTCCAGATGCAGAGAAACTGACAGAGTTATTTCACATAATGTGAAGAAAAGAAGCCATCTCTAAAGAATTCAAGGATGCATCAATTATGCACCTACACAAACGGAAAGGGAATCCTCAAGTCTGTGAAAGCAATCATGCATCTTTTTATTGTCAATTGCTGGGAGTCCTACTGAACCGACTGAATGAACATCTTGAACACTCAGGGCGTCTACCAGAAAGCCAATGTGAATTCAGGAAGGATAGAGGAATAATTAACATGATCTTCACTGCAAGACAGCTTCAAGAGAAATGCCAGGAACAGAATGTAGCCTTCTACATGACCTTTGTCGACCATACCAAAGCATCTGACATAGTCAGTCGAGAGAGACTTTGGAAAATTATGACAAAGTTTGGCTGGCCCGCCAAGTTCATAGCAATGGTGCGGCAGTTCCATGATGGTTTGATACTGTTTACGAAAGGGACGGAATTAACTATTTTTGGTCAATTAAAAATTCCAATGAAGTTAATTTAAATCTAAAAATTTTAAGTCTTCTAAATTGTCTATATATGATTTTTCTACACTGTATACTACATTACCTCATCATCTTATCAAAGATAAACTTATTGATTTAATAAACCGAAAGTTTATTCGGGAGAATACCCAATATTTGGCTTGCATTGAAGAATGTGCTTTTTCACTTCTGGTGTATACAAGAATTACAATTTATGGTCTTGTCAAAAAGTATGTGATACCCTTGTTTATCTTTTGGATAAAAGTTTTATTAGATTTGGAACTAAACTTTATAGGCAAACTATTGGTATTCCGATGGGAACAAGCTGTGTTCCAGACTTTTACGGTGACTTAGTGTACAGAATAAGAAAAATTGTGGGAAAATCTAACTTTTCGGAGCAATTCAGAAAAGAAAGAATCGGCTATAGCCTGGAATTTATGCGACAGACTGCATGCCTAGTTATCGACCCAATCATTAGTGATGGCTATGCTTCACTCTTTAATTGCATGACGGCGGTTCGGGCCTCAGACTCAATGACGGACTCTTCAAAAAAATTTTAACCAGTTGTCTGGGGCTTGAAGATATGTCTTTGGCTTGGCCCACCGTGGCTCAGCTATTGGTTTTCATTTACTCTGGCACACAGTAGAAATAGCCATGAATACTCGTCTTTGTTTATCATAGTGATTAATTTGATTTTTATATTTTCGCTTTGAAGCATTGACTGAGTTGGGAGCCTTTTTGCGAAGCGATTTTTTATATATTTCTATATCAAGCGTAGCATCGGGACCCAGGGTGAGGTTGGCCGGCTGTAAAAGTGCTTTAACCCCCACCCCATCTAAGGCGGTGGTCCCAGTGTTAATCTTACTCTTTGTTGCTTTGTGGTTTATTCTACGAGGCGATTTGTTTTAAGTCTTGTGTTGTGTTATTTTGTTCTTGTGTTTTTCAGTCCTTTTAGCATTGCGATTACCTCGCTTGGGGAAGAGAGAACTAATCTTAGTGATTTTCGTACGTTTGTTCAATTTGCGCTTGTTTGGTTTTGTCTGTTTCCTCTTCATCTTGGTGTCTGGGAAGGGCTGCGGCTTGTGATTGTGGCACTCCCTGGACTTTTCTCTCATTTGTTATGCATGCACGGGTCCAAACTGATGCGAGGTTTTTTTTACCTATTCCCTGTGGCAAAAAATGAAGTTAAGCAAGGTTGTGTACTAACTCCAACGCTGTTCAGCATGATGTTTTCTGCCATGCTCACAGATGCTTTCTAGGGTGGTGACAATGGTGTACCGAGTAGGTATCCCTTTGATGGGAAGCTTTTCAACCTAAGGCGTTTGTATGCCGACAGAGTGCTGGATGAGTTCCTCTTTGCTAATGACATGACAAACGGTGCATCAACGAAAAGGAATATGCAATAAGGTGTGGATCAAGTACCGACTCGTGTGACAGCTATGATCCCACAATCAGCAGAAAAAGACTGAGATGGTATATCAGCCAGCACCTAGAAAGCCTAACAAGGAGCCTACCAGCACAGTGAAAGGTCAACGATTGCAAGAGGTAGATAAGTTCACCTACCTTGGAAGCACATTGTTTAGAGTTGTGCACATTGATGACGAAGTCAATGCCAGGATTGCCAAAGTTAGTGTAGCATTTCGCCGACTACGTGAAAGTATTTGAGATCGAAGTGGAATCAGACTTGACACAAAGCTGAAAGTCTACAGAACCTTGATGCTGCCAAAACTATTTTATGCATGTGAAACTAAGACAGTTTACCAGCGGCATGCCAAAAGACTGAACCACTTCTATACAAGCTGTCTTAGAAAAGTTTTAAAGATTAAGTGGAAAGACAGGATTCCGGACACAGAAGTCCTGAAAAGGACAGGGATACAAAGTTTACATACTCTTCTGAAATTGGCACAATTAAGACAGGCCATGTTATCAGAATGCCTTATGAACGTTTGCCAAGGCAAATCCTCTATGGAGAACTACAAGTGGGAAAACTCCACTATGGTAGAGAGAAGAAGTGATACAAAGACACATCAAAGCCTGTCTTAAGGACCAACATACTTACTAACAGAGTCGTTGGGAGCAGATTGCACAGGATCGAGCAAAATGGCGAAGCCTCATAAGAAGGGATGCTGGTGAATACGAAGCTAAAAATTTCAGTGAAGCCGAGCAGAAACGTGCTCAGCGGAAAACCAGAGCTAAGGCATCACCAACAGAGCATTTTTCTCAGAATCAACGTCAAAAAATTGCCTTTGGAAACAAAGAACACGCTACAGATTAGAAAATGGGAGTCTCGGTTTTATTGAGACTCTTCATAAGCAGTAATGAAGGTTGCAACACTGCTTACGCCTTTTAGCGTATACATGAGCATAACTCCATCCTCAAATATACCACAATGGGCCCTATGATCCCAAAGGAAATGAAATATAATCTGCATATGGCGCAGTACGGGGAGATTTTCTACCGCCGCCAAGCAGCACTAACACCAGCTGCAGTGTAGTAAAATAAACTCTCTTGTTCTATCTGCAACAGGCAGTTTAGAGCTAAGACTGACCTCATCAGCCATCTTAGAACACACAACCAGTAACACTTCACGCATTTGATTAAGACTGGTCATTGTCAGTACAGTAATGACAGACGAACTAATACCTTTATCACCTCTTTCTTTTCTACTGTCCCTCACCCTACAACTCTCCTTCCCACACCTTGCTACTACGCCGATCTAATACAAATTGTGATATATTCTGTATTTTCAATGGATCCCTACTTCGGAATAGTTTATAATAGATAAATATCATCGCCTCATTAAACAATGTGGACCCAGATATTAGACCCTAACGACCATTAATATAAAGACCAACCCTGTTGGCCATTTTGTCTGCACATTTCAGGTACATTGCCGGATCAACACGACCCCACTATATCTTTTCATCACCCTGACCCCCACAACATAAATTAACCCATTACTGCCGATAGGTCCTGGGCAAACAGTGTACGCACAGATCAGATAATGTAGAACACGGTGTCTGATCTGTCTTTTATTAGAATTGTTGTAAAAAATAACACTAACAAAATAAAACCACAAAAGGGACATTGGCAAACAGGGAAGACCCAGATCAGACTCCACAGAACGCGGCGTCGGATCAGGGTCTACATTCTTTGCATTTAATTCAGGAACTTCTATAACATATGTTGTTAATATAAGCTAACAATACACCACTTATATTGGAAATGGACCAGTCGGAAGAGTGAAAGTAGAAGAGTCCATTCAGCATACATGGGTTAAGACTCTGAATCAGACTATAGATTAAAACCGCTCCACTAAAAATCACTTGGTAATTTATTCTTCTTCCAACACTGGCTTTAATTATCAAAGCAATATACATAACCTAAACTTTTCTTAATTCAATGACTATTTCTGGAAAACATACCCAGACTGTTTTTCTCTGGTGTTTATTCTAAATTTAAGCTTATTTGACTCAACAAAGGGAATTGCAATACAAGAGAATAAATACTCTTTGCGTTTAGGCAAACAGAGAAAGCCCATAACAACCTTATCAGGGCTCTCGTTGTCCGCTTACAAAATTATCAATTGTAGTTCAATACATGCCCATAGATGTTTTAATGTGACTGAATACACCTGGGCCCAGTTGTTCAAAGCGTCGTTAGCTTAACGAGCACGTTAGTGGTCAAAATATTAGCTGATGTAATAAGTACAATATCTAATTCACAGGTATTTTTGCTTAAAAAAAAGCTACTCACATTTTTTCAGCAAAATCATTAGCGTATATGCCATATTTGATGATCAAAATTTTAACGACACGTTAACTAATGATACCGTTATTTTTGAACAACTGGGCCCTGGTAGATATGTCGCCATTTTGTAAAAGGGAGATATCTTATGTCTTCCTGTATGCTAAGTGGGAGCAAATTCTTTCCGTTGCAGCAAATCATTTTTTTTTTTTTTTTTTTTCAAAAAGAAGGCAAACCAATTTTGAAAGAGTCGTCTCCTTGAATGGTGTATCAAGTATCCATTACGAAAACACCTATTCAAATATACTGAAAATTTTACCACCAAAAAATGAAAATTTTCAGATGAAAAATTATTATATTTTTCATATTTCTGCTCATAACATAGATTGTGGGTACTCGTTAGAACCGCCTCAGCGAGGCGGTTCTAACGAGTACCCACAATGTGTTTTGAGCAGAAATAAGAAAAATTATGTATACCCCTGTAAACCCCAGTTTTACTATATAAGAGTGGGGTTTCAGGGGGTCAAAATTATGTAGGTATGTTTTCATGATGTCTTAACATGGCTCTAATGGGGCTGTGCGGAAAGCGGACTGATCGTTCTTCTCTGGACGCACATATCAAAAGGGACAGTTTTACACGTAGTTCATCCCGCTGTCCTGATAAAATAAAATATAAAACCTCGACAGAATTTGATAACGTACTTGTTTTATTTCTTTTACTTTAGAAATCGGTTAGTGGGGACCTAAATGGCACAGCCCTAAGAAAGTGTTTCATTCTTCTAGAATTTAAGGGAACTGGATACACTTGGTTGATTTTCCGCCATTTTGTAGAAGGGAGACAACTTTTGTGACTTCCTGTTGACTTTCCTGTACACCAGGTCCTTCTGAAAAGGGGTCTACACTAAAACGAAAGAATTTGCTCCCAGAGGGGAGGAAATTCTTTACTTTTAGAGTAGACCCCTTATCAAGAAGACAGCAAATCTATTTTGACAGAGTTGCGTCCCCTGAAAGTTTGTTCTATTCCACTTAATGTCTGATACTAAAATTTTAGTTTGCTAATCCAAACCACTAACGCCAGAGAGCGGGACACGTTGAATAGATCGACACTATAGCAAAGACATGAAGTGTTTGCATTACTGTAGAGAGGCTAACAAAATACTTAGGCACTCAAACCTCGTATAACGTATCGTAGCAATCTTCCTTTTTATCTCGTTCGCCATCTTAAATTTGGCATCACCGTAAGCAGACTAATAAATAATAAACTCAAAAATGATAAATGACTATTGATATATAAAGGTTTAAATTTGCTTTTGTATAAATATAAGCTCTGCTGAATTTATACAAGATCTACACAAAATGCAAATGAAAAATTTACCGAACATATCACGTGACCTCAGTTGACCCCTGCGCTTTTGATGTCAAATCTTATACATATCTCAAAAAAAAATAGTTTGCTGAGTGTGTATGCATCAAAGACAGTGCCTTTATTACATAGTACAAGACAAAGGCTCACGTGTTTTAGAAGTTATGTATGTGTCTTTGTGTATGTATGTGTAAGTGCTCACTTATAGCCGTTCACGACAGTTTCAATTTCATTTCATGGTCCTTGGAGCAAAAAACGTTCTACTAAAGTATTTTAATAGAAAGTTTCTCTCTCACTCTCTCTCTCTCTCTCTCTCTCTCTCTCTATATATATATATATATATATATATATATATATATATATATATATATATATATATATATATATATATATATATATATAATATATATATATATATATATATTGTTTGGTTTAAACATATTTTATTCAAAAGTATCAATTTAAACTTCAATATTGTAAACAATAAAATGCAGGATTAGAACGGAAGCATACAAGCTTATATAGTTCTTCTCCATACAAAATCGACATTGTAAGTATATGGCAAGTTTTAAGTGAAAAAACAAAATTAACATGGTTCATTATGAAATTTAGGAGTAATAAATGTCCTGATGGAGCAAGTACAGTCCACTCGCAGTATCTCAAACGCTGATAACTCAAACCAATATAGACCAAGTCAAGTCCTTGGTGTTTGAGAGTAGATTCTAATGTTTGTTAAGTTAATATATATTGTTTAAAGTTGTGCAACAGTCACTTCAGTGGCGGTGAAAGAATTGCAATTACATATGAGAAAACGTATCTTCAGATATGTGCGTCCAACGAAGACTCAAATCAGCATGCGTATACGCGCTATCTGATCAGAGACTTCGTTGTCCGCATGAAGAATCTTTGCGTCCTTGGCTATCCAAAATACACTTAGTGAAGAATCTGATCAGACATATGTCCGACGGTACACTTTTTTGACATTGAAGCTCATATTATTATGGAAGCTGCAGGATGGAATTCAGCAATTACCTTTGCTCGTTAATTAAAAAAAAGCCCGTTGAACCAGCTGTTACCAGTTATACACCCACCCCCTCTCTCCAAGCAAACAGACAATATCGTTACAACGCCATTACAACGTCGCTGCAACGTCACGACGTTGCAGCGATGTTGTAACGACGTTGCTGCGACGTTGTGTGTTTGCTGGGATGCTGTTGATAGTTAGGACTTCAGATAAAGGTCTGGAATGATAATTTTACTAACTGCATGTGTTCCTTCCCGAGTTTGCTCTGAAGTATGACACTAAATTCTCTTGTGTAAAATTCGAGTTATTCTGCATGTCAACAAATAACTTTACATGATTTACATCATTATGAAACGAGTCTCATCTTTCAAGTGACAAACTGTTAATAATTAACATACACCCAGTAAGCATTTTTTTTTTTTTTTTTTTTATATATAAATCTAAAGCCGATAACGCCCCGCTATAGATTAATAAAGAATGCTAGCTGGGCAATACTAAACAATGGACACTGAAAACACACAATAAATATGGAGTACATACACACACACGCACGCATGCACACACGCACACACACACGCACACACACACGCACGCATGCATTCACGAGAATGTTCTTATTTTTAAAATTGGAGACAATTTGCATGAAATTTCAAATCCCGTTTGCTCGGAAAAATAAGAAAAATATCACCCATTCGTCGTTTGCTGAATTAGCACAGAGAGTGTTAAAGATTAATGCCCGATATCTTTAAAGGATTCTTTCACCGTGCAAGTGGGGAAGATCCAGTATCTATTTAAATGGATGTTATGTTGTATTTGCTAAATTATTTCATTGTATAATCAGTGAGCAAACAGTGCAGACCCTGATCAGTCGCCACATTCTGCAGCTTCTGATCAGGCCTACTTTATTTGTAAAGGCTCGTTTAAAGTGAGAATATATATATATATATATATATATGTAAACTTACCTGTAAATGGCGCAGATTTATCTCAGTCTTATAAATACTCCATAGTGTCCCAAGTTTAGCTCTTTAAACTATCACAGTAAATATTATTGTGGTATTATCCTAGCTTAACACACTTTAAATTTTATTATCCTCATGTTGGTTATTTTCAAAATTAAAATATTTTATTTCGGAATAAAATTTCTTGCATGAAAAGAAAAATACCTTGAAAAAATATAGTGAAATCTCGAGCATATATAAACTGATAACATAGCATAACGATGGGTATATACTGTTGCCTGTGAATATAATACACAAAAATCGATTTTCTAATAGACGTGGGTCGAAATAGAAAGAAGTACTTTTAATCTTTCATTGACATTTTTTTTTTTTTTTTTTGATAAATGGGCCGCTACGTGGGAAAAAGGCATATTCCGTCACAAAAATACGCCTTATAATTTTGACCCCCTTTAACTCCACTGTTATATAGTAAAACTGGGGTTTACAGGAGATAACATTATTTTTCTTATTTCTGCTCAAAAAATCATAGATTGTGGGTACTCGTTATAACTGCCTCGGCGAGGCGGTTCTAACGAGTACCTACAATCTACGTTTTGAGTAGAAATATGAAAAATATCAGAATTTTTTATCTGAAACTTTCAGGTTATATTTTGGTGGTAACATTTTCAATATATTTGAATAGTTGTGTTTTCGTAATGCGGACGAAGATGGTCCGTGCAGTGATCGTTTACTGAAGTATTGTATACCTTATTTACTGTAAGTATAAGCCAGGTCTAAGAAAACCGTATAGAACCAGATCTGACGCTGCATAATGCTACATCTGATTAGGGTCTACATAGAATTCCACCCATCTAGCAGGTTTTAGACACATCATCAGAGAGTGAAAGGGGATTGCTCAAATGTAAGGACAAGTGAAGTAATGAGTTAAAGTGTCCCAATATTTAGGATACATGCGGTATTGACAAACCAATGAGATTGCATTTCGGATATGAATTAATGGCCATTTTCTCACTTTGATGGTCTGAAGTCCTAACTATCAACAGCATCCCAGCAAACTCACAACGTCGCAGCAACGTCGTTACAACGTCGCTGCAACGTCGTGACGTTACAGCGACGTTGTAATGACGTTGTAACCACATTGTGTTTTTGCTAGAATATATTAGCCATTTCGGGAAGATGGAAAAAAGGAAGACTCTACAAGTAAACACTTTATACGAAAATATGAACTCCGATCCAAATACATAAACTGAGCCGTAACGTCCGAACATGTAGACTCAGCGAAGATTCAGATTAGCCTGCGCATTCGCACAATCTGATCAGAATTCTGTGGTCAAAGAAGTCCCGTCGGGTCGCAATTTGTCACGTATGTGGTTGTTGGACTTCGAATCTACGGGCATCAAAAGCATTTGCTCTCTAAATGTCCTATTAAGACTTTGTTAAGGGCAATAAATCCCCCAAAAAGTCAAACTAACAGGATGTCGACACATCATTACTATTGTCCTTTACCCCTAGTATGAATACAATCTGACCAGATATTACAGAGATATCGCTCCGGACGGACATAAAGTTTCTACATCATAAATGCCTATTAACACTACATGCATGTCAGCACACTCTTCCCCCACAGGGTGACCACAAGGCTAAAACAGAAAAAAAAAAACATCACCTCCAATAATAATAATAATAATAGACAGACTTATGATTCTGACACATTGCACGCCCTGTTATTAACCTCAAACCCAGCTAGCATTCTTTATAAATCTATAGCGGGCCGTTATCGGCCCGTCAGCTACCCTGATGGGCCGATAACGGCCCGCTACAGATTTATAAAGAATGCTTACTGGGAAGTCACTTAATTCCATTTAAGGTGAATGGATACACCTGGATAATTTACCACCGTTTTTCACAAGGGAGACAACCTTTCTCACTTCCTGTTTTGCTTTCCTGCACACCAAATCCCTTTAAGAAAGGGCTCTACTCTACAAGGAAAGAAATGGCTCCCTGTGGGAGCAAATTCTTTACTTTTAGGGTAGACCCCTATTCAGAAGTTAGGCGAAATAATTTTGTCAGAGTTAACTGCCCTGAATATTTATCATTTCCCCTTCATTCTTTTTACAATTAGGCCCCGGAGAAAAGGACCGATACACGGATTGGTCCCTACCCGATCCCCTGCGTCTTTCTACGTGAGAAAGAAAACAAAAACACTTTTCCACACAAAGATATATCGCATGTGAAACCTCTTGATCAATATTAAGAAGCAGGGTTGATCCCCATGTCAGACCATTTTGAATTTGAAGATAACGAAAGAACCTTTTATCTGAACTAGTTACATGTTGAGTTAACAAATAAAAATACCCCGAGAAGTAGAAAATGATAAACAGAAGAAAGACAAGAAAAAAAGACAGTAGAATTCTTCAAGAAAACAAAACATTTTGATTGTGTTGGGGTTTAACGACACGTCAACCCTTGAGGGTCATTTTGTGTCGTCTCCCAGAGAAAGGGAGAAAAGAGATAGAAGAGAGAGTAGAGGAGATGAAAGAGAGGGACAGGGAAGAAAGAGGAACAGGAATGAAAGTGAAGAAACAGAAGAAATAAAAACATTCCCCCTCTACCCTTACCCACTACAAGGATAGCAGGCCTTGCCCAACTGTAAGCCAGTATCAGTTGGACGCCCCAGTGATGTAAGATACACAGCACCTTCGCACCACCCGACCACCCACTAAAAGAAAACAACGTTACTCACAGTTATATGTAATCTGTTTCAAAATTCTGTGATGTAGATTATATTTAGTGCGTCTGTACTCACATCGAAATAATATTATCAAAGCATCCATGCTTTTATAGAGGCAGAGCGTGAACATAAATAGCCTGGGGAGGTAGCCCTCTTCACTTTGAGATGTTTTCAAAATCTCTGAACAAGGAACTAATTGCATATTAACGTTTAGCATGTTAGATAAAAATTTTCAGTTGACGATATTTTGAAATATTTTTTCTTATTTTTTCCAGACCACATTCTTTGACATTTCATGCAAATTGTCTCCAAATGAGACAATTTGCATGTAATGTCAAAGCCTTTTTCTTAGGAGTCAATTTGCATGAAATGTCAAAGCTTGTTTCTTAAGGGACAATTTGAATGAAACGTTAAAGCCTGTTTTCTGGGGAAAATAAGAACAATATTATCAATTTGTCGTCTACTGACTTTGCCCCGAGAGTGGCAAAGATTAATAAGAGGTTCTACGCAGTATCTTTGAATTTGAGTACTTCCGAGTTTGTTCTTAATCATACAAAGGTCGACATACAAGTACCTGACAAGGCTCCAAGTATTGTTTAAAAGATAGTATTTTATTTTTTATAGTTGTTATTTACTTAAGACCATATACTGCCAAATCTAAAAAGCCACTGATGTTGTTCCACATAAAAATTGTTTCATAACAAAACCATGCAACATTCTTGCTTCTTTCTGAATTTCGAACATCTTTCTGATTCCAGAAATTGTCAGTCTGTAACTCGGGCATTCCCGGAAACCCATTACCTACCATTCGTTTTCTGGTTTATGAACTTTAAGAGAGACATTACGAAAACACACCTATTCAAATATATAGGAAATTTCATGTCCAAAAAATGAAAATTTTCATATAAAAAAAAGTTTGATACTTTTCAAATTTCTGCTCAAAACATAGATTGTGGGTACTCGTTAGTTCTAACGAGTACCCACAATTTATGTTTTTGAGCAGAAATAAGAGAAATAATGTATACCCCTGTAAACCCCAGTTTTACTATATTAAAGTGGGGTTTAAGGGGGTCAAAGTTATAAAGGCATGTTTTCGTGATGGTTCTGTCAGGCAAGTACTTAGTATAGATATTTAGACTTTTTTTTAATTGTAAACAAAAACTCACCGGCAAAATACACACTGATCTTCATAGCACTGCAAAATGTGTATGAATTATAGATGGAATAATCATATGTTTCCTTCTATTTATTTATCTATTTATCTGATATACGTGACAAAAAATTAAAGATCTTTGGGTTTAACTTGGTATAACCGATAATTCGAGCCGAAAATTTAAATTTTAATTATTGAAAACCTTATTTCCATTGCTTTTATCACCTTAAATTAGTTTCGTGTGTTTCAGAGATCATCTATAGATCAGACACATTTGGACTAGTTGGTGGTCAGTAACTTGTGTATCCACCGACAGCATTGGCTGAGCTTCGCTATATGATGTTTTGGTATTATTCGCCATTTGTCTTGGAATTCTTCATCTAAAGCTCCTAGTATCAGTGGCTGTTTTACTCTGTTTCTTACATCTTCACTGTGAATGTTTCATGTTTAACTGATCGGTACATGTTGAGCGACCGCACAGCCAATTCAGACGAATAATTATGTTCTGTTGTAGGAAGTAATTAGCTTAGTGTTCGTGCACAATAAGGCTTCGCGTGAAGTCTGCCCAGCTATAAGGATGTGTGAAGACTTTCGGTGAACAGGCGTGGCACTGACCACTACTATCCTTTCGACAACATCATTTGGTGTTTTATTTTAAATGAAACTATTTCGTTTTAATTGATCACATCTTATCAGAAACAATTTGTCTTTTCCGTTTCTGTGTTTTGTTCTCAAACATTTACCCTAAAAATAAATTTACGGCCATAAATCGGTCTGACCTAATTTTTGTTTAAGAAAATATGTTTCACTTTTCTTTGCTGAATTTAATTTATTGATGTTTGACAATAATATTGTGAAAATTTCAGAAAAAATTAAACAAGCGGAACTTGTTGAAAATATGTCTCCAAGTTACTTACCCTATAGATTTCTGCATAATTTGCATTCATTTTTACTATGGGAAAAAGTGGAAATGTTTATTATTATTTTTTTTTTTTTTACCAATGGCTAGAATAAAAGTTTTTGTGCATAAGTAGTTACGACAAAGGATTTGCGTTAAATAATGACAAAAGTTTGCAAATTTACTTCTTCTGTGTAAAGCGCCAAGCAAAAAAAAAAAAAAAAAAAAAAAAAAACCCCTTTCTGAAAGATGTCGAAAACACAGCAGTTACTTCAGGTTAAACTTTTTTTCTGCCTAAAGTTAGAACTCTTCAAAGAACCATACGGGACAGACATTCTTTTTAGAATTTATTGAAGAATGAAGTGAAGAAATAAAATCTTATCTGCAAATGAAATAAAGGTCTTGAATAAAAGCGATAATATCGACTACAAACACCGCATACTTAAACTGGTATCGATTGTAGATAATTAAAAATTTGAAGCCTGTGAATTCTAAATTTATCAATTTATCTTATTTATTTTATTTTCTAGAATGCTTTAATACCTCCTCGAACACCTCGATGATATCAGCAAACAGGTAAAGAGCAATACGTAGCGGAGCAATTTAGAAAAAAAAAACATAATAATTTCGGTATGATTTAAAACTGAATTTTTATTCACTCCTCAGACTTTGCAAGCCTACCAAACACTATACACCCTGTGAGCCATAATGTTCATTCTTATAGTTCTGGTTTTAGCAGATACCATAATAAGCCTATATATTGAGCCAGACGGTCTTGAGCAAACAGTGTAGATCCAGATCCATTATGAAAACACTCCTATTCAAATATATTGAAATTTTTACCACAAAAGACTGAAAGGTTTCAGATAAAAATTCTGATATATATTTCTTTTTTCCATATTTCTGCTCAAAACATAGAATGTGGGGACTCGTTACCGAGGCGGTTCTAACGAGTACCCAACAATCTATGTTTTTGAGCAGAAAAAAGTAAAATAATGTATACCCCTGTAAACCCCAGTTTTACTGTATAAAAGTGGGATTTAAGGGGGTCAACATTATATAGATATGTTTTCGTGATGGACGCCACGTTCTACCAGGATCTGCACTGTTTGCCACTAATACAACACTTTTTTGCGCATCAGTAGACAGTAATATGGAATTGTTCAAATTTTCTGACAAGTGCAGTAAGTAATAAAGATGTCTCAGTAATTAGGGTAAATACGGTAGTGTACAGATGTATGCTAGAAATTTGACAGGCCAATAAGTGCGCGCAGGCCGTTATTGTTTTCTTGAGATTAGATTGTTTGTGGTTGTTGAATTCATATCTTTTCAGCTACTTTTGACAGATACTGCCGTGCTTTTGGACGGCACTTTTACTGTTATCTTTCATGACGCCTTTTGAGAAACTCCGTGACATCTTGCCGTTGCACTGGAAAAAAGTACTTTCAAAGTCTCCTATCATTTTCCGTTGTCATACTGATTAGATTGATGCCACGCCCACTTCTAAATTTTCAGCCAATCAGATTACTTGATCTAGGTAATTGAAACAAATTCACACACTTAATGACAAATAGTGCAGATTCAAGTCCGTTGGCTTCTTCAGAAGCTAACTGACCTAGATCTACACTGTTTGCCAAGGCAGGGCATATCAGGGTTTAGCAGGACCAGGGTTAAGATAGGATCCCTAGACCCATTTGTTCAAAGCATCGTTAGCTTAACGAGCTCGTTAGTGGTCAAAATGTTAACTGTTCTAGTAGGTACAATATCTAACTCACAGTTATTTTTGCTGAAAAATGTGAGTAGCTTTTGCAAATGCAAAAGCTACTCACATTTTTGTCAGCAAAAATATTAGCATATATGCCATATTTAATTATCAAAGTTCTAACGATACGTTAACTAACAATATCGTTAGTTTTGAAAACTTGGCCCTGATGTTTGTCTACAAAATGCATTAAACCTGTTAGTAGGCAACGACGGCCCTGAACGTTATTTGTTATCTCTCCGTGATAACATCTGAGCCACAACAGTAGAAATGGAACATCGTGTCAGAAGATCTATATCAGCCTGCGTATCAAACTGCGCGGATGCGCATATTGATCTGGACTTTCGTATTCGCCTATGGCATAATGAGCGCATCCACGCAGTCTGATGAGAGTCCTCGATGTTCTCATGAAGAAACTTTGCACCCATAGCTATTTAAAATGGAACAAGGGAAGATTCTGACCAGACTGCGCAAATGTGTAGGCTGATCTATCTGTATGTTTGCTGGGTACACATGTCCGAAGGTACGTTGCAGCTTATAATGATGTTTTACTCAAGTACCTGCTCATATGCTGTAGAACCTTCTTTGAATAGTCTCAGTGATATAATTAAGTTATAACTAGATTCTTTTTTCTCCCAATGAATGGTCAGCGGGTGACGATTGAAGACCGGATTTATGATCACTTTACTCTAGTTATGAGTCTCCACAAGAAAACGTGTATGCAGGTGGTCCAGTCAGGATGGCCTGTGCATCCACCGCGTAATCTGTTTGACCTGTGAATCCGTATAATCTGCATATAATCTGTGTACCCACATGTTCAGTTCATACATGCTTTTTGTATCCGCATGATCCATGCATCCGCATGATCTGTGTATGATTTTTGTTTCCGCATGATCCGTGCATCCGCATGATCTGTGTATGATCCGAGCACCCGCATGATGTGTATATGATCTGTGCATCAGTATGACCTGCGCATCCACATGATCTGTGCACTCGTATGAACTTTATATAATATGTGCAACCACATGATCAGTGCATGTTATGTGCATTCCCGTGATATGTGCATCCGCATGTTCTGTACATCAGCATGATCTGTACATCTGCATTCGCATACACAAGATCAATTACATTCTAACACTGACTGAAATACACGCGTAGAGAGCTACTACTACGCTGTCCAACATCTGACAAGAGAAGCTAAATCTGCAATATTACATTCGGACACCATCACGCCTAACTCTACTTTTCCTAAACTTTGAACACGCCTGTTCGGGTAGCTGCATATGTATGGTTGAATGACAAAGAGAATAAAGCCTGATCAGACGCTTACTTCAGGGTCTGTATTGTTTACTGCAGTCTGTTTGTCGGAATTCCTATCGCCTTTTTTTCCAAGCATATTATGCGATTAGGTCGATATTTTATGCTACTACAACCACATCCACACAGTCTTATCAAGACTGTCGCCGTCCGCAAACTGTTACACTGAATTATATAGAATATACAAAAACGCAAGTGATTATCATTGCAAGTGGGCAACAAAGACATATTATTTAATGTAACAGCCTAGCGTTGTCTTCAATTCTAACAAAGGTAGAATGCTCCAACTGACAAATATATAGTCCAGCTGGTCAGCCAAATCATGAAGAAAACAATTAAAGTGGCTTTATTACGACAACAAAATGCAGCCTATATGCCTGATCAAAAATAGACAGGAGCCAGTCTAAGCTAACAAATGTAAATGTGTTGAAACTAAACCAGCTTTAAGGGGTTTGTTCTCTGATTGTGGCTCTTCTTGGACATCTTCTATACTATTTTAGAGACACATTGTAATCATTACGAAAACAAGCCTATTCAAATATACTGAAAAATTTACCACCAAAAATGGAAAATTTTCAGATAAAGTCTTATATTTTTTATATTTCTGCTCAAACAGATTGTGGTACTCGTTGGAACCGCCTCGGCGAGGCGGTTCTAACGAGTACCCACAATCTATGTTTCTGAGCAGAAATTAGAAAAATAATGTATACCCCTGTAAACCCCAGTTTTACTATATAAATGTGGGGTTTAAGGGGGTCAACATTGTAATGGCATGATTTCGTGATGTTTTGTTTTCGTACATTTTACAAGATAGAACTTTCTGTGACATCCTGTTTGCACCACATTAAGCTTCTTCCGGAAAGGCGTCTACCGGTAATCATAAACTAAATAACTGACTTCCACAGGGAACACAATCTTTTCTTTCAGAATAGAACCCTTTTCCAGAAGAGAGGCAAAACAGTTTTATTAGAGCTGCCATCCTTGAAACTATTATATACCCGTATTTGCGGATTGCTGATCATGGAAAAAGTCAAAATTTAGTTATAAATAAATACTGATATGACCTTAAAATTACATAAAGTCAGTCTAAATAACACTGGAAATACCTATGCAGTTTTATAATAAGACACTTTCTGAAAAGCTAACAGTTCATTAGTTCTGTGACTATTTAAAAACGAAAAATTCTATTGATAACATTTGGCTGATATTAACATTGCAAATTCTAAGAAATAGTTTATGTTTCTATTACACTGACTGATGAAATTTAAAACTGTATTAAGAAAAAAATCTTGGCCCTTGGCAAGAATGCACACATAAAGTTCGAATGAAAATCGGAGTCTTGGTTTCATTAAGACTCTTCATATGACAACGTTTGCAGACACAACACGGCATCTGAATCATCGGGCGGCGTTTAACTATAAAATTTCAGTGGTTTAATTCGATTTACACTATTTTTGCCTGTGATGTTTCATTGATTCACCTCTATGAATCCAAGGTCAACATGTCAAAATCGCATTTCGGAAAATCATAAAGACGATATACACAAAGATAAATTTAGGAATATTTAGACAGACAGACATGGGCCAAAAATAAATGGACTGTAATCAGGCATCCCTGGTAAGTAAGCATAACTTGGTTATCATGCTTCGCTCACCATGCCTATTAGTCTAACCAGAGATTCAGGAAAATACTGGCCGAACAATGCGAGCCAAACAATCACCTAGAATGAAGATTTGGCGCCAGAAAATCGGTTTAATCTCCACTCCTCTCACACACAGGACAGTTGGTACTACCGACCATTCTAAGGTGAAAAACGGGTTAAAAAGGGTTCTATTCTGGTGTTTATTGTTCTTGTTTTTGTGACCTTGTGGCTGCGTGCTGCGGGACATTTTTCATGTTCTGCGTGAATCGGTTCATGTAAAAGAGAAAAGTATAGATATAAATTTATTAAAATAAGATCGCTACTTAAAGAATTGCTTTAAAAAAGTCATTTTCAGAATTATCATGTAATGTATGTTCTTCCTCTCCATCTTTGTCATTCACACAGTATTCTTCTATTCCATCAGACGCATCAAAAACTATGTCAGGGAAATCATCTTTATACTTGTTACCATGATCAGAAATTTTGTTTACATCAGAACTGTGTAACAGGGCAATTTTTGTATTATGTACAGCTGCAATATGTTTATCAGTATCAGTACTGTGCATCAGCAGAGTCTCTGAAGTCTGTTCGTTTGGCTTGGAGTGCTTGGCAACAGTCGTACCATTAAGGGCAGATACGTTCAAAGGCTCTTCACACTTCTTTCCTGATACAAACAAAAACAAGTATAACCAACAAACAAAAAATACGAGTATAGTATGAACTGAGCGCAATAGAATATATACAGGTCAAATAGGGCTACATCAACCTGGACAATCGCACAGTCTTGTAAACTGCGTGCAGAATCATTACAGACTAAATCAATGAACGGACTGAGTGAATGTGTATTTGGATCAAAGCCACGGCTTTTCGCATATTGAATAAGGACTATTTCTTCAGTTTGCGTATCACGTAACTAAACTTCATGCAAACTTGCAAGCAAACGTCCTTAATAAACAATGTCTGGTAAAATATCACCGGAAAAGCTGACTAGCCGTTTGAACGATATTGACTGTTTTATACTAGTATAACATATAGGTTGTCCAGGCACAATTTTGATTTTTTGTTTTCCTAGATTGTTGACGCTTCCTCTTTGCATCAAGTGAGGGCTATGTTGTTTTATGGTCATTGTTCTTATTCTCTAATAACATTATAGTGACATGTAATACCGATTTTGGTGCATTGCAAACGGCTCAACAAATAATGTCATAGTGCAATCTTTCCCGACCATAAAACAACCATTGTAGGTTATACAGTGACCAAATGACAAGGTTAATAAGAAAGCGGCATATTACGAGTACCAAACAGTTCTGCTACTGCCATTACGAGTGCTCTGTATGCCACAATCCACACCCCCTCTTAATCACAAAGCATCCAATGAACACAACCGAACACCTCAATCACAAAATTCGATATACATCTCATTTTCTTGGCTAACGAATAGTAACGGAATATAGTTTGTTTGGAAAGAACGTTAACCTTGCAGCCCTTTTAAGTTATGATGATGGATGAGATAATTTATACTCGACAATTTCAGGAATGTGTATCCAATCTGATCGCATGCTCTCAAAACGGCAAAAATATAGACTACGCTTGCTCCGGGAGAAAGCGGATTTCTGCCATGAAACATAGAATCTGGTTTCAAATTCGATTTACAATTACAGGAAAATGAACTGAGAGTTGCATGACATTCGCTTATTTTAATATTTGATACTGGGAAAGAATAAATCGGTTCAATCTGTTTATTCACCTTCGTGTCCGCACGATTTCCAATCCCATTCAGCGAAACCGATATTTGCTGAATATATTCCTATTCACAATACGGTATTGTGGTTGAGGAGATAAGCAGCCGTGGATGGAAGGAATGACTAACCACTTGAAACCATGAATCCCTCCACCAAACTTCTATTTCATGGGTGCGGGGCGACTGCATAATTAAATACATAAATACAGTACAATACATACCTAAATGATCTTTATTTCTCTTTCTTCGTCTTCGGATAGTGTAGACAGATGCTATGCAGGTTACTGCAACCACAATAACACAGACCAGTGCTACAATTAAGCTGCTGTCTGTTGGATTGAGCCCTGATTCATCTGATTCTGGCTTGTAAGCCACTACTGAAAATCCAAAACGCGTTTCAATATGGTGTTTTTTTTTTAACTTGAAGCATTTTGTGTAGGTACGTTAGTGTCGAGATCAGCAAAACGTTTAATTCACATCGCAAATAAGAAAAGAGCTACAAAACATTTGAAATTGGTATATAAGATGCCCAGGAAGAGATACAATCTCAGAAAATAGCTTACCAATGACACCAGGACGAAAAGTAAACAAACCAAGACAGAGAGTACACAACTCACTAACCAAAGAAAACTAAAGCTTAAGCAATCTCTCCCTCTTCCGCCCCCATCCCTACCCCACCCCACAAAATAAGTGATTATTATGCAAAACAGGATGCACTAAACACAGCAATGAGACATCGAACAAGACAAAACGCGAAAAACGTCCAGCACTGAGTAGACACAAGGCCATACAAACAATAAATAACACAGAACCATCGACTCCGAACGGTCTGGCCTAAATCTTTGCATTTCATGAGCATATTATATGGCATTATGGGGACATTGGACACCATATTTATATGGAGAAAGTATTAGTCCAACAGTGCCAGGATACAGACGAATACCCTATAGCTTTGGAATTGCGAAATTCTTCCTCAGGACAAACAGGGCTTACATATATGTGACTATTAGTTCCAAAAATTATGACAATGTCGCATTTGTGTTTAAGAGAGGAAATTTCTCTCTGTTGAATATAAAATAGGTGATGACGATATGGGAATTGGCATCGGAATAAAACCCTGCTGAAATGTAAGCATGGATATTCAATGCGGTGCATATAAAACAATTCTTAGTTTAAATATAAAACATAAATATATTAAACTAGAAGTATATTCCTGCCTGCTGCAAGATAAGTGTGAATCTTGAATCATGTAGGTAAGGCGTTTGATGTTTTGTTTTCATTCTTGTCTACAACCACAAATTCATAAACCTATTCCTTGACGTGTTATTTATACAAAACAAGAGTATTATGGATAAACTGTACTGACTGACTGACGTATTGACATGGTGCCTCATTATTTCATACATATATTTCAATATTCCGCAATACTTTGAGTAGACCTCGTTGCCACAGCAATATCAAACTATGCCCTCGTTCACTTTTATATACTGAAAGGAAAAAGAAACGCAGGGTAAATTTTATTCCTAAATTTCATTCAAGTTTGAAAAAGTTTGTTAAATATTTTACTATGATTACAAAACGGTACATGTATGGAACAAAAGTTCCAAATTTCATTGGTTTGTGATCAACAAGTCTCGAGTTATTGAAGTTCATTGGTAGCTACCCCACAAATCTTGAAATCAAAATCAAACTGAAAATCAATATCGGGTGTGCCCCCTATTGCTGCCGTTGCTGCCCTAATTCTCCTTTGGACAGAGTTAACCAAAGCATTGACAGTTCGCATCGGGATGTTATTCCAATCATCGATCAACGCATTCCTTAGTTGTGCGAGAGTTGCGGGGGGATTTCGGCGCTTCCTAACCCTTCTGTCCAGCTCATCCCACATGTGCTCTATTGGGGTCAAATCTGGACTGTACGGTGGCCATGCTAGTGGTGCGATGTTATTGTTTGCCAGGAAATCCTGACAAACTCGGGCAACATGTGGTCGGGCATTGTCCTGCTGCAGAATCAGATTACGTTGTTGCACAAGCGGGACTGCAACAGGACGCAAGATCTCATCCCTATACCTTACTGCGGTCATATTGCCCGCAACAATAATCAACTGTGATTTTATCCCGAAAGCAATGCCTCCCCAGACCAAAACGGAGCCACCCCAAACCGATCCCGTTCGACAACACAGGAGTCGGCAACACAGGCGTCGGCAAAGCGTTCTCCGCGACGTCGGTACACACGACGTCGACCATCTGCGCGATAGAGAGTGAACCTAGACTCGTCCGTAAAAAGAACTCGTCTCCACTGCCTCATCGGAAATAGCCTGGGCGCATGCGCCGTTGATCGATGAATGGAATAACATCCCGATTCGAACTGTCACTGCTTTGGTTAACTCTATCCAAAGGAGAATTAGGGCAGCAACGGCAGCAAGAGGGGGGCACACCCGAAATTGATTTTTAGTTTGATTTTGATTTCAAGATTCGGGGGGTAGCTACCAATGAACTTCAATAACTCGAGACTTGTTGATCACAAACCAATGAAATTTGGAACTTTTGTTCCTTACATGTACCGTTTTGTAATCATAGTAAAATATTTAACAAACTTTTTCAAACTTGAATGAAATTTAGGAATAAAATTTACCCTGCGTTTCTTTTTCCTTTCAGTATATATAGATATAGTATCTTTTATGTGTCAGTTATTTCTTGGATTCAGAGTAATGATCGTTTGTGTGTGTGTGTGTGTGTGTGTGTGTGTGTGTGTGTGTTTATAGAATTCTACTCTTTATGATCACCAAACGATTTTAAATGTTAGGTGTCACGTAGCATGACATTTGACTGGCGTTACTGACAATTTCTCAGTTAGGCGAAAAAGAGTGTGAAACATGTCAAGTCATACAATCTTAGCTGAAATATATATAAACCTAACAGAACAAATTTTAGTATGTCAGCATATCACTCCTTTCTGGTTTTATCTTCATGGGAAATACGAAATCCAATTGTTAGATTGTTAATTGTTAGATTCTGAAGCTGTCAAGTCAGACAGCGCAGCTACGCATTTGCTCTTCGCATCCATTTTTATTTTAATTTTACCTTGGAGAGAATGGTTCAGCTGGACAGCATCCATTAACGGACAATTAGCACCTGTGCGTTGCAGATCTTCATAATCTCCTGGACACGCTGCATATACCTACAATGTACTTAAAATTAATGTATATACCCCATCGAGGTTCCACTGGTGGTTTGCTCCGGTGTTCCGATGGTGTTATTTGACACCCCGTGTATCTCCGGTTGTCTCGACCCATTGTTTCTGTTGATGCCTTATCTTTGCTTCATTATGGACTTTGTCTGTGATTAATTTATTGTCCGTAATTATTCATGGATGAGTGGGCTTAAACCAACTTTATTCGCCCGAAATCTCATCCTTAATTATGACACACGTCAGATGAAACTTATCGCAATAGACATTCTAGTTTCTGAAACAGTGTTACTGTGCAGATAGAACTTTCTTCCATTAAAGGATCGATGTTCGCCAAGGAGAAAAACGCATACAGTGGCGGAAAAATTCGTTGCGTACGACACGAGCGTTTTACAGAAACGTGTCTCATGCCTTTGCTTCTCCAAATGAGAATAAAGGGTGTTATATAACTTAATAAGTTAAATTACCATTTCAAGGTCCGGGTAAATTCCTGATGATCGACTTGAATCGCAGATTATTTTACGATTTCACCTGAAATGGACCAAGCCTAAATTTAGTATTGATAGGATTATGCCTGACCTAGTTTTCTGTTATACAACGGATGACAATTCACGTCTGGAGTGACCTACCTTTGACAAAGGGAGTAAAACCTTTCTTCTTCGTATAGTGTTCTCTTTTTTATGTGTATCCGTTACCCTTTAAATGCACGCCATCCACAATCTCAAATGTATGAACTAATTATTCACAAATAACGTTTGGTTTACATGAAAAAATAAATAAAGTAAATTGATAACCGATGCGAGGATGACGTTTTTCTGATATTTTTGCGATAACTGAGCTACTTACCACAGGGGTGTAATTTCCCGGTCCGTATCCCTTCTCTGTCACTACAAAACTGCTTTCATTGTGTTGATTTGTTCCAGCCTAAACAAACATATGATATTATAGCATGTGTTTCTGATATGTAACTGCCATACAGTAACGATTACTAGTGGTTCAGATATTGGCTTTTATTTACTCTGTCGCACAGTAGAATTAGCCATGAGTACTCGTCTTTGTTTATCATAGTGATGAATTTGATTTTTATGTTTTCGCTTTGACGCATTGACTGAGTTGGTAGCCTTTATGCGAACCGGATGTTATGTATTTCTGTACTAAGAGTTGCATCGGGACCCAGGTGAAGTTGGCTGGCCGTAAAAGTGCTTTAAACCCTCCGGTAGTTTATTCTACTGACCGTTCTAAGGCGGTGGTCCCGGTGTTAGTTTATCTTTTTGTTGCGTTGTGGTTTATTCTACGAGGCAATTTGTTTTAAGATTTGCCTGGTTTGTTTTGTTCTTGTGTTTTTCGGTCCTTTGAGCATTGCGATTACCTCGCTTTGGGGAAGAGAGAGCTAATCTTAAAGCTTAGCGTGTGTTTGTTATATTTCCGTTTGTTTGATTTTGTCTGTTTCCTCTTCCTCTTAGTGTCTCGGAAGGGCTGCGGTTTGTGATTGTGGCATTCCCTGGATTTTTCTCTTACCTGTTTTGGTAGTTGTAAACGTTCGGACTCTCTCTCTCTCTGTTAAAGCGACGCACGCGCTGATTGGTCAGGGTCATCAACGTAATCGAATACTGGTGATACTGTCGAAATACTGACCTTGGGCTTTTGTACTCGCATATTTCACTTTGATCTCGTTTTTGCGTATTAATAGGAACTAAGATGACAATGTTATACAGACTATTTCTGCTCTTGGGTAATTATATGACCTTCACAAAATTAATAACGCCTGTATGTGAACACAGTATTTAATATTGTACACGGCGATTAATTCAAGAAGGGATAATATGAGAAACTAAACGCCCCACACCAACACCCACACACTCTATAACAAACGAGATTTCTTTTAATATTTACAAAGCACATAATATTCCGATACTTCACTGATCCTGGTTTCTCGCACGTTATTTTGTGCTTCTCTAGACACTGTATACATTCTTTTTAGCTGGAACGCGGGTTTATTGCCCATTTGTATATGACTAAAATTTATTTCCCATGTTTGTGAAATACTCTAGAGTAACGGAAACCATTTTGTAGATGTATTGAAGCCATAATCAATATAAAGATTACGTCTTAAAGGGAGGACTGGATACATTCAGTAGAGCTTCCGCCATTCAGGCTTACAAGGGAGACGTGTTTTGACTTTCTGTTTGCTTTCCTGCATACCAAGTCCCTTCTGAAAATATGCCTACTCCAACAGTAAAGAGTTTCTCCCAAGGAGATCATATTGTTTCCTTTTAGAGTAGAGCCCCTTTTAAGAATGGAAGGGAAACAATAGTTGCGTTCCCACCCCACTGAACATGTATCAAAACATCTGTACTCATAAAATTATTCTCTATATGGCAAGTTAGAAAAACAGTCGTAAAGAAATCAAGCTAATAGTTAGTTAGAAACTCACTAGACTTCTTGTAAAGACAATCTCATGGCCTCTATTTGCATAGATGTAAAAATCAATTCTGTAAGCATACCGGGGCAGGTTCCAAACTGTAATTTGCAGACTTCCATTGTACAGTCGATCTAAACGCAAATTAGGTGGGGCAGAGCAGTGACATATGCTTGGAATATGAACATCTGTAAACAGAGAGTTTTAGTCACAATAAGATTTTTTCCAAACGTATATGTAATTCTAAAAGTTTTACAAAGACTGGCAGTGCATACGTTTGCAACCAATTCTTCTTCAAATATAAAAAATGGAAAATACGTGATGGGTGAAAAACTAGTTCCTCTTAAAACTGATCAAAGCTCATAGTCATTTTGTTTTTCCTAATGAAGAGAAACTGCTATTGTTTTGTTTGTTTGTCCGTCTGTTTTTCTCTCTGTGTGTGCGCGTTGTGTGTTGTTGTTGTTGTTGTTTGTATGTGTTTTAACTACTCTGTATTTCCAAAGGATTCCCATTTCAGAATATTAGATAAATGTGTAAATGTATGTAAATTTATATATACTTTAGACTCGCGTCTGTTCACAATCATATCACTAGAGTGTAATTGTGACATTTTTAGGTTCCATTATTCTAAATAATGGCAATAGAGTGGTGTCATAATATTTTTGTTTTGATATGGTAATTAACATATTTTATTTCAATACGCTTTGTTGTAAGAGCACATTCCGAAACACATCAAGGGAAGTCATACCTTGTGATAATGGAAACATTTCCGCTTCTGGACAATTTATTTGTGATTCTATGTTTGTCTGTATGTTAGTCTGGTCCTGATGTCTTAGAACACTCCAAATATGAACGCTAAGATATAAATCTCGTTCTGAGACCAACTCGATACATCCGAAACTGTTTGTCGTCACTCCCTGTTACAATGACATAAATATCTCTTTTAGAAATGTGCTCTTAATTCGGATGAAAAACAAAAAGGAAGGAGCCTGTATAAGAAAGGTTCTATTTCAGGAGCCCGGCAAGAACCAAATAGACACTAGGTGGAACATACCGTTATCAGCATTTAGCAAAACGACACAAGACGCTACCATCACGAAAACACGCCTATATAGTTTTGACCACCTTAAACCCCACTTTTATATAGTAAAAATTTCAGTATATTTGAATAGGCGTGTTTTCGTAATGAACAAAGCGAATAAAAAAATAGTATAGAAGATGTCAAGGTCACGGTCACAAAACATAGCCTATAAATGACATAGTACGAAAACATGCCTATTCAAATATACTGAAAATTTTACCACCTAAAAATGAAAATTTCAGATAAAAAATTCTGCTATTTTTCAAATTTCTGCTCAAAACATAGATTGTGGGTACTCGTTAGAACCGCCTGGACGAGGTAGTATAACGAGTACCCACAATCTATGTTTTTGAGCAGAATTAAGAAAATAATGTATACCCCTGTAAACCCCAGTTTTATAATATAAAAGTGGGTTTAAGGGGTTCAATATTATATAGGCGGGTTTTCGTGATGATGATGTTTGACTAAGTGCAGCAATTAATCATTCCTATGAAAATATCTTAGCTCTATAACTGAGCTAAGGATATCAGGAGTAGTGTAATAAGATGTGGACATTTACGATTCAGTTCCATTGTGCAGTCTGTTCTAATTTAAGATTAATATATAGTATCTAACCATAAATTAGAGATAATATATCTCGGGAAAGAAAGTATAATTTTGGTTGAATTACAAAAGTGTTAGTGAACTAAAAAAAAAAAAAAAACAAACAAAAAAAAAAAAAAACAACAACAACAAAAAAAACAACAACAGATAATGGAACCACGTAGGACCTGGACAAATACATAACTTCAGGAATCAACCCTCAAATGAAAGGTGTAGTTCAGCATCATAGAGTCTAAGACATGACAAGCCGTCGTGCAATTAAAGAGGAAAACATAGCAAAATCCATTTTAATACACGTTGTTGTATCTAAAAAAACTGCTGGATGAGCAGCAAATAGAGTAGATTTGTTACAACATGGATATTCTGCGGCAAACTGCATGCACGGTTTTAAACCAAATAATGGTTGATAACTTTGCTCTCCTCTTTAATTGCAGGACGATGGGTCGGTCCTCAGACTAAATGACGACTCGCTCTTTAATCTGTTTCAGATGGTTTGCGCCTGACTTTGTTTATGGTTTAGGCTCATCGTGGTCCTGTTTGTAATTTTCTTGTGTTCGCCGTTGAGCCCTTTGCTTTGTTTCATCAGTGTTTTTGAGTCTGCTAGCGACAGCTAGCAGGCTCTTTGCAATCGTATGGGGTTTTACGAGCGGATTCTCATCACAGCTATTTATGCGTATATTTATACGCGCACTACTTCTAAATCAGACGCAATGCGGCACTATTACGGTGAACTGAATGTGAAGCAGCGGAAGTTTGTATGGCTTTTTATTTCGCTAACATAACTGTAACTGAAATTGATTTAAATAATGCAATTTGAAACATAGACTTCAAAATTCGGTGTAGTAATACACGCGCTACTTTTGTCAAGGCACGGGGTCCTACTAATCACCCCATGGCACCCCACGATATCCCAAGGCACCCACGGCACTAAATTATTTCATTGTATTTATTAACTGAATACTGAAATTACACCAGGGTATTAGTTTTATGTATCCAAATTTGTTTTTGTGATAGTTTAAGACATTAAACTTACTTCAAGCGATTATCTCGGGGCGCCTAAACACCAAGATTCAAACTGACGCTAAAATATAGCAAAGAGACCAATGGTGTAAGTTGATAGTCTATCAAAAATAAGTTTTAACTTAAAATTACATTTTATATTCAAGTTCAAACACAAGTCGTCAGTATAAATACTCTGTTTATTTAGACAGAGACAAGTATTACAAAACTTTTACTTGTCGTCTAAAACACATGTTTTATGGTAAATATACATATATTTTGATGCCATAGGGCGAAAAAATTACGAGAGTTTTAGACATAATATTATAAATCAAACACAAGTCATCATCATCAATATAAATCTCTGTTTATTAAGATGAAGACGAGTATTGCAAAAGTATACTTGTCCATCTATAACATATTTTGTGATAAATATCCATATAGTTTGATGCCATGGGCTGTCATGGGGTACCGTGGGGTGCCATGGGGTGGTTAGTAGGACCGCTCGCCATCTTTGATATTGTGCTTAGCAACAGGAGCTGAACGAAAAGAAAGGTATCAGTATTTACATAATCAGAATCTACTTATTCGATATTAAATATAGCAAGAAATCAGGCACTTAATTCATTCCTTCACCTCAGTGACACGGAGTTGTTTTACAACTGCTGGCCCATTTATAGGTTTATGACCCTTCTTTTTTGGACATCTGAAAATCTCTTGAAAATGGTAGGCATAGCTGGTCGGGCTAATCTGTTGATGCTTAGGTGAAGTACTAGCAAATGACAATCAGTTATTAACGCTAATCTGGACTGAACATAGCCATTTCAAATTTATTTAATCTGCTCTTGTCTTAATAATAAGTTGATAGAATAAATTTATAAAATTGTACTAGAATAATCGTGGAGCTACATCAGGTGTTGAATCTGTATGAACTGGAGCATATCTAGAGTTGAACTTTAATAATTCTAGAAATTGGAAATTGCTGCTGGAGATACACTCATTTGGAATAATCAGGTGATAAACTTCATTGGAAAATAAAGAGGTTCATTACTCCAGTCACTGCATTGGCCTATATATGCAGATAATAAAGTTGATTTTTTGTGAAGAAAGAAACAAAACAGAAAAAAATAATTGTATTTAGTTTTTCAGTACATGGTTACATTATATACTGATGTATATCTGTTTTACACAGATGCCTCAGTAAAGATCCATTCTTATTTATACATTAAAAAAAGTAGAATGCATTTCCATTTGACTGATTTTTAGAAATTGATAGTGAAAGCATGTAGTACAGAGTGTTCATGTTGGTTATTTTTCAAGGAATAGTAAATTTTTTCACAAAGCCTTGTCTCTGAATGTAAATTTAATATTGGATGAAGCCACTGGTTGTAAGCAAGTGTGAAAATATGGATACAGAGCAACATCCAGGTCATTCAAATCATATAAATCTACAAGAAAATGCATCTGTATTATTGCAAGGAAGTATCCATCAAGGAGATGAGATATTTAGTCATGATTCGAGAGGGCGTCAATGCCTACCATGTTGTTTAGTATTTTTGGTGAAAGCTGTACAGAAAAAGATCTGTACCAACATGTGGAATGTGAACAACATGAAGGAAATTCTGTTTGCAGGAGATAAATTATACGAGTATCCTTTCCATGATTTAGAGACAAAACTCGGTATGACTTTCTCATTCAACCCATACGCAGTCTTCGCTTGACGTACATTTGATAGAGTTTTTAAAGAAAGTCTTCTTTTCAGGAAGTACAATGCCCAGATCCATAGAGCTCCATCTTATGGTGTAGTATTGGTAGCATTGGAATGTCACCTATCTTCTTTGCATGTATTGTGTTTGCATAGAAGATACACAGCACTCCATCAATACTTTACAAGCTAGCAGACTCTTAGGACTATCAGTCCTTTGATTGATAATATGTGTTTTACTGTGATGTATCACAGATGAGGTAAATGACCCCATCACGAAAACATGCCTTTGTAATTTTGACCCCCTTAAACCCCATTTTTAAATAGTAAAACTGGGGTTTACAGGGGTATACAATATTTTTCTTATTTCTGTTAAAAAACATAGAGTGTGGGTACATCAGTTTTTTATCTGAAAATTTTCAGTTTTTGGAGGTGATTGCTATATATTTGAATAGGCGTATTTTCGTAATGCATTTGCGGACCAAACATATATTTGTAATTTGGAGCTGCATCAGAATTAACGATGTTAAAACTGGTTTAAATCCCCCACTCAGTAGTTTGCCGTCTGATAGTTCCAAGGCTGTTCCTCTGTCGCAGTTCTTTGTCTGCGCATCTGTTCGTAATTTTTCTTTCTGATGGTGCCTCGGGGTGGATGTGCTTTGTGATTGTGGCATTTCCTGTATATTTTCACTTATATTTTTCCGATCAAACAACACGTTATACAAAGTTTGCTCAGGCCTGTCTGTCAAAATGCTTTAGGTGACTAAGGTAGTGTAATTTTTTTTCATTTTATCTTTTATTCTTTAGAATTGTAATTACTATAAAAATATCAAGCAGACTAGACGCACTTGGGAGATTTTCCGCCTTTGGTACAAACAGGCACCTTTTGGTACTTCTGGTGGGCTTTCCTACGTACAAAGGTCCTCCGCAAAACGATCTTCTCTAAAAGGAAATAATTATCCCCATTAGAAGAGAATTCATTCATTAGAAGATTCCTTTTTCAGTATCAACTCCACTTAAAGTTTGAAGTAACGGTTTACGGATGAGTTAGAAGCCCGCCACACAGACCGAGCAAATATATGTTTCACGACAATGGAAGCCTAGGGCAAGGGTTGGGATCCCGTAAACTTAGCTTAAGCCCTCCCATCCCCCCTCTCCCCCGCGCCCCCCCCCCCCCCGCCCCCCCCCCCCCCCCCCCGCACACACACACACACAAACCAACCTCTCCCCCACCAAGTAATTTATTACTGACCTTTCCAAGGTGGTATTTTCATTGCGGTACTGTTTGCTAAATGTTGATTCATGTTTAACTTCTAAATGTTTATTCTTTAAACAATTATCTATATACAGTTACGTTTGAGTATCAGATTGCCACCTTTTGGAAAAGGGCTGCAACTCTGCTTGCCGTCTGTTCTTTTTTGTGACTATTTGATTGTTTTTTTTCTGTCTCCCTTTGATGCTGAAAACTTTTTTTTCATAATTCATTTTCATTTTCAAAGATTTGAAAATAAAGATGCTGAAACCTTGATGTGGATCTGATTGGATCAGTTCCTTAGTTCATTTGGTTGTTTTACCTCGTATGGTTCCTGTACAAACTTCTCGGTTGTAATGTGGAGTAAAATGCAGGTCGTTGAAGTTTTATACGGGTCTTGCTTCATTAACTCCAGTAAGTATAGGTTTGGATCACTGTCATCTGAAACCAAAGGGCGAGTGGACTGCTTAGGACATTTTAATAAACATTGTAGACCCAGGGCGGCCTTGGAATACAACAGACAGTTCGCCTGACGTGCCAAATTAAAGTTCACAATGAACAAAAGTACCATAGCCGTCAATGTATTTCGAATTTATTGCGATACTGATTTCTGACACAAAAGTAAAAGCATTGTAAATGTTAGAAAGATAAATAAATTATAACATAGGCAAATTATGCTCCATTCATAGTCGAGAAAATCAAGTTCAACGCAATGTTTCTATAAAATATTTTTGCCACTGACGTCACTAATGACATCGTCAAAAATAACGACAGAAAGTGTTAGTCAGATTTTTATTGCAGTTGAATTATTTTAAAAAAAAATGAAGAAAATTAGATTATTGCATTAGTCGTGTTGCTTTCCAACAGCATCAGTTTGGTTAAAAAAAAAATTATGAGGAGAACTTACAATTGAGTTTCTTGTAAAGGTCAACATACTTTGGCGTCTACAGGACTTTAATTTTTGTGAATTTTTAATTTGGCACCTGACAAAAAGTTATACAAATGATACGAAGATTGTTTGTTTGCTGGGTGTCAAGCTGAATATGGAAATAATGTAAGAAACATTTATTTGTCTGAAAACTATTGACTGGGCCATTAGGGAGACTTCACTGCCAGAGGCGGTACAGACTATGAAACCAGAAAGGAGTGACTAAGCCAGACAGGCTGGCAAGGGCAATAACAAATATCCTCTGCTCTTGAAAATGTGCTACGTATGACCTTTTAATCATCCACACAGTATTCTGTCTGCTAAACCGCAAAACATATCTTGGATGCGCTACCACTCTAAACACAGAAAGCTAACTGCCTACCTCATTGTGCGGAGGACGGATAGATGCGATGTTTGAATGACGGACGCTACTATTTGGCAGATAGATTGCTGGACTACCATAGGCTCATGGTCTGCACTTCAAACTCAATCTAACCTGTTGATGGCCACGATGGCAATAAAACATGAAAATGCTGACTGTTCCCAAGCTGAATTGAAACAACAAGCACATGTGGTGCCGCCGGATGAGTGCATTGCCGTTTTATCCTGAGGACCTAGAAGAGAACTGGACAGCTTTTAGTGATTCAATGCATTCTTCTGCTTTGGTTACTCATGACCTCGCATCTCGCAGGCATCGACGTTATAAAACCACCGTCCACGCTTCTCAAAATGACGCTAACGCTCGATTCTTTGGAGTGTACCGCTCTACAACTGAAGACTTAGTTAATATGGTGCCGCTTCCTCAGAGAAATAGAGAACACGTATAGCCAAGATCAGAATACATGAGAGTAGCCCAAACCAGTATATAGAAACATTGCCAAGACACCTTTCATCTTCCCTGTTAGCATTCTATATAAATCTATAGCGGGCCGTTATCGGCCCGTCAGGGTAGCTGACGGGCCGATAACGGCCCGCTGTAGATTTATGAAAAATGCTAGCTGGGTTTAAGCCTATCCTAGAGTACCTGTGCTGGATCCTTTAAAACAACAAATAGACTCATCAGCCATCTACAATCACAAAAGAACATACGCAGCATGTTATTCTCATAGAAATGGTCCGATATGACTGACGAACCAAACCAAAACACCACAGCACCATGCAGAGATTCGCAGAGAATAGTTAAAGACCCCAATATCATAAGTATTTTATGTTTAAATGTTTTGTTTTTTTTTTTTTTTTTTGTTTTTTTTTTTTGTTTTTTTTTTTTTTCTAAAAAAAAAAGATAACACCACAACAGCTCAGTTCAAGCAAACACAACAACAACAACAACAGCAATAATAATAATAATAATAATAACGATATGAATAAACCTTAGAGGAATCGATACACTTTCAGGGAAGGTAACGCTGTCAAAATTGCTTTGTCCCGCTTCTGAAAGAGGTTTATTCTAACAGGAAACAAGTTGCTCCCTTTGGAATAGACCCCTTTTCAGAAAGGGCATTATGTCCCCAAAGTTGTATGCCTTATAAAAGTGGCATAAATCTCCCCAATGTACCCAGTCCCTTTTACTAATACCATAATATATGTGTCTTTACTGTTAGTTTACTTATCTCTGACAGTTGACTTCCATGTTATATTTACAACGTTACGGTCATCATAAGAGTCGCTGTTCAGTTTTGGACATAGTGGATTCAGTACCGAAGAGTTCGGTATCTCTCGTCTTCTGGCGAGCTCTCGGCAAACTGAAAACACATCTTGACAAATAAGCAAACAGTCATGCAAAACGATACCATTTTGCCTAAACGAAATGTATAGAATCGGGTAGGACTGCGTATCCACATATATACACACAATCTGGGCCCAGTTGTTCAAAGCTAACGATGTCGTTAGTTAACGATTCGTTAAAATTTTCATCGAGTGATACGCAAATATGATGAAATTTTTTGCTGAAAAAATGTGAGTAGCTTTTGCACTGCAAAAGCTACTCACATTTTTTCAGCAAAAAATATCAGAATATTGTATATTGAATCTGCTAAAACAGTTAACGAAATGACCCTTAACGACGTCGTTAAGCTAACGACGCTTTGAACAACTGGGCCCTGTCCAGTATCTTCGCATTTCGCATACTATTGTACTGAACAGTACGTTCAGTTCAACCTTTCTATAACAGTTCTCCTTGGAAAAGTACAACCTTGCTGTTGCAGGGAGGTGGCTGTTCTAAAGAGGTTCAATCTATTGTAAAACAGCCCTTTATGATATCAGAAACGTGGCTGTTACAGGGAGGTGATTTTTTTTTGTTATTTATTGTTTTCTTTTTTTATATTTTTAAGCAGCTGGTGGCGGAGTAACCAATTATGGAGGTCCAGTTTAGTTTTGAATAATCTATCTGATGAATCCTAGTTGTATGGGTGCATAAGTCATAATGAATCTGTATGATTCGCTCTTGTTATATAAAGCTACGCTAGAAAATGTCATATCAAATATGAGGACAAATAAGAAGGCCCAGACCATTCTTCACATCGGCCCAGGCTGACTAAGGTAAGTCGATTGATTTTTAAGAGAGTCAACTCCGTAAAAATTGTTTGCCCCTCCGGAAAAGGAATTTACTATAAAAAGAAATAATTTGCTCCCGTGGGGGAATATTCTTGTCTCTTAAAGTAGACCATTTTCAGGAGGGATCGGATTTGCGGGAAAGCAAACTGAAAGTCACAAAAGTTGTCTCCCTCGTAACAAATGGTAGAATAGTTACAAGTGTAACCAATTCTCTTAAACCTCCAGTAATTTTTTACGCACCAGTCTAAGGTGATTCTTCCTTTGTGGTTTCTCTGCGTGTTTGTCGATAACACTGTAAAAATCCAGGACTATACAGATACTAGATCGCAACGCCAATGTTATCTTGATCTTAATTCGGAGTGAAAGTGTTTCAGAAGACTGAAGACACTTTTAGGGAATTTAGGGGAAGCAACTCTGTCAAAATTATGATCACAGGAAGCTGGTTGCGTTGGTTTTCTTTGGTTTGCGGCATGTGTTATCCCAGCGGGCACATGACGTTTATACAACGTCGCCTCAACGTCGATGCAACGTCATGACGTTGCATCGACGTTGAGGCGACGTTGTAAAGACGTCATGTGTCCGCTGGGATGTCTGCTCTTTGTGTCATAGGTAAGTTTAATCTGTGATTGTGACTCTTCCTGAACATCTTCAGTCGACTCTCGTTATCTCGACTTCGCTTATTTCGAATAACCGCTTATCTCGAACTGAAAATCTGGCCACTGTTTTAATATGGAAATCTAACAACAGATAACAAACTAATGTTGGAATGAGTAGAAATTGCTCCTGAAAATCTGGTCCCTGTTTTAACATGGAAATCTAACAACAGGTAACAGAATATTGTGGGAAAGAGTAGAAAGAGTTTCTTCTCATTTTCACAATATTTTTAATATATCTCTAACTTCAGGAGTCAGATTACATGTTCATTTGTGATATGTCGAGGTACGGATAATAATAACGATATAAATAGACTTCGAGATTACGAGAGTCGACTGCATATTATTTTATTTGCCTCTCTTCTAAAAAGGGGTCTGCTCCGAAAGACAAACGATGCTTTCCTCTAAGAGTAGATCCCTTTTCAGAAAGGGATCGGTGTGCATCGGAAACAGAAAGTCATAAAAGTCATAAAAGTTCTCTCCCTTGGTGCAAATGGCTAAAAATCCATCAAGTGTATCAAGTCTCCTTACAACCAGGTTCCGGTCATATGTATATTGTATTTTTCTCCATTAAATTTGCGTAACTTATTTTTCGAACTACCATAATTTCCCGAAACACTAGGTCACATTATCCCTCATCGTACTCGTCCGAACATGTGAACAATTCAAGTTGACTACTTCTTAATGTGTCTTTAATGTGTTAATGTGTTGGATGAGTGGTTAACAGTATAGATTCTTAACATACGCAGCGTTGTGCTGCTCTGATCAGGGCATATACTGTTTGCTCAGTGCATCCAGTGTGTCTTACCTTTAGGTTTACTGCCAACTTGAGAGTCTAGACCGGTGTTATCAGAATCCTAATAAAAAGAAAAAATAAGCTTAACAAATTGTCAATCTAGTATTGTCATTACTAACTGTAGAAATACTACAGTGCGACTTTCAACATGTTTTATGTAATATGTAATGATTCCCATTCCAAGTTTCAAGCAGAAACAATAACCGTAAGTAGATTTCACACTTACTGCGCACGTTATGATTTACAATTGCACATGAATTTGGTCGTTTAGAGAGCCATTGGTTCCTGCAGAAGGCATCAATGCAAAAGTCCGATGGTAAAGTCAGGATGCTCAGAGTGACCTTAACCATTAAAGCGCCAAGCAATAATTGTAGCAGACGACATTCATTTTTTTTTTTTCAGAGAAAACAAGTCTTGACATTTCATTTGAATCGTCTGCCAAGCAGAAGATTCACATGAAATGTCAAGACTTGTTTTCTCTGAAAATAAATAAATAAATAAATAAATAACTGTCGTCTACTGCAGTTAAGAGGACCGAATACACTTAGTAGATATTCTACCATTTTGACAAGGGAGATAATCTTTGTGATTTCCTGTTTGCTTTCGTGCTCATAAAGCCCTTCCTGAAAAGGTGTTTACTCTAAAAGGAAAGAATTTGCTGCCTGGAAGCAAATTCTTTTCTTTTAGAGTAAATGCCTTTTCAAAAGGAAGAAGTTGTTTTCCCTGAAACTGTATCTGCAAATTTCTTTTATGCTTCAAGACAGGTTTTCCCTCTAATTATCTAAATAGCGAACAAATCGATATAAGACCCGATTTCTAAAAAACATACTAACCAATAGCTTGTACTTGTATGGACACCTATCGATGAGGCGAATGGTTGGAGAACCATGGCTCGTCGTCTGGTCTATTAGGCGATACAGCACACAGCCCAAAATCCACCGTGAAAGCACAGTCATCTCAAGACATTAAACTATATTCTAAATAAAAGTAACATCAAATTAGAAATCCAAATGAAAACTGATTTAACATTATGCCAACTTTATTTATTGGCGTAAAGTATTGCTTTCAATGTCTCAAACATCCTTGATTTAAAGATAAAGCTGCAAAGCCACTCGCTTTTGTAAAAAGAATGATGAAACAACTTTATAAAACGCTTCTCAATAACAACAGACGACATTCCATTATATTTATACATAAAGACCCCACACTAGTCAATTTATGTGAGTGATACGTTGATACTTTGCTATTTGAGAAGACTGTTCTTTGTTTGTGGTCCTTGATTAAATTTTCAACGTCTTATGAAAAGTACCAGGAATGTGCCAAACTGACACTTAGACAACAGAAAACCCTGAGAGAATCGATGATAGTTGTGATAAAATGATTTCCTTGAGTATGTGACGTAATATTACAAACCATATTCACGGTATAAAGAAGTAAAGGAGCTTATCGGTCCCAAACTGCATATCTGGAGACTTGTTTGTCCCGAGAGCATAGCCTATTCTTCGTAAATAGACCACGGTAGAGGGAATGAGTGGATTAGCTAGCCGATAACAAAATATTTACGACGTAAGTCGCAAACAGTCGAATGCTACGGAACTTTTACAACTATTACCTAATCAGATGTGATTTGCAAAGAGGAGTGCGTTTAAATGTATGTCTGTCTCGGTAAAATCAAAATTACAATTGCGAAATCGAGTTATTGATTGTTCGGTCAGAAATAATAAAAACACGGCTAACTTTCTATTTCTTTACCACTAAGTCTTCAAACTGGAATGATGTCCTGCTTCTGACAGTAAAACGCCACTTAATATGTATATTTGACCACGAAATGATGACATTTTAGCATTATGAAAACACGACTATTCAAATATATAGAAAATTTCATCCCCGAAAACTGAAAGTTTTCAGATAAAAATTCTGATATTTTTCATATTTCAGCTCAAAACATAGATTGTGGGTACTCGTTAGAACCGCCTCGGCGAGGCGGTTCTAACGAGGCGGTTCTAACGAGTACCAACAATCTAATTTTTTAGCAGAAATAAGAAAAAATAATATATACCCCAGTAACCCAGGTGGTTTTACTATATAAAAGTGGGGTTTAAGGGGTTCAAAATTATATAGGCATGTTTTCGCGATGAATAAGCGACACATCTGGAGCCTATTAGCTTTGATATGCATTTTCTGGCACCGGATGATGAGTTGCACACATGGCACAGGAGCCCTAAATGTTAATAGGAACCGGTTACTTTATAAAACAGTATGCTAGATGAGTGCGCGAGGGAGTGAGTAATTTCTTCATTTAAAGAGAGTGGCTCGTTTGGTATTAAAACCAACCTCCCACGAGACCTCTAGATTGATGTCTAATGAAGGAGACACTGATAAGGCTTAGGAGAAATGGCGTTTCGGAGATGCCATCACTCCAACAGACGTTAAAAGTGACATATTGATAGAATGTCAAGACATCAAATTTGAAGAAAAACATTGTTGCTTATGTTTTTTCTTTCAATTTTTCAACTGTAGACCGGTTGTCTAGTGGTAAGATACAGGACTCGGGTACGAGAAGTCCTGGGTTTGAAGCCCGCCCGGGTCATTGGATTCTTTCTGAGCAAAAGAATTCACCCTCAGTATCATCATTTCTTATTTCTGCTCAAACACATAGATTGTGGGTACTCGTTAGAACCGCCTCGCCGAGGCGATTCTAACGAGTACCCACAATCTATGTTTTGAGCAGAAACATGAAAAATATCATAGTTTTTATCTGAAAATTTTTCAGTTTTTGGAGGTGAAATTTTCTGTATATTTGAAATAGGCATGTTTTCGTAATGTACTGTACATGCGGATCGGAAGGCGCCCATATATTTGATCATGGCAAGCCTCGTTTTCCACTTGAAGCAGAGGGCATTTACTCGTATATCGACGGAGGGTCGCAACAAACGTTAAATAACGAACACCCATGTTTGAATTCGATTCTTTAAATGCGAACTCTGAATACATGTATTGCTTATTTTCAACATTCTTAAACACGTTCTTTCATTTAACCCCTTTCTACAGAAGACAAGGTATTCAGTTTTTGAAATTTGCATGTGAGTCAGTAAAATGTAAAATTATCAATAGTGACATAACTGAAATGGAAAGGTCTAATACAACAAATTGATGGATATTAAAAACAAGATGACAGTCAAGGCGTTAACACCAATCAAAAACAATTGACCCAAGGCTGTACATCACTGTTTATGCTCCGTGCATGCAGATTTTTCACACCTCACTTTCGATAAAATCTTACCCCAGCGTGTAATGCTGGTCGTCGACAGATATGCAAGGGAAAGAATCGGTCATTAGTATTCGCTTTCCATAGAAAACCCCGTCCGTCGGCAAAGCCTCGTGATGCACATAAGTGAGCTTTAGGACGGACTTTTTTACACCTCACACCCACCAACGTTTCCCATAGTAAATGCCTACGTTGTAGTTAAATTACAATGGAGAAACGTTCGATGTGAGTTGTTGGGAAACAGATCGATCTTTTTTCTACACGACGTACATGTAAGTAGATAAATTCCTTGCACTGCACTTCTTGAGTTGATCACCAACTGATACCAATGGTTATTATAAAACAATTCATTGCTGCAGCAGACCATTTTCCTTTAAACATGTAGCAATTATCTGTATATGTATATATACAAATAGGTTCCATATGTGGAGCAGATGTGGTTAGAAGATTTTCAAGATGGTCGCCATGATGGCCATCTTGGATATCGGAACTGAACGACTTAGCAAATTTAAATCTCCATGTTGGCCCGATGCCTCCCACCAAGTTTCAGCTTACCATTACCATTTGGGAACAGATAACAATTGAAATTTTCAAGATGGCGACCGTGGCGGCCATCTAGGTATTGTAACAAAATGATTTTAGCAATTTTGAACTGCCATGTCGCTCCAGTACTTCCCACAATGTTTTGGCTCAATCCGGCTTAGTATCCGGGAGCAGATGTGGTTTGAAGATTTTCAAATTCATCCCCCCCACCCCCCCCTCCCCACCCCCCCCCCCCCTCCACACACACACACTCCCATCTAACGGCCATCTTGTACATCTGAACAGAACGATTTTAGCGATTCTGAATCTCTGTGTCGCTCGAATGCCTCCTATAAAGTTTCGGCTCAATCTAACTTACGGTTTGGGAGGATATGTCGTTTGAAAAATTCATAGCGGCCATCTTGGATATCGGAACGAAACGATTTTAGCAATTCTAAATCTCCGTATCTCCCAAATGCCTCCTATATGTTTCGGCTTAAGTCCGACTTACCGTTCAGGAGCCGATGTCGTTTAAAGCTTTTCAACATGGCGGCCATTTTGGTTATCGGAATGGAACGATTTTAACCATTCTTAATTTCCATGTCGCCTCAATGCTTCCCACTAAGTTTGGGCTTAATCTGACTAAGCGTTCGGAAGCAGCTGTGGTTTAAAGAATTTCAAGATGGCAATTCTGATTCCATGTCCACTCAATGCCTCCCATCAAGTGTCAGCTCAGTCCAACTTTGGAGGGGATGTCGAAAATGTGAATTGTTAACGACGGATGACGGATGATGGACGACGGAATACGACGGACAACAAGCCACGGCATAAGCTGACCTGAGCTAATAAGCATATTGGCTGCATAGGCAGATACAAATAGGATCACTATCCACATGTCTTCCGCGTTTTCCGCTTCTGGGTGAAAAAAAATCGATATAATATAGGGATCAAATATGGTTTTTCCTGTAATAACATTCCGTAGAAGGTGTTGAAAACCGAGGCCAAAGGCCGCGGTTTTCAACACCATCCAAGGGACTGGCGAATGTTAATGCATTGAAAAACCATGTTCGATCGCTATTATTGCATAAAAACTGAAAACATTTGCTACATTTCGCATTATTTCTTGTACTATTTTGTTTCGTCTTTTCCCCGATGTCGCGCGAACGCTATTTGCACGGACTATGCCCGTTCTAGGGCAGGGTAATACACATCTCGTGACGGGCAGCAGTTCTGTGGCCCCAGAACGAGCATATTGAAAGTTGCGTAGCCGTGCATTAACAGCGCGTGAATTGCCTTGTTAATACACGGCTTTTCGCCGGTTAATGCACGGCTGTTAATAACGTACGACACTGCTTTTTATGCAATGATGCTAAATACGAGACGATAAACTGTGCAGAAACGTGTTTTTCTTCACTGTCTGCCCTTTCGACGACATGCACGTTCCAACTTCTGTGGTATATCAAATGTATTTTTCAGCAAGCATGAGACAGGTATGGCTTAGTTTAAGCGAATAAGCATCGGTAGAGTTCCGTAGCACTGCGATTTTATTGTTTTAAGCGGATAAAACTCTAATTTTACATACCTTTTCATTACCACCTTTCATCTTTTTGTTGCGTTTACGACGAATGAGCATCGCTGTCGTGACAAACAGGTCTCCAGATATGCAGTTTGGGGTCAGTAGGCTCCTTTACGTCTATTTACCGTGATATTATATGTATGATACACACCTTAGAATTCGTGGCCCATGTTGCTTCGTAAGAATGTCACATAGTTAATATTTTGAATAATCTTCAAAATAAAGCTTGTTTTTAGAGAAAAAAAAATGTAAAGTATACATTTAATGATAATTCTGGAAATTTTAGCCACATTTGAGCTCTTATGGTCAGTGCTCTGACGGTTTGGAATTTTCAGTAGGTCTTACTCAGTAAACACTACAAGTTCCATTCCACAAATTGCTCGCATCGCCTTTGTGAACGAAACACAGACATCACGAAAACATGCCTGTATAATTTTGACCCTCTTAAACCCCACTTTTATATAATAAAAGTGGTGTTTACAGGGGTATACATTATTTTCTTATTTCTGCTCATAAACATAGAATGTGGGTACTCGTTAGAACCGCCTCGGCGAGGCGGTTCTAAGGAATACCCACAATCTATGTTTTGAGCAGAAATATGAAAAATATCAGAATTTTTTATCTGATTTTCTTTTTTTTTATTTTTTGGTAGTAAAATTTGAATAGGCAGGTTTTCGTAATGAGAAAGTTGCATTAGTTTTGGTACGTTGTATTCATTGTGATCCCTAGTTTAACATGATAAAGGTATGCAATAATTAATACGCAATGAAACTACTGTCACCATTTCGCTGAAGTACGGGTCTGCGAAGGTCACTCATAACCTAATTGTATTTATAAATTCCGAATTTATATAAAAAAATATATATATCTATGTTTTCTTCTTTTTATATCGCCATTGCTTAGTATTTTTGTAGTGTTGCCTCGTTTACGTAGACACGTTTTTTGTTGTTTATTATTGATGTTTTTTTATATATACATAACTTTCATATTTCGATTTATTTTCTCCAAAAACATAAATATGTCTTGAATAAGGCAAATATCGGTCGAAAGCGTTAAGTTAGGTTTGATTTCCAACGCTGCTGTTGATTATATCTCAGTATATGCATATTACAAAGCATAACGATATCACTACCGAAAATATTTATAAATATAAAATACGTACCTGTTTATTTTATCGATGAGGTCTCCTCTCAATCTGTAATTTTATCGGAAATATTGAAATCAATCCGCAGCTTATCATAAAGACTGATATTTAAAACAACATTCACATATACCTAATCGAATTTCCAATTGAAATTAACCCTTCTCATGCTGAATAAATTAAGATGCCACGCCCAATTCTAATTTCCAGCCAATCAGATTACTGAATCTGGGTTTTTGATAGAAATTCACATATTTAATGACAAACAGTGCAGATCCAGATCAGTAGGCTTCTGAAGAAGCCAACTGATCTGGAACTACACTGTTTGCTAAGACAGGACATGTTGTGTTTAGCATGAGAAGGATTAATGTTTAGCACTCTGGGTCAAAATTTCAACAGACAACATTTTGATTTTTTTTTTTTTTTTTTTTTTCTAAAAAATACTCATTGACATTTTTGCAAATTGTCTCTCTGAAGACAATTGGCATGAAATAACAAAGCCTACTTTCTGGGAAAAATAAGAAAAAATATTATCAATTTGTTGTCTGCTGAATTTGTCCAGAGAGTGTTAAAGAGTAATGTTACTTTTCTTCCCCTATTTGTCTAATATATTTACTACCAGCCAATGAGCCTACGAGCAGGCATCCAGGAACCAGAAAATCTCGACTACACAAGATGAGACAGAGGAAAATGTATCTTACAAAGTAGACGGACATTGAAGGCTTCATATTAGTCTGTGCGCTCGCGCAGATTGAACTGTTCTTCAATATGCACATTTCCATGTACAATATCCTATGAATGTATATCAAGAATAACAGTGATGCTGTCCAGACTGCGAATGCGCAAGGCGGCCTGGTCATAAGATAGTTTTTTTTTCACGTTACGAACTAGTATTATATTACAGAAGATCGTACTTTACTTGACGTGACGATTACAATTTTCTCGTCACATCTATACAAATATTTTAGTTAATGTTTCACATACATTTCCTGTCCATGGACATAAATAATAAAACGAAAATTTGATAAATAAACGCTTTTTAGCCCATTTATGCCCAATATCCCATAAAAAGGACATTGGCAAACGATGTAGACCCAGATCAGACGCCAGACCAACCAGACACCTCTTCTGTTGGAAGAAGGCCTGTCCAAAGAGTTGAGGTAGCAAGGTCCGCCCGGCATAAATGGGTTTATCATTCTATAGGCTAAATGTACCCGACGAGAAATGCATTATAGCTATCTTAGTTTTCCACAAAATATATAATTACTCGTATATTAAAGACACGTTTGAATGATATATCAACTCCCACTCTCAATAAAACAGATTGATAAATAAAGAGCCGGGTTATATAATACGCAGACTGATACGAATCATTACGAAAACATGCCTATATAATTTTGACCCTCTTAAACTCCACTTTTTATATAGTAAAACTGGGGTGTTCAGGGGTATACATTATTTTTCATATTTCTGCTCAAAAACATAGATTGTGGGCACTCGTTAGAACCGCCTCGGCGAGGCGGTTCTAACGAGTACGCACAATCTATGTTTTATGGTAAAATTTTCAGTATATTTGAATAGGCATGTTTTTGTTATGCTTCGCTGGGCACACATTTTCGAAAGTACGTTTTCTCACTTTACTGCTCATCTTACATCAGAGATATTGAAAAGACCAAAGAATCCAGTAGGAGAGGGTGGATGAACAGGAGTATCTTTTATTGCTATGTTCACATATGCCCGAACATCCGTTTTCACATGGCGCACCCAAATATTATAAAAGTTCGTCTGCTGTTATTTCAGTTCGACAGATTGCTCAGCAGGAACACAGCGTTGAAACAATATTGATTCAACTCCATAAACAACGTCGATTCAACGTTGATTCAACGTCATGACGTTGAATCAACGTCGAATCGACGTTGTTTCAACGTTGTGTACTCACTGGGTGCAGATTAAGGGGACTAATACACTTTCAAAGGAGACAAGTATGAAGTTGTTTTGCCTTCTGAAAAGGATCTACTCTTAAAGGAAAGAATTTTCTCACCTTACAAGGGAATTCTTTCCCTTAAGAGAGTGTCCCATTTCAGAAGATTCTCGGTGTGCAGGAAAGAAATCAAGAAGTCACCAAAGCTGGCTCCCTGGTAGAAATAGTGGGAAATCTACCAATGGTCTACAATTTCCTTAATGCCTAGCATACTGGGTGAAAATGTTCTGCATACAACATATTGATATATGGTTCTTATTTTTTTTTTTTTTTTTTTTTTTTTGTTTTTTTTTTTGTTCCAGAAAACAGGTTTTGACATTTCAAGCTTTTTGTTTTCAATAGAGACTCTTTGTCTGACATGTCAAATCCCGTGTTTTAGGAAAAAATAAAGAAATAAGGAAAACATATCATACATTTGTCATCTGCTGCATTAGTACAGGGAGTGGTACTGTTCAGCAGATTCCCATTTTAACTAAGAAAATTCGAATGGTTTGATAAGTTGTGTTGCAATTATTGTTTTTATTCATTAGCAATGTATACTACCGAGTCTCGTATCTTCCGAGATTTCATTTTGAACATCGGGCAACGTCGGCTTTTGGCGAATATGCCCTTCATATTTGACCAGACGTGCTGAGCAAACAGTGTAAACCGAGATCAAACTTAATGACCTGTTTGATGAGGGTCTACATTTTTTGTCCATTCAGACAGCATTTAGACGAATTCTCAGGTCTTATGGGTTTGTTCATATTTTAGGATAAGCACGGTATGGATTTATAATGTCCGAATATTTAGTATATTTATTGTAAATACTTCCTGTGGGTACATCGCGCCCGATGTTTTCCATTGTAGTGTCATTCGTGTCGAGCGACGATTTGGTCGATTTTGAAAAAAAAAAAAATATCAGTACTTCGCTTACAAGAAAATGAAATAATATCTGTACTGCCTTATTAACCCTTATCTTGCTGATAACATCAACCCCTACCTTTGCAAACAGTGTAGATCCAGATCAGATGGCTTCTGAAGACGCCATCTGATCTGAATCTATACTGTTTGTCATGTGAATTGAACGAATACATTATATCAAGTAATTGGAGTAGTTGATAGTCAGAAATGGGTGTGACTCAATTAATTTATTCAGCAGGACAAGAGTTAAACCTAACTATTCGGACAGACAGGCCTGTGCAAACAGTAAATACCTTGTGGGGAGTGTCTGATCAGGGTTTTAGACATACCAACAGGCAGCGAAATATATCTGTTCAAATTATGACATATATGGCAAATAGTTATGATATCCGAATATTTAGGGCAAAAACGGTAAGTTTGAATGCAACAATATACCACGGAAGGGAAACTGTGTATTTCTGATATACACACTATGCACGGACGTAGACCTTCCTGTGCTTTCGCAAAGCATTGTGTGTAAAAAAAAAAGAGCAGACGAAACTGTGAAATATTGTTCTTATTTTTCATTGAAACTCGGCTTTGATATTTCATGGAAATGTCTGAGCCTATTTTCTGGAAAACAATAACAAAATAATCAATCTGCTGAAACTGCCCATGGGTTGGTAAGAATTATTATCTAAATGCATTTAGTGTGCACAATATTAGACCTCAAAAGAAATTCTGTACTAAGCCATTTACATTCTGTTCAGTATCACTTGATGGAGAGGCCATTTCTCGTTTTTTTTCTTCACAGGGACATCGCCATATTTATTCAAAATATTCACTCTATTAGATTTACGGTCTGAATGCCAAACAGAGCAGACCCAGACACCTACAGAAGCAGTTTGATCTGGATGTTCTTTGCTCATGATTGGCTCTTACAATATGTAAGATAAATGTGGTATAAAATACATATTATATTAAGGAAGTACATACCAATACGCGTAGGTTCATTAACTTTTCTGCTCTTTGGGTATTAAAATAAAGCACGTCACGCAAAAATATACTTAACATACAGTGGGGACTCCGTCTAAATGTTAAGATCTGAACATTGAGTTTAGTTTGATCTACTTGATAATGATACGAAGTATTACGTTGTTGTGTATGAACATAAAAGAGAAGGAAGAAAGAAAACGAATATTTGCTTGTTTGTTTTCTCAAATGTAATAATAATCAAATATCATTAAAAAGGTTCTCTACATCTTACATGCAATTCATATAAATATGATAAGCAGAATGATGTATAAATTAATGAATGTTTACTGGCCATGACGTAGTAAGAACTACCCATGTCTCGCATTAACATACAGTTTACTCTCTGAAACACTTCGAGATATCCGTACCTCGACATATCAGATTTGCAGAATTGAGGCAAAAATAAACCGAACAACTACATTTCACAAATGAATATGTAATTTGACTTCTGAAGTAAGAGACATATCGAAAATATTGTGAAAAAGAGGTTTCTCCTCTTTCCCACGATATTTTGTTATCTGTTGTTAGGGTGCACTCCACAGTTTTGACTTCCGTTTCTACCTGCTCACAGCCGTCACACAAATAAAATGCAATTAAAGCAACTATAACAGTACCTGTCCATTAGGTACAGTATCAATAAATTGCAAACAAACCAAATAATAATTTAATCATCATAAAAATAACTGCAATGTACCAAAACCTTCTGTTGCACTAATGTAAACAATACCCACCCCCTCCGACTGCGGCCAATTTTATGCAAAACGTGCAGTTTTCGAATGATCATCATCAACTCCAGGACAACACACTGGTCTGGAACAGTTAAAAATTTGACAGAGCGCCTACAGAACATTACTTTTATTCAGAAATCAATACTGTAAGCCATGTCGTTTTCAAGATAAAATCTATAGAAAAGCATGCTACAATTTTTGACAAGGTAAAACCGTGTACCAGACAGAATTCAACAGTTTCGTATTTTACCTACACTGTTTTATAATAAGGTCATGTGACCTCAAGAAAAGTCTTTTTCTTCAGTGTTAACAATAACTGACAAGCATAAAACTCAGTTTTGGTCAATATGTGCAACAAAAAGTATTTTCAGACTGGTTTCTAGCCCTACCCATAGTTATTGACATTTTTGCCAGGTTCACAAGTGCGAAACTGTGGAATGCACCCTTAGTTTCCCTGATAAAACAGGGACCAGTTGTTCACTTCGAGATAAGCGGATACTCGAAATAAGCGAAGTCGAGATGACGAGAGTCGACTGTATTAGTATTCCAATGGTTCTGGTGTTGTTTGTTCTTGTGTGGTTTTGTGGCTGTTCGCTGCGGGGCTTTTTTCATGTTTATGTCGCGTTTGTCTTATTGTGTACGGTGGATTCTGTCTGGCATTGCGATCATCTGATTTGGGAAAAAGAGCTAGTTATACGTTTTGTTTGGTGGTTTTTGTCTGCCATGTTTTGTTTGCTCTTCCTCATGGTGTCATTGGTAGACTATGTTCTGTGATTGTGGCTCTTCCTGGACATCTTCTTTTCTATTTCCCCTGAATGACATAATAGTGAATAACTTTTCATCTATTTATGAAAGGCCACGAACACAAACACATACACGCACGTACGCACACATGCACGCACACACAAACACAGCGAGAAAAACAGCATTTACTATTTCATTTTGTATATTGTAAAACTTGTATCATGTTATGGACATTACACATATTGAGTGCATTCTATAGAACTTGTAACAGATTATTTATTATGCCTATTCTTGCAAAGCAATTTGCTAATCTCTACAAAGTATTCTTTCTAAGCATTTCGGCTTTCTTCGTTCACTTCTGTTGTAAAAAAATACAAAGGACTAACAGAAGAAATTTGCTCTTATACATGTAACAAATTCTGTTCTACGTTTAGGTTTTTATTTAATGTCTAGTTGTTATAATCACCCCAAGCTACCACCAACCAAACTACTCAAATTCATCCGTGTATGTTTGTTGTCGTTACTGAAAAGCAATCTCGTATCATATGCCATATTGTTTCTACGTTTTCCCATTTTTATGGGAATCAGAACAATATCGAAAGCCTTGATACAGCCTAAGTGAAAATAACTTTTAAAGAAACAAGAAGCATTTTCAAAAAAGAAGATACGCGCCGAAGAATAGTAGATATTTTTTTTTGGCTATTTTCAATATTATAATAGAGGTTCTTAAAGCGAAGCCCATTTTTTACACCCGGAACTTTGATAGCTTCCTTGTCAGTCACACCCACTCTATGTAATGCTAGATACGAAGTTGATATCTAATTTTACCACCGTGCGTGCTTTTCTTTGCAAGATAGCTTTTCATTGTCATTTGGACATGTCGTAATATAAACCTGTTGAATGACTGTCGCAATCCTTAAATTCCTAGGACGCCTGATTGCACCCATTTCTTTCACCTAAACATTCTAAGTCTCCACTGGTCAAAGTTTAACGAATGCTGACTACATATTTATTGGTTCCAACAAAAAGGCCAGGTCACTTTGCACAGTTGCAAAAAAGGTAAGAGAAAAGTCCAGGGAGTGCCACAATCACAAACCGCAGCCCTTCCCAGACACCAAGAGGAAGAGGAAACAGACAAAACCAAACAAGCACAAACCGAACGAACGTACGAAAAGCACTAAGATTAGCTCTCTCTTCCCCAAGCGAGGTAATCGCAATGCTAAAAGGACTGAAAAACACAAGAACAAAATAACACAAGGTAAGATATAAAACAAATCGCCTCGTAGAATAAACCACAAAGCAACAAAGAGTAAGACTAACACCGGGACCACCGCCTTAAACCGGTCAGTAGAGTAAACCACCGGGGGGTTTAAAGCACTTTTACAGCTAGCTAACTTCACCCTGGGTCTCGATGCTACTAATACAGTTGACTCGCTATCTCGAACTCGCTTATCTCGAATAACCGCTTATCTCGAAGTGAAAATCTGGTCCCTGCCTAAACATGAAAATTTAACAACAGGTAAAAAATATTGTGGAAAAGAAGAGAAATTGTTAGAGATATATTAAAAATATTGTGGAAAAGAGGAGAAATTGCTCCTAAGGAGCAATTTCTCCTCTTTTCCACAATATTTTCAATATGTCTCTAACTTCAGTAGTCAAATTACACATATATTTGTTAAATGTGGTTAATCGAATTAGGTTTTCCTCAATTCTGCAAATCTCTAATATGTCGAAGTACGGATATCTCGAAGTATTTCAGACTGTCCCTTGGAATTCGAGATAACGAGAGTCGACTGTACATAAAAATTTGGTTCGCATAAAGACTCCCAACTCAGTCAATACATCAAAGCGAAAACCTACACAATAAAATTAATCACTATAATAAACAAAGACGAGTAGTCATGTCTAATTCTATTGTATTCCAGAGTAAATGAACCACGGCGGGCCAGTTTCAAAAAATTCTTTTTGTCTTAATTAGGGTTCTAAACACGCTAAATCAAAGCAAACAAAATTTCATTTTATCTTATGACGTTGAGAAATTTAATTCAAAGTCGTCATAATTTTGTCCCATTTGATTTCTCGCTAGGTTCCAGCAAATACGCATATGACTGATCCTTTCTGGGTCCGTTGAAACACCCCAAAACACCCACAAACAACACTAAAACCACCCAAACCGTATAAACTTCTTAAGTCACAAATCAAACGGTTGAAAATCAAATATGAAAAAATATTATTTGATTAATCATCTACAAACATAAAAGAAAATTTAACAAAGCATTTCTACATAGCTTCTGATGATTAAAGGCACCTTACCTAATGATTGCCTTGTTTGTTTTATAGAATGCAAGATTTGATTTTCTATAATGGGTCGGCTTCTTTGGATGTGAAATTATAGGGCAAACAGTTTATTCATCCTTTCTTTCATTTATTTGTTTGTTTCTTTGTTCGGTCATGCGATCGTTCATGCATACCGAGTGCGTGTGTTTTAGAAAAAAAAGTCACATGCAGGTCCAGTGGAAGAATGAGCGGATTCCAGACAAAACGGCTTTACGTTGTTTTGATGCTGATCTGGAACTTTGTTTGTCATATGTTTTCTTGGACGCCCTCACATATTTCATGTGAGTCTTTTTCTACTGTAAAGACCCAAAGACCTTGATCAGACTGCGCAGATGCACATGCATGCATATGCTGATCTAGAACTTTGCTGGTCAGATGTTTCTTGAGCATCACTTTATATTTCATTGAAGTTTTTTTGTTTTTGCAAAAGTCATGACCTGCCCATTTCACTTACGTTTATCTGCTGCAAAGACCAAGACCAAACTGTATGGATGCTCATTATACAGCTACAAGAATAGCGCGACTGTAAATAAACCATCACGAAAACACGCTTATATAATTTTGACCCCTTTAAACCCCACTTTTACATAGTAAAACTGGGGTTTATAGGCGTAGACATTATTTTCCTTATTTTTGCTCGAAAACATAGATTGTGGGTACTCGTTAGAACCGCCTCGCCGAGGCGGTTCTGAGTACCCACAATCTATGCTTTGAGCAGAAATAGGAAAAAATATTAGAACTTTTTTATCTGAAAATTTTCATTTTTTGGTGGTAAAATTTTCAGTATATTTGAATAGGCATGTTTTCGTAATGTTTGCCTGGATTTCGTCTAATGCACGGTTTGATTACAGTAGTCAATGGTAACCACGTGGACAACTACCTTAAGGAAATATTGGCTTTTGTTTACTATGGCTGACTTGTAGACAATCCACCCAAAACTAATAAAAAAAAAAAAAAAAACTGAGTGAATTTGAATGTTTTGGTTGGGAGTTGATTGGGTTACTTGTAATAGTCTTTGACTACATTGTTGGTCTTTGGGTAACTTTTGGTAAACCGTTAAACCTTGGTATTTATATACACGTAGAGAACGGCAGAAAATGAACAAATATCCCTTTGGGGACTAGAAGTTGATAGGAAAGACATGCGACTATATTAGTTTGTATTTTGTTTTATTTGTAGAAGGAATTTCTTGGAAAATATCGCCTGAAATATACAGTTCTCAGTCTCGACTTATTGTCAATATTTACGGTATAATTTTCTACACGTACAATATTTGATTGACAAATTATGACTAGCAACAAATATGACCAGATTAAAGCACAGTTCACCCGTTATTGAAATCAGGTGCCTTTTTCTCTCACAGTATTGGTGGGCATGTTTACAAATACCTTAACTTTGTGAAAAAAAATCCATTCTTCGTACCCAGGTCGCTATAAAAGCTGTCTTCCACAACAAGGCTGTAGCAGTGATCTATCTGCCCAATTCATTACATTCCTCCACCTCTTCTCTTGACTTAGCTAGAAGTCAACAACACTGCCCTCTCTGCAGACCCGAGAGTACGCAACGTTGATATGTAAAAGAATAACTATACAAGTCGCTTCTGCAGCCTTGCTGTGGAAATCGGCTTCTAAGACTGTGATTGGCATTTTCATTAAATTGAGCAACATATCGAGCGGTTAGTACCTAAATGTGTTGCCGAGATGTTTTATTTTGTTGGAGACCCGGCAAACACTACATTTTGTGGCAGCTATGGACGACAGATACCAACACCAACTCTCCGGACCCCGGTGGCAGAGATAGGTATCCGGATCTGCAGGGTGAAACGTTTGGTGATTTAGTGACCAAGACAAAAGAAGAGTGAGGAGAAATGTAATGAAAAAAGGTAAAATTGCTTTTATAGCCGTGCTGTGGAAGCCGGTTTTATGGTGGCACAGGTATAGTGCGTAGTAACTGTATAACTATTGGGGATCTTTAATATGTTTTAAGACTACGTATTCCTCGTCTTTAGCCCTGATACAATTAATATTTCGAAACAGTTCTGAAAGAATATAACTACGTATGAAACAAAAGCACCACATAGTACTGCGTAATATTTTGCCTCAGGCAGTGTCGAAGTTAGAAATGTCAATTTAAAAACGTTTACACGATATGTTCTGCGCATTATGCTTTTAATGTAATTTTATGAATTTCAGTTGGTTTTGAATGAAAGAAAATGAAGTAATTACAAGTAAAACAGTTCTAACGTTTATCAGATACAATAACTCATGCCCAACTGACACATTAACATCAAATTCAAAATGAATCTGTGCACATGAGCATGCCGACTAGAGCATTTTGCTTATGATATAAGGTACCCTCAACCACACTGCCCTTGTAACTTTCTTCTTGCTGAATTTAAATATCAGCATACGAAACTTTTAAGAAGTTTTCTTAGTAAGCCATGATTGCAAAACTTGACATTTCATCTAAGGGGACTTGATACACTTTTCTGGGAGGCAAATTTGTCAGATTGCTGTTCCCTTTTACATCAAAAATTATACCTTTATAATTTTCACCCCCTTAAACCCTACTCTTGGGTTTACAGGATATACATTTTTTTTCTTATTTCTGCTCAAAAACATAGATTGTGGGTATACTTTACAACCGTCTCAGCCAGACGGTTCTAACGAGTACCCACAATCTATGTTTTAAGCAGAAATATGAAAAATATCAGAATTTTTATCTGAAAACTTTCAGTTTTTGGTGGTAAAATGTTCAAAATATTTGGATAGAAGGGGGTTGGTATACAGGAAAGCAAACAGGAAGTCACAAAAGTTGGCTCCCTTGTAAACAAAACTGGTAAAAAAATACCAATCTAACCAGTTCGTCTTTAATTATCCCATGTCTGCTTTGGAGAAAATTTGAATAAAATATCGAGCCAGTTTTTATGAAAAGAAAATCAAGACCTGAGATATTATTCATATTGTCTCTTTTAAAGATAATTTGAATAACCCGAATGAAAATTAAAGGCCAGTTTGCAAAACAAATCCGCATAAACCATTCCAGCCACACGCTCTACCCTCTCCTGGTAGCGTTTTCTACTGACCGTTGTAAGGATTTATTCGTTATATGTGGGGCCTTGTGGCTGCTCGCTGCGAGGATTTGTTTGTGCTATGTCCTAGGTCCATTTGTTTGAACTAAACGAAGTTGTTAGCTAACGTGACGTTAAAAGTTTCTATCTTGAAATATGGCAAATTCATTGATAAAAAATATGAGTAGATTTGCATTACAAAAGCTACTCACATTTTTGCTGCAAAAATATCAATGTATTTGAAAATACCTTTGCTACAAAGTTAACGAGTTTGTCATTAGCGGTGGTGTTGGTTGGGTCATGTCTGACATTGTGGTCACCTCCAGTCTCCAGTGAGTCAATATTTATTCTTATAATCCTGTTTGATCCACTAAAACAAAAAAAAAAAAAAACAAAAAAAAAAAAAAAAAAAAAAAGAAACAACATAATAATATCATGACTGTAAAGGCTGGTCACTAATGACCAGCCTTTATAGTAGTGACCAGCCTTCATAGTCCTGATATTATTTTCTACTTTTTTTTCTTATAATCCTGTTTGATCCACTAAAATAAATAAAAAAATAATAATATCATGACTGTAAAGGCTGGTCACTAGTGACCAGCCTTTACAGTCATGATATTATTTTTTATTTAGTCATGATATTATTTTCTGTTACATGTTAGTGCATAATCAAACAGGATTATAAGAAAAAACATTTAGCCACTGGTGACTGGAGCCAGTCTAGGGAAGAGGGAGCTTGTTAGTTTGCTTTTCGTTCGTTTATAACGTGTGTGTTGTCCGTCGTGGTTGCTCTTGCTGTCATTGGTAGGTTTTATTCTGTGATTGTGGCAATTCCTGGATATCTTCCTTACCTCTTTACCCCAAGTACTCTGACAGGCAGTCTTGTGCAAACAGTTTAGACCCAGAATGCAGTGTCTGATTAATGGAAAGCAACAAAAAAGAAACCAACCAGCTCCGTCTTTCCAAATGAGTTGATCTCATCAGACTATTTGTTTCTAATTCAGCACATTCGCATCAGCACATAGTTTGTTTGTTTGTTTGTGTTGAGGTTTTACGGCCCAGTCAACCCAATGGGGTCATGTCGAGCGCGGTCAGTTTACCTAACCACACATTTACTGCGCAGGCTTAGTCCTCTAAGCGGTTAACCAGTATTGTACACATTCTTTCGCCAGAAACCGAAAACTGCCCTTCTTGAATCAGCGGAAGGGAGAGAATGACCGTAGAAAATATTTCATGATCAATCTCTGCGAAAGAATGTTGCCGACCTCGGAGGGGGTCGAACCCGCGACCTCCTGGTCTCCAGTCGGACGGCGCATCCAAATGAGCCACCGAGGCCAGCATCAGCTCATAGTTACAGTAAATATATCTTATTGAATTTAGGCAATGAAATTACGTAAAAAAAGTATAACAACATTAGATAACCCTTTCTCCAAACACATACAATAAACTTTCTAAAAGTTAAAATAGTAGGTATAATAATTTATAATGGATAGAGAGAGAGAGAGAGAGAGAGAGAGAGAGAGAGAGAGAGAGAGAGAACAATATGCAAGCTTTCGTAATATGTTCCTATGTGAATCTATGAGCGTCTTTGCTTACTCAGTGGACTTATTAGTTTCGACGTTGTAGTCATGACTCCCGTCAATCAAAATGTTTGTTTGGGACTTGGTACAAAGATAAGCGCATGTGCTTTATTGAGCGTGTCTTTAAAAAACTGGAACTTGACCTTTCGTAGGTATGTTATTTTTCCAGAGGCTGATTCTATTATTGTATCTATGTGATTATTCCATTTATCATGACTCATAAATGTTCACTATGTTAAGAATTATATCATCCATCATTAATTCAAAGTTAAAATCAACATATGTGTTTGAGATGAACATCTGTTCTTTTTGCACGGGTTCTGGGGAAGGGATGGAATGAAAATAATCATTTTGTAAGCCCATTCTTAATCTTGCGGTACCAGTCAAGTAATATATTTTGTTTAATTGAGACATGCACGATTTTGCCCAATGGTTTTGTGAAAATATAGTGTTAGTGGTGTGTCATGCGTTTAACTGAACCTATGTTTACTGTGGAAAAACGGGTTGGGCTAGGGGGTTCATTAATACCTCTTTGGAAAGCTTAAACAGCCTGCTATATGTTAGAGGTGAGTCAACGTGGCACTTGTGCTTATGTTGAAAACAAAATCTGTCTCAAAAATGGTTGTGGTAATTATTTTGATTTTAAGAGAGCCACCTACATCTAGGGGTGCGGTAGATTTTTTTTTTTTTTTTTTTTTTTTTTTAAGTTTTATGCGTGTTTCAAGCAAAACAAAATATAGGGTTCAAGGTACGTGACTAACAGATGTGGCGTTTCTCCGATTGTTTAAATAATTTTGGTCCGATGTAAGAGATCTCCTGAATTGCAATTTTTTTTTGTTTCAAGTTTATCTTCTTCTTCCACTGTAAGAGTGGCAATCTTCTCCGATTGGGGATTACCCTAATCAAATTGCGATGCCCGATAAATTGATACTTACATAAGTACAAAAAGACTTACATAAGTATAAAATTGTATAGTGTATGAATTAATCTGATCCATTACATTTCATCTCCAAAAACTGAAAATTTTCAGATAAAAAACTCCGATATTTTTCATATTTCTGCCTAAAACATGTTTTTGAGCAGAAATAAGAAAAATAATGTATACCCCTGTAAACCCCAGTTTTACTATACAAAAGTGGGGTTTAGGCATGTTTTCGTGATGCATAAAGAAATCATAAGCACGAACGTCCCGAAAGGTGATGGAAAATTTAAAATGTGTCATTCAATGTGATATCGTAAAAATTCCAAAAACAAGCGTTCTCTTTCAAGTTTAGCGTAGCATATTGGATCAGTAATCGGACATTTTTGGTGTCAGTCCATTTCTATGAACATTCTAATATATTACATCGAAAAAAGGTAGACGGTGTATTTGAAATACAGTTTGCGTGCGAACTTTTAAAATTGGTTTCAAGCAGTTAACGATCCCTTGAATGCAGAAAACAGCCCAGTGTCATTTTTGGTTTCATAACTTGCATATGCACATGAGAATTTAGAGAAAATAAACATTCTGGTTTCTGTTTTGTACCTTATTTTCTTTCTTTTCTTTGTGTATTTGGAATTTGTAAAGTATCAACTGGGCCTCCTTAGAAACATGCCAGTTTTCATGAAATGTAATGTATGCACAGTTGTTTTATATACAGACATGTCCAAACTGTCTTCCTGTATCAAAATAAATTGTGTATCTTTCCGATTGTAGTTTATCAAAATTTTTATATTGGAACCTTGAGTTGTTCAAATTTGAGGACAGTTATGACAAGGAGTGAAGGTGTCCGAATATTCAGAATACAGTGAATTTAGCATCACGCATTTTGTAGTCTGTTGATGCTACCAGCAGCGTGTTAAAAGTCGGTTTCACGGCTTTATGACTGCAATTCATCAGCCTTAGATCCAGAGGGCGCCATGGGAAAACGGCCACTGTCACTATCCACACAGCGGAGACCCAGATCAGCCTGCAAAGCCGCTTAGGCTTACCATGCAGGCTATATGTTGTTACCATAAACACACAACGGCATAACAAAGTCGTTTCGACGTTGCTGCGACGTTGACACGACGTTGTTACGACATTGTGGGCGTGCTGGGTCTCCGGTTCCAGTGGCTCCGCATCAGCTGACCGCCCTGATCCATCTAAGTCTGATTCGCAATCAAATCTAAACTTTTGTTGTTCATATATGAACTTTTTTTGTCAGTCTCACTTCCTATAACCTTATTTATCTCTTTAATCCCATTTCACTGTTTAACTGCAGAAACGACTAAAGGACATAACAGAATATAATATTTTTACAACGGCGTATGAAAGTCGTTTCGACGTTGCTGCGACGTCATGCGACGTTGAAACGACGTTGTTACGGCGTTGTGGGCTTATTGGGCCTCGGTTCCAATGGATCTGCATCGATTGACCGCCCTGATCCAACTATGTCTTCTGATTCGCAATCAGATCTAAACTTTTGTCTTTCGTATATGACATTCAACGCAAGAAAAGAACCCATACCAAAGTCGGGCGACGAATACCTAGCTCATCCTTCGTGTTACCGCAGTCTGGTCAGAGTTACTTCAACGAACAGAGATTACCCAGTCAAACTGTTCATGTTTGGACATTTGTTACGCGGCTTAAAAGTCCTTTACGCACGTTACGTATTATATACCATGTCTTTTTTAGTTCTTGTGATTTATTAAACGCTTCCGCGTATCAGAACTAACTGTAAATTTTAAAGATTTATGCTCTAAAGATCACTCCTGGTGGCTCCCTGCTTTCAAACACTTCATTTGTTGTGATAAAAGTGTTTTCAATTTAATCAATAATATATGGAATGCGGAAGACACAGGATATTTTGACAATTTAAATGACTTAACTCAACATTTATTTTGTTTCAAAAGAAAGACATCTTTCAAGTGCACTTAATAACTCAAGTACTTTGAATATCTATAAGAGAGTAAAGGACAGAACTTCGCGGGGAGTATTTATAATGTAAGAAAATTATACACTGTTTTGATACATGGTTTATGGAATAGATAAAGTTTTTTTCTAAAGGAACTGTCACTGTGCATTTATTAGGCTTCCGTGTTTTGGTATTGATAATGCGATACTCATATCAAAATAAAATTAATGTAATTTTAACCTTTTCCACTCTCTGGACAGATTCAGCAGACAAATAGATGATATTTTCTTATTTTGTTTCTTTTGCGTAAGTACTTTTATTTCTGTTGATAAGTATCTCGAAAGTCCGACTTACTATCCCGAAATTTCGACAAATTAAGTCGAAATTTCGACAAAATAACTCGAAATTTAGACTTAATATCTTGAAATTTCGACTTATTATCTCGAAATTTCGACATAAGATCTCAAAATTTCAACTTATTATGTCGATATTTCGACTTAAGAACTCGACATATCGACATAAAATGTCGAAATTCGATTTAATGACTCGAAATTTCGACTTAATTATTCGTAATTTTGACTTAACATCTTAAAAATTTCGACTTATTATCTCGAAATTTGGACATAAGCTCTCGAAATTTCGATTTATTATGTCGAAATTTTGTCTTAAGAACTCGAAAAATTTCGACTTAAGTTCTTAAGTCGAAATTTCGACATACTAAGTTGAAGTTTCGAGATGTCGAAATTTCCAGATATGAAGTCATAATTTCAAGACGTTAAGTCGAAAGTTCGAGTTATTAAGTCGAAATTTCGAGTTATGAAGTCAAAATTTAGACATCATGTTGAAATTTCAAAATATTAAGTTAAAAGTTGGAGTTATTCCTCGAGTTATTCATCGAAATTTCGAGATATTAAGTAAAGATTTCGACTGATAATAAGTCGAAATTTCGAGATATAGTAAGTCGAAATTTTGAGATACCTATCAACAGAAATAAAAGTATATGAGGCCCTAATGCTCTTTCTATAAACAATCATCGAAAAATTACGACATCCCATTTGTTTATTCTGAAAATTATCAGTTTCGTGACGTTTTGTTGATGTAGGATCCCGTCTTTCAAATCAAATATGGATTAGTCATGATTGTCCTTGTTGTATTATGTATCATTTAATTGAAATTATTATTTTTCGTTTTCATAGAGTGATGCAAAAATGCATTGAGCCACTAACATCATTACTATTAACCCGTTGATACCCATCTTTATGGTGTCACAAAATGGCTAGTCCATCTCTCAAGTTGGAATGCATTTCTCCATCACGAAAACATGCCTGTATAATTTTGACCCTCTTAAACCCCACTTTTTAAAATAAATTGGGGTTTACAGGGGTATACATTTTTTCTTATTTCTGTTAAAAAAATAGGTTGTGGGTACTCGTTAGAACCGCCTCGGCTTGTGGTTACTCGTTAGAACCGCCTCGCCGAGACGGTTTTAACGAGTACACAAATCTATGTTTTGAGCAAAAATATGAAAAATATCAGAGTTTTTTTGTTTTGTTTTGTTTTTTATCAGAAAATTTTCAGTTTTGGGAGATGAAATTTTCTATATATTTGAATATGCGTGTTTTCGTATCCAGAAATGTCCCCCCCCCCCCCCCCCCAACACACACACACACACACAACCAATTCCCCTTCCCCCAACAACGTCTACAAAATTGGGAACATAAATAGTTGTAGTTTAGTGTGTTGTTTGCGTTTTTTTGAAATAAATAGCTCCAGATAAGAGGATATCAGAGGAATATTTTCCTTGTTGATGCACGAAAACACATGTTGAGGCGCTTCTAATGAATACCCATTACGTTTTCATGCAAAATTAACCCTTGCCATGCTGAATAAATTAAGATGCCACGCCCACTTATAATTTTCAGCTAATCAGATTACTTGATCCATGTTGTTGATATAAATTCACATACTTAACGACAAACCGTGCAGATCCAGATCTAAGAAGCCAACTGATCTAGATCTACACTGTTTGCAAAGGTAGGGCATATCCTCGGGTTCAGCACGATTATGGTTAAGAAAAAAATATTGATAGACTTCACTTTTGCCGAAAAAAAAATTATCTAGAGCTATGGAAGCATCCGCAGAAAATACACAAAATAAACCATTAGATCGCCAGTGTCTACTGTCCCACACTGCGAATTTTAGCAAATACTGCAAAAACCAAGATCAAACACACCGTGTGGTCCCGGGCATCTCAACAGGGTCTGCAATACATGTAGTTGTAATTAACTACACTGAAAAAGAAGATATTAGAAAATTCTCCTTTAATTTTACGAAATGGATTCGACCAATTGCCAAATGTGGAGAATCCACTAAAGTCTAATTCACTTGATTTGTGGACATGCATTTCAGCTTCCTGTGCAAAAAGTATATGGTTCTCAATAACTAGGTCTACTACTGTAATATAAACAAAAGAAAAAAATATTCTGAATTTACCTCTATTTCTTCAAACTTTCTTGGCAACAGTCAGAAAAAACGCCAAACTATTTTTGAATAACATTTTCAGCGTTGTAGGCTACTTGTGTTTGATGCCATTTTATTAATTTTGATTGGCGTCACGTAAGCCTAAGGCTCATGACGTCAAAAGCGAATAGGACGTTATTCAATTATTTGGAAATAATTTGATTAGTATAATAATACAGAAACAAATATAGAAAACAATTATTTCTTTTCATTAAGAAAATATGCCTATTCAATTATAATGAAAATTTTACCACCAAAAAATGAAAATTTTCAGATAAAAAGTTCTGATATTTTTTCATATTTCTGCTAAAAAATATAGATTGTGGGTACTCGTTAGAAACGCCTTGACGAGGTGGTTCTAACGGGTATCATAATCTAAGTTTTTGAGCAGAAATAAGAAAAATAGTGTATACCCCAGTAAACCCCAGTTTTACTATATAAAAGTGAGGTTTCAGGGGGGGGGGGGTCAAAATTATATAGGTATGTTTTCGTGATATTAATGTAGCCATACTACCTATAGTTTATGTAAACAACGACCCTGAATCAGACTACGGGCATGAAATATCAGGCCATAGTTTCTGGTGGAAAATGATAACAATGCACTCGTCTTTCGTGTGATAATTTTATTATAAACATTCTAAGGGTTAAACGACTCAAAAGTCATTTTTGTATTGAATAAGAATAATGCAAACAGACTATTGGGACGGAAAATTGTAAGTCAATACTGGCATGTGCATCCCTCGAAAAATCTCCCAACAGGCAAATGACGTTTATTCAACGTCACATTTTATACAACGTCACATCAACGTCAGTGTCGACATTAATGCGACGTCTCAGCGTAGCGTGACCGCTGGGGTATAACCTAAAGCACGGTGAATCCATAAATCTATTCAGTCATATAGAGGAGCTGCGTAAAGCTAGACAGCTCAACAACCTTATCAATGTGTGAGTCATCCAAATAAAAAAAAAGCCATTTTGGTGGAGTAACACACCTGAGAGATATTGCCGTTAAATTGAAAAAAAGGAAATTACTTTAACAGACAGAAAGTTACCTCCCTCAGCATCTGAAACCTTTCAAAATTTACCATTCTCTTGGCTAATTCAGCAGACGATCACTTGATTATATTTTTTCTCCAGTGGAGATAATTTGTATAAAGTGTCAAATTCTTTTTTCTGAGAAAAATAAGAAAATATTTCTATGTGTTGTCTGCTGAAAATTTTACCCAGGACCCAGTTGTTCAAAGCTAACGATGTCGTTAGTTAACGATTCGTGAAAATTTACATCGAGTGATACGCAAATATGCTGAAATTTTTTGCTGAAAAAATGTGAGTAGCTTTTGCACTCACATTTTTTCAGCAAAAAATATCAGAATATTGTATATTGAATCCGCTAAAACAGTTAACGAAATGACCCTTAACGAGCTCGATAAGCTAACGACGCTTTGAACAACTGGGCCCAGTATGCTAAGCACAGTGATGCTAAGCATTAAATAAAAAAGGGTCTGCTGCATGAGGAAGCACCATTTGGTCTGCTGCATAATGAAGCACCATTTTCTCTCTGGAATCAAATTCATTTCTTTAAGAGTAGCCAAAATGAGACAGAAGGCAAATATAACCATGTCAGATTTATTTCCATTAGAGGTGCATCCATTTCCCTTGTGGAATATGCGTCTTGTCTGGACCAAGATCAGCTTGTGCTTCTTTACACTCTGATCAGGGTCTACGCTCTTCACTTCCATAACATAGGGACCGGTAAGAGGCAGCATATCTGTATTGGTCCGATGATCGTAACGTCGCATTTTTTTTTTTTTTTTGGATGATTCACATATATTTGATATTCCAGATGTGTTTAAATTATTGTGATATTTAATTTTCCGTGTCGATAACAATCACACGAATAACAGATAATTTACGTCAAACAAACAAATATAATGTCAAAACTACGGAACCCGGGATGGGACATGCTACTTTTATTTTCTAAGTTGTCCGAACAAAATAACATTTTGTTCGGACGACTTAATGTCTTGTCTGCACAAGATACTATCTTGTATGGACATCTTAATATCTTATTCGGAAAACTTAATATCTTGTTCTGGCAACTTAGATTCGCCATATTGCAATAAATATGAATCAACCAATCATGGTGTCCGATTAAATTGTGCGAACATGATATTAAGTTGTCTGAACAAGATATTATTTTGTTCGGACAACGTCAATAATAAAACTAGCATGTCCCTTCCCGGGTTCCGTACAAAACTAGTCTACATGTAAAATCAGCGTGAAATCCTAGATGAGAAATAAAAACATTTAACCTCTCATTAGTACCAAGTGGAGAGAGAGAAAAAAAGAGAGAAATATTGTGTGTGATGCTATATTGGTAGGTGCTAGAGCCGAAACGCAACGTCAGAAAACGTACCTTTAGACGTGCGCTCTGAGAATATTCACATTAAATTGCGCATTGGTGCAGTCTGATCAGAATCTTCCCTGGGCACATTTTCGACAGCCAAGGATGCAAAGTTTCTTCGAGCGGACAACGAAGACTCTGATCAGACTGCGCGGATGCACATATCAGAAAGTTCGTTTTCTATTGTTGCGGCTCAGCTGTTCGATCGAGTACGCACAAAACATACACAGAGGAATTAAGGAGGAGTATTTGATGATAATTATGGAATAATTTTCTTCAGTTCTCCATAAAAACATATGTTGTGGTACTCATTAGAAGCGCCTCAGCGAGGCGCTTCTAATGAGTACCCACAACATATGTTTTTATGGAGAAATAAGAAAACATATCCCAGAATTATCGCCAAATACTCCTCCTTAACAATTCCTCTGCATAAATATTGGTGGAATTTGGAGGGGAAATAACAAACATATTTAAGACATATACGATCTGATAGCTTTCCCTAGAACTATCACAGGAGCTTGAAGTTCTGTCCGTAAATAAATCATAATGTCAAAAATCAAAACTGACTGTAAGCCATTTCTTTGAAATTGCTTCATAGTTTTTATATTTGGACATTTTGAGTATGTTTGATGGACAAAACTTCAAGCGCCTGTGGAACTATGAATCGATCACATGTCTAACATCTTAAGCTGCTTAAAAAATACATGTATCGTAACATACTGAATTTTATTTTCTGAAACAGTTTTCAGCAAAAATAATAAATTTGTTTTCGTTCAAAACAGAAAAAAACATGGGTACCAAAATTCGCCCAGATGGAAAAAAAAAATAATGTTATTATCTCCTGCTACCTACCATCGTGTGAGAGATTATCAGAAAAAAACATATTCTTATTTCTGAATATTTTTCATTTGTAACCCTTTTTTGTATTTTTTGTTATTGTTGATTTTTGCTCTTTGTCTATTATTTTTTGTTTATTTTTTTTATGTTTTGTTTGTTTGTTTTCTGTTCTTCCAAGCTAGCATTCTATTTAAATCTATATTGACCCGTTATCGGCACGACAGGAATCCTATCGAGCCGATAGCGGTCCGAAGATTTAAGTAGAATGTTATCTGAATTTTGTCAGTTATAAATTCTTTAGATAATACATAATATCCAAAGAAAAAAAACGATATCGGATAGCGAAGACCAGACTAGCCTGTGCATTTGCGATGTCTGGTCATGGCTTTCGATATTCGCTTACAGAATAATTGCATGTTGTAAAATATGTCAACGAGCAGAGAATGGTATGACTAGACTGCACTGATGCGCTTGCTGATTTGGGTCTCTGTACTTTCATATGGCATGAGGGCCTTTCGTGCGCCTTATAGAAAAATATAAGTTATGGAAAATAATAATTTAGGATATGGTGAAGGGGTATTTCTCACTTCTGAAGATGCATCCCAATAAGCATTCTTTATAAATCTATAGCGGGCCGTTATCGGCTATAGATTTATAAAGAATGCTTACTGGGATTTCTGTGTGGTGAATTGAGCCGCAACGTCAGAAATCGTACCGACGGTCATGTACGCCCAGCGTAAAGATCAGCCGCGCATTCGTGTAGTCAAGAATACAAAGTTTCTGCATGCGGACAATGAAGACTGACCAGACTGCGCGGATGTACAGGCTGATTGGAATCTTCGTTAGGTTCACATGTCAGAAGGTCCGTTCTCTCACGTTACGCCTCATTAAAAATTCTTGTAAGCACCGATAGCTTGTTAGTTTTTGTCAACAATCATCTATGTGTTACACTATTATACTCTAAATATTCAGATAGCTAGGTATGTGCAAACAGTGTAGACCCGGATAACTAAATAAGCAGTTGAAAAGGTTCTGCACTATTTGCCATTCAGTGTGTATGTCACTCATAGTCAAATGGATTTATTCAATTTTTGTATAAGTATAAACCGAAACGTAAGAAAACGTACCTTCTGACATGTGCGCCACACGAAGTTTCAAATCAGCCTGCGCATCCGTGCTATCTGATCAGAGTCTTCATTGTTCGCATGAAGACACTTTGCATCCTTGGCTATCCACAACGCACCCAGTGACGATTCTGATCAGACTGCGCGAATGCGGACTGATCTGAATCTTCGCTGGGCGCACTTGTCCGAAGGTACATTTCCTGCCGTTGCGGCTCGTATCGTATTCAGTTAAGATATTCAAATATTTACAGTAATTACAGCAGTTTCATGCATTCAGTGATCACGTGACAATGAAATATATATATTGTGTCTGTAAAGTTTTGGTATTTAAAGAGACGAGATGAATTTGGTAGATCTTTTGCAAGGAATACAACGTTTGCGACTTCCTGTTTGCTGTCCCTTCTGAAAATGGTGCAATTTTTTTCCTTTAAGAGCAGACACCTTTTCAGAAGGGGGAGGTAAAACAAGTTTAACAGAGCCCCTCCCCCACCCCACCCCTCCCCTACCCCAAAAGGTATATCCCTACAGTTTATAGTGAAATATGGGTAAACTAGAGCTGGTGTTTGTAAAACACTATGCTCCCAACTGCCTGACTCTAACACTGCTTGACTCCAACACTGCTTGCCCACGACGGTAACAACAGTACAAATATACAAGAATTCAATGTTATTTTATTAAAAGGGAAAGAACTCTAAAATGGGAGATAATTTGGATAAGAAAAAATTATGGGTCACCTGTTTTTTCATGAGGAATCCATATATGAAATTTCGAACTGGCATGTACAGTTCAAAACTTATGCTATGCATCAAAAAGTGTGCAATGTAAAAAATGCTCAAAATGACAAAGGGCCATAACTCAAGAAGTACTTTTCAGAATTTATTATAAAGTTAATCGGGTCATCTACTCATCATTATCAATCTATTCCTTAAATTTCAAGGCTCTAGCTTCAATAGTTTTAGAGATATTTAGCTGACAAGACTTCTTCCATATTTTTTCAAAGGGCCATAACTCAGGTGAGGGGCATAATTCTGACAAGAAAAAATATGTGTCAGCTATTTTTTCATGAGAAATCTAAATGTGAAATTTAAAAAACCCTAGCATGCCCAGTTCAAAACTTACGCTATGCATAAAAAAGTGTGCAATGTAAAATGCCCAAACTGACAAGGGGCCATAATTTAAGAAGTACTTTTCAGAATTTACTCTAAACTTAATCAGGTCATCTACTCATCGCTACCAATCTATTCCTTAAATTACAAGGCTCTAGCTTCAATAGTTTTTTAGATAGTTTGCTGACAAGATTCCATCCATATTTTTTCAAAGGGCCATAACTCAGGAAAGGGGCATAATCCTGATAAGAAAAGAAATACGTATCAGCTATTTTTTCATGAGGAATCCATATATGAAATTTCAAAACATTAGCACGCACAGTTCAAAACTTATGCTATGCATCAAAAAGTGTGCAATGTAAAAATGCCCAAAGTTACAAAGGACCATAACTCTTGAAGTATTTTTCAGAATTTATTCAAGAGTTAATGTCATCTACTCATCAATACAAATCTATTCACCGGTTTCAAGGCTCTAGCTTCAATAGCTTTTGAGATATTTTGCTGACAAGATTTCATCTATATTTTTTTAAAGGGCCATAACTCAAGAAAGGTGCATAATCCTGATGGGAAGAAATACGTGTCAGCTATTTTTTCATGAAGACTCCATGTGTGAAATTTCAAAACCCTAGCCTGCACGATTCAGGAGTTATGCTAGGCATCAAAAAACGTAACGGACGGACGCACGGACGCACGGACACACGCACGCACAAACGTCCCAGAAGCAATATGCCCCTCCAAATTCGAAGTTTGGGGCATAATGAGGGATATCCCACCACGCAGACAGATCCCAATCTTTTGGGCGGCTGAATAGCGAGTATCATACAACGCTTCTACAGGTGGACAGCAATGATTCTGACCAGACTACACAGATATTCTGGCAGATCTGAGTCTATTCTGGGCATACACATTATAGGGTACATTATCCCTAAGAATAAAATTTTACTGAGAATTTAACTCTTTATGCGCCAAAATTTAGACCTAATAGTTTGGTCTGTACATTGTATTGCTTTGTTCTATAAGGGCGTGGATACCTTTGGCATATTTTTCAACATTTTTTATCAGAGGGAGTGCTTGTTTCTTAACCCTTTCTGAAAAGGGAAAGAATTTGCTCTCCTTAAAAGGAAAATAGTAGAACCTTTTCAGAAGGGAGGAATAACAATTTTAACAGACTTAGATATTTGGTTTTGAGAAATGAGTTTATACCTTTAGAATAATGTCACAAACCGTTTACTGTATTTACTGTAAGTATTTGGCCAAACATACATAAGCAAAAAGCGTAGATACAGATCAGACATCACAGAACGACGCGTCTGATCAGGGACATAACCGTTTGCCACTCATCCAACAGATTTTAGATGCAGCAACAGGTAATCAAAAGGACTTGTACAAATTTTAGGACAAGTATGGTAAGGAGTTAAATTAATGTGTCTGACTACCTAGGACAGTTATAGTAGCTCCTGATCAAGCAACGCATTGTAACCCATTTGAGTCTAGACACCCCAAAAGATAACTGGCAAACAGTGGAGACCCAGATCAGACGCCGCAATATGCGGCGTCTGATCAGGGTCGCCACTGTTTGCAACAAGCTTAGCCATTTTCTCTAGGATTGTCTAAATCACATAGCCTGATATACCTAAAATTGAAATTGGACTCTTCCAATACATAGTGTCGGGTAGCTTATTCAGTCTAGAATGGGTTAATTAGCATGTAGCGCCAAAACATTCAACAGACTTGTAAAAGTGTCTGGAAAAACGACTGACCAAATTTTCCATTTAAAACAATTTCATTCACTTCCAAATATTGAGTATCATGCTTGGAAATTCCTCTGAGTCTAAGTATCAGTTCCTTCAGACTTTTCCGGTCAGGTTTGACTGTCTCCATTTCCTCATCTTCGATGTTTTCTTTCAAACAAAGATTATACTTATAACAGTAAGAATATCGTTTCAGGAAGTCAAACTCATTTAAAAACACTTCTACTAAATAGTTATCAGATTTGAATGATACTAAATGTAAAGAAAATCTGCAGGAGTCAGGACTATCTTGTATGAGAATCTGTAATTTGTGCAATACTACACAGGGGGCATATTCATACCGTCTTTGTTGAATCAAGTCGTCGAAAGTTTCTCGATCAACTCTTTCATCTCTATATGCTTTACATACACGCAAGAGGCCTTGTGACACTATAAAAATGATTTCGGTGAAAGCTTTGCCTGCGGATTCAGCAAAATCCCTCCAGTTTGTAGCAGAATCTACAAGATGTATGTCAAATGTGTCTTGCAGAAGCTTGCAGAGCTCCTGTACAGCGCTTTCGTGATACTGATTATCAGGATGAAACAGGAGCATCTTTTGCGGTTTTCTCTTTGCAAGTTCTAACACGTCCATTTCAGTGTCGGATAGTACACGCTCCAGTGACAGTTCCGATGAATATCTAGTCTCCGTTTCATTATTTCGGAGAGGAACTGCTAATCGAGGGTCTGGCGTCCATACTTCGGCCTCTGTATTGCTCTGCGTGGCTGGGTGTAATGGCACCATTTCAAAAGTTTGGTCTTAAAAGAAATATCAGTATAAGTTTGCATCATAAATTCAAACTTTGTACTCCGTTCACGAGACATTTTCCTTTCTACTACCCACTCCACCCATCGCACCTCATCCCACCCTGCAGCCCTCACCCAACTCAATCCTGTCTTGTCCCACTTTTTGACAAAATGATTCATTTGCAAATAGAAAACAAGCGAAATTCTGCTAGTGACAGTTCTCCTTGTCACACTCTAAGACCAGAAACCGTATACTTTATATTGAACAGTGCAGACACTGATCAAACGCCGCGAGATCTATATGGCGTCCGTATCTGCACTGTTTGCAAATGTCAAGCTTTAGAAAAAGAGCATCACAGAAACATGCCTATATAATTTTGACCCCCTTAAACCCCACTTTTATATAGTAAAACTGGGGTTTACAGGGGTATAAATTATTTTTCATATTTCTGCCTCGTCGAGGCGGTTCTAACGAGTACCCATAATCTATGTTTCGAGCAGAAATATGAAAAATATCAGAATTTTTATTTGAAAATTTTCATTTTTTGGTGGTAAAATTTTCAATATATTTGAATAGGAATGTTTTCGTTATGAAGAGAAAAAGAGATACACTCCCACATACATCCGAGAGTAAATTCTTTCCATTTAGAGTAGACTTTTCTTTTCAGGAAGGAGGCAAAACATTTTCTGACGGAGTTGTCTCCCTGAAAGTGTATCCATTCCCTTTAACTCGTGCCATGTTGAAGAAATTAAGATTAAGATGCCACGCCCACTTCTAATTTCCAGCCAATCAGATTACTTGATTCTGGTTTTTGATAGAAATTCACATATTTAATGACAAACAGTGCAGATCTAGATCAGTTGGCTTCTTAGAAGCCAACTGATCATGATCTACACTGTTTGCAAAGACAGCGCATGTCGTGTTCAGCAAGAGAAGTGTTAACTGTGCATAAAGGTACTATCCCATATAAAAGAAGTGTATTATGCACATTATATTAAACTCCACGTTACAGAATTGTCTTCCGCGGATATTGATGATTAGGTGTTTTACGTCCCATTCAAAGTTATTTACGTCATGTTGAAACCACGGATTGGTGATACAGAAAGGCTCTGTGCAATGAAGCGCCGTACGTACAGTCATCAGCTGAATTCCGCTTCCAGCGGGACCAGGACCTAATGATCCGGTTCGGAGCGCTAACCACTTGGCCACCAGCATTACGAAAACACGCCTATTCGAAAATATTGAAAATTTCACATCCAAAAACTGAAAATTTTCAGTTAAAAAACTCTGATATTTTTTCATAATTTCGCTCAAAACATAGAATGTTGGTACTCGTTAGAACCGCCTCGGCTAGGCGGTTCTAACGAGTACCAACAATCTTTGTTTTTGAGCAAAATAAGAAAAATAATGTATACCCCTGTAAACCATAGTTTTACTATATAAAAGTGGGGTTTAAGGGAGTCAAAATTATATAGGCGTATTGTCGTGATGGGACGCATCTTTCTTTGGTGGAATCTGACATATTACACGAGCATGTTCAGAATGTAATAACAGCCTACCATCTGATATTACATTTTTTATGTTTTATTTCCGACGTCACTCTTATTAATGACAGTTCGTTTGGAAACTTTTGTTAATTTTCTACAATTTTACCAAGGTTAACTGAACACAGACTCGGCGGTCTGGATCTTTTTCAAACCGATAACCGATATATATGAACCGCCAGGTCAGAAAACGTACCTTCGGACCTGTGCGCCCAATAAAGATTCAGACCAGCCTGGGCATGTCCGGTCTAATCAGAATCGTCACTGGATACGTTTCGGATAGTCAGGGATGCCAAGTTTCATCACACAGACAACAAAGACTCTGATCAAACTGTGCGTATATGCAGTCTGATCTGAGTCTTCGTTGGGTGCAGATATCAGAAGCTTTTGTTTGTGTTGAGGTTTTACGGCCCAGTCAACCCAATGGGGTCATGTCGAGCGCGGTCAGTTTACCTAACCAAACGTTTACTGGGCAGGCTTAGTCCTCTAAGCGTTTAACCAGTATTGTGCACATTCTTTCGCCAGAAACTGACCATTGCCCTTCTTGAATCAGCGGAAGGGAGAGAATGACCGTAGAAAATATTTCATGATCAATCTCCACGAAAGAATGTTGCCGACCTCGGCGGGGGTTGAACCCGGGACCTCCTGGTCTCCAGTCGGACGGCGCATCCAACTGAGCCACCGAGGCCAGATATCTGAAGGTACGTTCTCTTATGTTGCAGCTAATATGAAAACGACTAAACCCGACAGTCAGATAACCCCAGTATAAACAAAACAAATGATATTGCAATAAGCTTTTACCATTTTTATTTCTACTCTGTAGTCGTCGTCGTCGTCGTCGTCGTGCGTAGATGATACAAAACAGAATCACAATCACTACTGCAGCAATAATAACAGAAGCTAGTATTCCCGCAAGTGTAGAAAGGATTACCCAATCCTCTGTATCGACAGCTACAGGATATGGTACTGAAAAAGTAGGACATATTGAGTTAATACTTAAGCCTAACCATAGCACTTCTTACAAGACTGCATGTGCGTCCACTGAGGTCTCGGATCAACCTGCACAGGCTGATCAGAATCTTCGTTGTCCGCCGGTAGACGCTTTGGCTCATTGCTAACCACTTAGTACCCTGCGAAGACTATGAGCGGACTGCGCAGATTTATCAGAGTCTTTGCTAGGTGCACATGAAATCTTGTAAGAAAAGGTGCTAATTTAAAAATACAAAAATTACCTTATGTATTCAGACAGAGAGGTCTGAGCAAACAGTGAAGATCCAGATGAGACGCCGCAGAACGCGGCGTCTCATCAGGATCTACACTGTTTGCAACTCATCCAGAATTTTTTACAGACACAACACCGGGTAGGAAACTGTACTTGTTGAAAGTTTAGAAAAAGTATGGTAGGGAATTGAGGTGTCCGAATACTTAGGGTAAATACGCTACCAAAAAAAGCTACTAGCATCATGAAGTACAACCTTGCCAAAGCGGCGAAAGAAGAAAAGAGGGGTGACAAACAATAAAAATATACAACAGTACAGTTGCAATAACAGACACATACAAACAAAAAACTGCAACAGAGGAACCGCCTTGGCATGGTCAGCAGAAATAAATGAGGGAGGGGTGGGGTCGAGGGGGTGCGGTGAACGTCAAGGTCAAGGTAAGCGTCATGCCCACAGTCGGTATCTTTACTTACATTTTTGTTGTTCTAGCGTGCGCGTGGACAACTACATATGTAAACAATCTGCAGCTAGCTAACAGTAAAGTCACTGATCGGATTTCCTTCATCTGGATCATTGCTGTTACGAGCTTGGGCCCCTTTCCCGCAATCATTTCCCTGCGCTCTTCTAGCCGGATAATCACTTATATGTACGCTCGTGCAGCCGCTCCAAGTGAAAATGAACCTTTGTGGTATTATGCAGACAGTGAAGAAGACCCAGAATAGTATGAGCATTAGCTCAATCAGCACACGACTTTCATTATCCGCTTGCGGAATAAATGGATACCATTACGAAAACATGCCTATTCAAATATTCTGAAAATTTTATGACCAAATAATGAAAATTTTCTGATAAAAAATTCCGATATTTTTTCATATTTCTGCTCAAAACATATAGATTGTGGGTACTCGTTAGAACCGCCTCGACGACGATATTCTGAAAATTTTATGACCAAAAAATGAAAATTTTCAGATAAAAAGTTCCGATATTTTTCATATTTCTGCTCAAAACATAGATTGTGGGTATTCGTTAGTGCCGCCTCGACGAGGCGGTTCTAACGAGTACCCACAATCTCAAAACATAGATTGTGGGTATTCGTTAGAACCGCCTCGACGAGTTCTAACGAGTACCCACAATCTATGTTTTGAGCAGAAATCGAGGCGGTTCTAACGAGTACCCACAATCTATGTTTTGAGCAGAAATAAGAAAAAATAATGTATACCCCTGTAAACCCGAGTTTTGCCATATATGAAAGTGGGTTTCAGGGGATCAAAATTATATAGGCATGGTTTCGTGATGCTATAGCATATATGTATCGTGAAGACCCAGAACGCGGCGTCTCATCAGGTTCTACATTGTTAGCCACTCATCCAGCAAGGTTTAGACACAACATCGGGCTGTAAATTGTACTTATTCAAATTTTAGAACAAGTATGGTAAGGAGTTGAGGTGTCCAAATGCACAGGGTAAATACGGTAGCAATCTTTAAGGGATGGAATACACTTTCAACTCGCAACTGTCAAAATTTGTTTTGTATCCTTCCTGAAAAGTGGTTTACTCTAAAAAGGAAGAATTTGCTCAGATTGGGAGTTATTTTTCCGTTTCGAGTAGACGTCCGGGAAGCAAATTCTTTCGGTTAAAGTAGACGCCTTTTTAGAAGGGGATTGTGGTGCAGGAAAGCAAACAGGAAGTCACAAAAATTGTCTCCCTTGTAAAACTGGCAGAAAATAAGAGTGTATCAAGTCCCTCTATAAGGCCTTTATCAGACTGCAACTTTACGGGCTGGGCTTGATACTTACTGTTCATATACCTTTAAGTGAAATCATCACGAAAACATGCCTATATAATTTTGACCCCCTTAAACCCCACTTTTATATAGTAAAACTGGGGTTTACAGGGGTATACATTATTTTTCTTATTTCTGCTCAAAACATAGATTGTGGGTACTCGTTAGAACCGCCTCGTCGAGGCGGTTCTAACGCGTACCCACAATCTATGTTTTGAGCAGAAATATGAAAAATTTTAGAATTTTTCATCTGAAAACTTTCATTGTTTTGCTGGTAAAATTTTCTGTATATTTTAATAGGCTTGTTCTCGTAATGTGTTCATAGTGCGAAATTGTATGATAAAACTATGGATACCATGTCGCATGAACATGATAGATTGCCGGAAATATCCATGTATTATTCAGAGCAGTAGGACCATGATGTGGGGCAATGACTTTTTTTGTTTGTTTTTTTTGCCCCCGAAGTTATAAAACTTTTACATGCTCAACTCGGCTAACATGAAATTTTCTCAGCTAATAAATATGAAAAATGTCAACAACAGTTGGCATTTTCATATTTATTAGCAGATAAAATTGCATGCTCAGCAATGTTTAGCAAGAATGAATTTGCAGTTGTTAGTAATCTTGGATTTATTAGCAAGACGAATTTCATCACGAAAACACGCCTATATAATTTTGACTCCCATAAACCCCACTTTTATATAGTAAAACTGGGGTTTACAGGGGTATACATTATTTTTCTTATTTCTGCTCAAAAACATAGATTGTGGGTACTCGTTAGAACCGCCTCATCGAGGCGGTTCTAACGAGTACCTACAATCTATGTTTTGAGCAGACATAAAAAAAATATCAGAATTTTTCATCTGAAAATTTTCATTTTTTGGTGGTAAAATTCTCAATATATTTGAATAGGCGTGTTTTCGTAATGCATGCTTGCCTGAGTTGAGCATGAAAAGAGTTTTATAACCTTGGGGCTTGATTTACCTGGCGATTGCTGCCAATGGCCATTCTTGGTTCATTTCAAATTTGTTATTATTTGTGTTTTACTGTGATGTGTTTCACAATTTTCATTAAGAAAACACGCCTATTCAAATATACTGAAAATTTTAGCACCAAAAAAATGAAAAATTTCAGATAAAAAATTCTGATATTTTTCATATTTCTGCTCAAAACATAGATTGTGGGTACTCGTTAGAACCGCCTCGATGAGGCGGTTCTAACGAGTACTCACAATCTATGTTTACGAGCAGAAATAAGAAAAATTAATGTATACCCCTGTAAACCCCAGTTTTACTATATAAAATTGGGGTTTAAGGGGGTCAAAATTATATAGGTATATTTTAGTGATGTAATAACAAATTTGAAATGAACCAAGAATGGCCATTGGCAGCAATCGCCATTCTTGGGGTTTGAGGGGGTCAAAATATTATAGGTATGTTTTCGTGATATGCTTTTGTGTGTATTGACTGTATTATTTTCCGGAATACGATTTTGGTATGCTGATCTCAGACTCATTATCGCACAGTTTGACCGCTGTTACCATGAGGCGAAAGAGGTCTGAAACAGACAACCACGACATGACGAAGCAAACAGACAGTCGCCATTTTGGAGGTGAAAACATTGCATGGTAACCATTATATATTCAATATTAAAGTATAATTGAACTATTTTTTCAAGAGAACAGTACTTAAACTTAAACAGTCATCAAACATTTTTACTATATCATATATCGATACATGTATTATTAATCGAAAAACAAATAGAATATGCTAATATTTCCTATTCATTTTGGTTTCCAACAATATTACCTTTGTGATGGTCATACATATATATATGAAACTCAAGTTGGAACATAAATGCAGATAATCAACAAAAAGGAACTGTTCTTTAAATGCATACGCAAATTCGTAAAGATACTAAAATTGAAATTCATACCTTTATAACGAGCAATCATGAGCATGGAGCGATAGCTTAAGTCCCTTGAAAAAACAAATATGTCAGCAGTTCGGCCATTACGCTGTAGTTTGGCATAATTTGCATAAAGTATAATTTCAAGCAATCAATTTTGTTAAAGTTCATCGCTCATTAATATTTCAGAACTCCGCTAAAATGTATTCTGCAGAAACATTTTTTTTTTGGTAACCTTATCACAGTGCCAGTCGCCGCGGCTTGATATGTCTGTTAAGGTTAATTGCTTCCAAGGCCTGCATATGACCTTATTTTCAATGGAAATGGAAAAATGGTAATTATTTTCCTTGTATGCTTTCATGATATTGTTATGATATTTTTTTTTCAAATATATGTCGGTAAAGTTTCGCATCGTTGGATGGATGCTTATGAATTTTCATTTGACAATTTCTAGTCATTCCACATGCGTAACCGCCATTATTCTTAAGTGTGAATTACGTCCAGGAAATGTGCAGCCTATTAAAAGGCCGTGATGAAATGTCATTTTAAAAGCCATGCAGAGTACCCTAAGGGTATTTCCTTTATGTCTTGTAATTTGTAGGACTAACAATGAACAAGGATTTACGTTTTATAAGAGTAATAAATATTGGCTGTTGTTTACAAACGCTCGTTCTTTAGTCTTTCTAGATGGTTTGTACATACTCGGAGACTCCAAAAATATGATCTTATTAAACTATGTGTATATAATATTTGTGCAACCATTTAGAAAGTGAGTTATAGGTATTTTATTATAGAAAAAACAGAAATACTTGTTCCATATTATGCTTAAAAAATAGATGACAATACAAAATGGAGACCGCTTTCACCTCCGATTTTGTTGCGAAGGTAAATATCACGTGACTATCGGTTAATGCCCGGATAACCGAGGTTGTCTATACTTAGTCTGCAAAACCATAGAGCCATGTCATGACGAAACAAGACAAATATTTAGACGTAAACGTCTGAGTACCGGCGCAAATTTTGTTCATGATTATATAGAGATAAGTTTAATAAATTTTCAGTGTAACAGGTAAAATCGAACAACAATGTGATTCTTTAACTTTCGCTGCCATAAGCGATAATAATAGGCTTTTGCAAACAGCATAGATCCAGATGAGACGGCTCATATGAGCCGTCTCATCTGGATCTACGCTGTTTGACATTCAGTCTTTCAATCTTTCGTATAACTTCTTTTCAAGGGATAATTTGTTAAAAAAGAAAAGTAGAGGACAAAAATTTAGTCTTAAATTTGGCACCGAAAGAGTTAATGTTTGCTTTTATTAAGCTTTATGAAATTTGTTGATTGATTAAAAATAAAATAGACAGAAATCTGTTTATAACACAGTTTGTTTTAATTGTTTTATATTTGTCGGGATCGTCACAAACCGACGTCCCGACAAATATAAAACGTCCTTAATGAGCTAATCGAATAGTCTTCCATATGTAAAAAAAACCAAAGCTATATTAAGAGACCGGCGTGATTCGCGCGCCGGTCAATGAAACCTATGTATAGCTCCAGATAAGACATGCTTTTTAACTTAAAGATACCTATACGTTTTCTTTTTCGACAAAAAAAAACAGATGTTATGGGTACTCATTAGAAGCGTTTCACTGAGGCTCTTCTAATGCGCCTCATTGAGGTGCTTCTAATGAGTACCCACAGTATGTTTTCACAGATAAATAAGATAAATGATATGTGGATAACTCTTCTTATCTGGGGTTGTGCCTATGGCGCATGTGGTGAGCGAAGACTACTGATTGGAATGGCGCCTATGGTGTCCGCATACTGTAGGCATAACTTTTGGAAATGTATGAGATAAAAATATATTTTTTTATTTTTATCTGTTTATTGAATTATTTATTAAACCACAATACGTGTTTGTGTATAACATATGGAAAATATCCATTCGTTTCGATTGAATAATGCAGAGTTATTGTAAAATCCCTGGATGGTACGAATCAATACACTTATAAAGAATAAATATATTTACCCTTGTCCTGCTGAACCCGGATATACCCTGCCTTTGCAAACAGTGTAGATTCAGATCAGTAGGCTTCTGAAGAAGCCAACTGATCTGGATATGCACTGTTTGCCATAAAGTATGTGAATTGATAGCAACAATCCAGATCAAGTAATCTAATTTGGTGAAAACTAGAAGTGGACGTGGCATCTTGATTTATTCAGCAGGACAAGGGTGAAGGTAACTTTAAGAGTACCCACATGAAAGAATGTATTTTTTTTTTCAAAAGGTTCGGTTTATTTGCTGAAAGTACAGAGGCAAGGAGCTCTAACCACGTTGGGTATTTTAAACTTGGAATCATTGCGAAAACATGCCTATTCAAATATACTGAAAAGATCACCAAAAATTGAAAATTTTCAGATAAAAATCTCTAATATTTTTTTCATATTTCTGCTCAAAACATAGTTTGTGGGTACTCGTTAGAACCGCCTTGACGAGGCGGTTCTAACGAGTACCCACAATCTATGTTTTGAGCAGAAATAAAAAAAAATAATGTGTACCCTTGTAAACCCCAGTTTTACTATATAAAAGCGGGGTTTAAAGGGGTCAAAATTATATAGGCGTGTTTTCGTGATGCATTGTGACTCCACGATATTTCAACACAAAGAGACGAAGAAAGGCATACCTTCAATTGACTCGTTTAACTGAACTTGGTCCATTGAAGGACAGTTGTGCAAAGTGGGTCCCTTATCTGGTAGGCATTCTGTATACACCTATATAGAGAAATGAGACAATTTTCATTTACAGTGCTATGGGCAAACTCCGATGACGAGAAACTGATGATATTTTTTTCTAAATTCAAGTTTCCAGAAAAAAGGCAATTATGCAAATTGTCTTCTAAGGAGCTATTTTGCATGAAATGTCAAATCCTAATTTCTGGGGAAAATAAGAAAAGATATTTCAGAATGTTGTGTGTTGAGTTTTTAACCCATCATGCTAAGCGTTAAGGGGAACGTAGACATGTAACGAGACAGTTTTCTAAGCTTTTGTCTCCCTTTTTTTGCAGAGACTACATTAGTCGAAAAGCATTTGCTCCTCGGATATATGAATCTATTCTAAATACAGGCTACACTCAAAAAAGCCTTTGCTAAGCAATTTCTCGTATTTACGCGGCCCGTCCTTTTTCTTTTTCTTTCTTTCTTTTTATAAGAATAAAGGCAAATGCATTTCGGGCAAAATGACAAAATCGTAGGCATTACGAAAACACGCCTATTCATATTTATAGAAAATTTCACCTCCAAAAACTGAAAATTTTCAGATAAAAAAAAATCTGATATTTTTCATATTTTTTGGCCTAAGACATAGATTGTTGGTACTCGTTAGAACCGCCTCGACGAGGCGGTTCTAACGAATACCCACAATCTATGTTTTGAGCAGAAATAAGAAAAATAATGTATACCCCTGTAAACCCCAGTTTTACTATATAAAAGTGGGGTTTAAGGGGGTCAACATTATATAGGCTTGTTTTCGTGATGGTATGTCTATTCGCTTGAATTGAGTCGAGAAGCAACACTACCACCACAACAAGATCATAAATATATAACTAATCCTATGTGGACAGCGAAGATTGAGATCAGCGAGTGCATTCAAAAGACATGCATTCCACAGATCTAGTAGCATTACGGACGTTTTACGGCTAGGTCATATTTACGTCCCCATATATTTGTATGGAGAAAATATTGAAAAATCATTTTCTCAAATGTATTAAAGACTAATGGCTGGACTTACAATGCATTATTAAAGTACAAAACCTTTTTAGTACAATCAAAATTTTATTCCCCTGGGGTATTTGCCCTTGCCCCTGGGCTATTTATATAGAATTGCGTAATCTTTAAACGTCTTCTTTTCTCAAACGGATTGATAAATTTTCACTAGATTTCACATGAGGGCTTCTGTGGAAGGGGTGTTGACAATTTGTTCAAATAGTCATCACGAAAACATACCTATATAATTTTGACCCCCTTAAACCCCACTTTTATATAGTAAAACTGGGGTTTACAGGGGTATACATTATTTTTCTTATTTCTGCTCAAAAACATAGATTGTGGGTACTCGTTAGAACCGCCTCGCCGAGGCGGTTCTAACGAGTACCCACAGTCTATGTTTTGAGCAGAAATATGAAAAATATTAGATTTTTTATCTAAAAAATTCCAGTTTTTTTATGGTGAAATTTTCCGTATATATTTGAATAGGCGTGTTTTCGTAATGTCTGCACTATTGAACAATGATTGACGTGCCCATACATGGTAAAAGAACACTTAAAAGCATTCTTCTCCAGAACCAAGAAAGCTTCGAGGCTAAAACTTTGTAAATATCATTTGGGACTCAAGGTCTACCAAATTTATTCAAATGAAGAACCTAGATGGGATTTGACCTTTTCACGGCACGGTAAAATTTGTGTCCTAGTTGCTGTGGCAATACTGGAAGAATGTTGCATGGCATCTACAGATATGCAATGGCTATATAATTGTGACCCACGGGCTTCTAGATATATTGTTTTTGTGTGTCGTCAGCTGCATTTTAATGTGGCATTGTAACTGTTAAAGTATGCGCAGTCAGAATGAGTCTCCGATTTTTGTTCTTTTGTGTGTTTTTTGTTTCCAAAGGCAAACTTTTAAATTTTTATTGTACCAAGGTTTACATGTTTCTGTACTCCGACTATTATATACTTAATAAAATGTCAGCAGACAGTATTTTGAAACACTTTAAAGTTTCCTATTATTTTTTTTATTCATTTTTTTTTTTCAGAAAATAAGCTTTGACATTCAACAGAATATATACATACAAATACAAGTAAAGTAGTTGATTATGGATGTTTACGCAAAGAAATGACATGTTATTCCTGCAGAGTGGAATTATCGAAGTATAAATGCGTCTTCAAATTGCTGCTGACCAACAGAATTGCGCTAAATAAACATGCGCCTGTTGGAATTATTCATCACGAAAACGCACCTATATAATTTTGACCCCCTTAAACCCCACTTTTATATAGTAAAACTGGGGTTTACAGGGGTAAACATTATTTTTCTTATTTCTGCTCAAAACATAGATTGTGGGTATTCGTTAGAACCGCCTCGGCGAGGCGGTTCTAACGAGTACACACAATCTATGCTTTGAGCAGAAATATGAAAAATATTTGAATTTTTTGTCTGAAAATTTTCAATTTTTCGGTGATTAACTTTTCAGTATATTTGAATAGGCAGGTTTTGGTAATGTGTATAATATGCTAACAAACAGAAAAAGTTCTGATTGGATTGTGTGAAGCACTGGCTCAGTCATCAGATTATGAAGATGTAGTATGGAACGCCATAGCTTTCTTATGTTGTAAAAGGCTAGTTTAATTTGTTAAAAGATGGGTTATCTTGTCTGAGAAGTGTGTAAACTTGTCTATGCGATGTGTTATGTTAAGAGCGTGTGTTGTTTTGTCCACACAATGTCTTATTATGTCAAAAGGTCATGTTGTCATGATAAACGCTCGGTTGTAATGACCATACAGTGTCTTATTATGTTAAAAGGCTACGGCGTTATGTTAAACTCGCGTGTTTTATTATGTTAATGGCTATGTTATTATGTTAAAAATTGGCTTATCTTGTCTACGAAGCATGTAAACTTGTCTATACAACATGTTATTATGTTAAATACATATGTTGTTTTGTCCAAACTGTGTCTTATTATGTTAAGATGTTATGTTATTATGTTAAATGCATGTGATGTTTTGTCCACAGAGTGCCCTGTTATGTTAAAATGCTATATTATTATGTTTAAAAATGGGTTATCTTGTCTACGAAGCATGTGAATTGGTCTATAAACCGTGTTATTATGCCACACACGCGTGTTGTTTTGTTCACACATAGTCTTATTCTGTTAAAAGGCTATGTTATTATGTTAAAAAGCTTTGGTCTATACATCATGCTATTATGTTAAACATTTGTCTTGTTTTGTCCAAACAGTGTCTTATTATGTTAAAAGGCTATGTTATTATGTTAAGAAATCCAGTTATCTTGTTTATGAAGCATGTGAACTTGTCTGTAAATGTGTTATTATGTTACACGCATGGTTTGTTATGTCCACACACCGTCTTATTCTGTTGAAAGGCTATGCTATTATGTTAAAATTTGGGTTATCCTGTCTATGAGGCATCTGAACTTGTTTATACAAAGTGTTATTATGTTTAACGGGTGGGCTGTTTTGTCCACACAGTATCTTATTATATTAAAAGGCTATGTTGTTATGTGAAAAAGTTTGGTTATCCTGTCTACAAAACATGTGAACTTGTCTATACAATCTGTTATTTTGTTTAACGCTCGTGTTGTTTTGTCCACCCAGTTTCTTATTATGTTAAAAGACTATGTTATTATGTTGAATACGTATGTTGTTTTCTCCACATAGTGTCCTGTTATGTTAAAAGGCAATGTAATTATGTTAAAATGTTGGTTTATCTTGTCTGCGAAGCATGCGAACTTGTTTATACAACTTGTTATTATGCAAATGGGTGTGTTGTTTTGTGTACATAATATCTTATTATGTCAAAAGACTAAACTATTATGTTAAAAAGTTGGGTTGTCTTGTCTATGAAGTATGTGAACTTGTCTATACTACGTCTTATTATTTAAACGCGCGTCTTGTTTTGTCCATATAGTGTATCATTATGGCAAAAGACTACATTATTATGTTAAAACGCGGTGTTATCTTGTTGAATCAATATGTTGTCTTGTTCATCTGCGTGGTGTTGTTCCCGAAAATTTACGCATGTGACATTGTGTGGACAAAACGACACGTGGGTTTGACATAATAACATATCGTCTAGACAAGTTATTCTTAGACAAGATGATCCAAACTTTAACATAATGACATATACGTTTGACATAATAAAACACCGTGTAGACAAGTCAACGCCATATGTTGACAAAATAACATGCCTGTGTAAGATAATAACACACTATATAGACAAGTTCACATGCTTTTTAGACAAGATAACTCCACGTTGTGACAAAATAAAATGGTTCTTTAACATAATAAGATAGTGTATGGGCATGTCAACATTATATATTGACAAAACAACACGCGTCTTTAAGATAATAACATAATGCATGGACAAGTTCACACAATTCTTAGACAAGACAACAAGAAATATAACAACATAAGACAGCTTTGGCGTTCCATAATGTAGAGTCGGGTCTAAGCCTCTGCTGTCCGCATACATCACGAAAACATGCCTATATAAATTTGACCCCCTTAAACCCCACTTTTATACAGTAAAACTGGGGTTTACAGGGGTATACATTATTTTTCATATTTCTGCTCAAAACATAGATTGTGGGTATTCGTTAGAACCGCCTCGCCGAGGCGGTTCTAACGAGTACCCACAATCTATGTTTTGAGCAGAAATATGAAAAAATATCGGAGTTTTTGTATCTGAAAATTTTCAGTTTCTAGAGGTGAAATTTTCTATATATTTGAATAGGCGTGTTTTCGTAATGTGACATAAAATCCATTTTCATTACATACACCGTATGTATGACAATGCGCAATAGTAGAAACATGCAACTCAAGCTTTTGTATAATATTAGCTCTTACCCCTCTGGGTAAAAAAATCAGCAGACGATATTTTGAAATATTTTTCTTATTTGTCACAGAAAAAGGCTTTTGCAGAGCATATTAATGGTCTCCTAATTTGCGTGAAATGTCAAGGCTTATTTTCTGGGAAAACAGGAAAAATATCATCAGTTTGTCGTCTGCTGAATATCCTTTTGTTAAAATCCTATAAATCATTGTATGGATGGATGTTTTTTTCATTTTGTACTTTTAGCACATTAGCATACTGGGTTAAAATTTCAGTAGACAGTATTTTGAAATATTTTTTCTCATTTTCCCAGAAAATACATGTAGGAAGACATTTCATGCATCTTGTAGGAGACAATTTGCAATAAATGTCGAATACTATTTTCTGGGAAAAATAAAAAATATCATCAATTTGTCGTCTGCTGAATGTGCCCATAGCACTGTAAGCGTTAAACTACATCATGGACCTTTCGTGTCTTAGAATGGTTGTGCTTTATGGCTCTAACATTTTTTTCATATTTTCTGTAAGATTGTATGTTCTGTTATACTCATTAACTAGATCATTGGAATATGTTCTGCCCACCACTTATACCCCATACAACCTTGCATTTTGCTGGTTTCGGACACATTCGGTTGGAGCATAACAATATAATAAGAAGTTTTACAGACGCGGTTATCAGAACCAAGAAATATTCCCTGACAACTGAGAAAGAAAATAGACAGTTATGTCAGTAAGCATAAAGCCACTGAATGTTGAAATATTGGAACCCTGCTTAAAACAGATAGACAGAATCGGACACAATAAAATAGCATGTGATCTTACTTCTAGAGTGTAATTTCCCGGATCAAATGCCTTTTCTGTCACTACACTTCTATTTTCATTTTCCTTCATCGTCTGTCCCTGCAAAAATAAACTAACAATAGTAATATTTAATGAAATCTTTAATATGTGGGGAATAATATAAGACGCGGATGTAAATTAACATTGAGAATTTATTTTCATTTTTAGCGATAATCATGCGTAGACTATCTGATATTTTGGATTGTTTTGGGAATGGACGCATCTTCAGAGGAGGCATTCAAAAAATGGGTCCACTCTAATAGGAAAGGGGACTGTCCTAAAAGGTAAGAATTTGCTCCCAATGTGAGCAAATTCTTACCTTTTAGGGCAGCAATGACACAATCACGAAGAACAGTCTTCCCGAGGCAGCAGAAGAAGGAGATGAGGACAACATAACCATCACATATCAAACATAGGCGCACAAAGAAAGAAGGACTGCAACAGAAGAATCGCCTTGGAACGGTCAGTAGAACAACTACTCGAGGGCTTAAACCAGTTTTATTCACAGGAACCCCACCCTTAAATCTGATGCAGCTCCAAATTACAAATAAATGTTCGGTCCGCGTATGGGTCCTTTGCCTCATCACTGTGATACACATATAATCAAAAACACTGTGATGAAACAAAGGGCTCAACGGTGATCTGAAGCCAGAACACAAGAAATCCACAAACAGAACCACAGTAATTGATAGTCAGGCGTCGACCATCCGAAACCGATTAAGGGGAGAGCCGTCATTTAGTCTGAGGACCGACCCACTATCGTGCAATTAAAGAGGGAAGCAAAGTTATCAACCATGCCCAAAGGTTATTCAACTTTTTCATGCTCAACTCAACTCAATTGAGCATGAAATTTGTCCTGCTAATAAATCTCAAATTATTAACAAATGCAACCTTTTTCTTGCTAAACATTGCTGGGGATGAAAATTTCTCTGCTAATAAATATGAAACTGCCAACTATTGTTGGCATTTTCACATTTATTAGCAGAGAAAATTTCATGCTCAGCTGAGTTGAGCATGAAAAAGGTTTTATAACCTCGGGGCCATACATCACGAAAACACGCCTATATAATTTTGACCCCCTTAAACCCCACTTTTACATAGTAAAACTGGGGTTTACAGAGGTATACATTATTTTTCTTATTTCTGCTCAAAAACATAGATTGTGGGTACTCGTTAGAACCGCCTCGGCGAGGCGGTTCTAACGAGTACCCACAATCTATGTTTTGAGCAGACATATGAAAAAATATCAGAGTTTTTATCTGAAAATTTTCTATATATTTGTATAGGCGTGTTTTCGTAATGTTTGGATTCACAGGCTTGCATGCAGTTTGCCGCAGAATATCCATGCTGTAACCTATCTTTTTTGTATTTGTGGCGAGCGACAATCTTTTTAAAAAAAATGCACGGAAAAATCACTTTTGCCGACAATTCTTCTGAATTTATAAACTAAATCATCATAAAAAAAACCAGGTTCGGATAGGCTCTCTGGCAGAAGTGTTTTTTTGTTTTTTTTTTAAATCAATTTTATATGTGGGAATTAATTCAGAATGACGGCAAAAAACTTAGAAATGTTTTACGTAGTTTATGATAATGGTGCCCTTGCTCAAGAAGTTAAACAGTTCAAATTTTATTTCGATTATCAAAGCGATTAACTTAACTAGGTGCTCTAGCTAAACGAATTAACTAAGAAATATATACACCATAGGATGTAGCACTAGGGACATCGCCATCCAAAAAATGGAAACTTTACACATTACGAAAACACACCTATTCAAATATATTGAAGATTTTACAACCAGTAAAAGGAAAATTTTCAAATAAAAAAATCTGATATTTTTCATATTTCTGCTCAAAACATAGATTGTGGGTACTCGTTAGAACCGCCTCGCCGAGGCGGTTCTAACGAGTACCCACAATCTATGTGTTTGAGCAGAAAAGAAAAGTAATGTTTACCCCTGTAAACCCAATTTGTGCTATAAAAAAGTGGGGTTTAAGGGGGTCAAAATTATATAGGCGTGTTTTCGTGATGAATATCAAAATCAAAGTCACCCCTTTGTCATGGTCACAAAAGATGTCTCCCATATATAGAATGGCGCAAAATCTACCACCTGTATCCATTTGGTTCAGACCAAGTGACGAGTCCTTCCTTAATCTGTTTCAGAAAGTTGGCGCCTCACTATTACTGTCTATGGCCGGGACCTTCGTGGTCCAACCTGTGGTTTTCGTTTGTTCTGCTTTCAGATTGCAATGAGCCTTCTACTTTGCTCCATTTCAGTTTGGTGATTACTGAATTTTATTGTGATGTTTTAAGGATGAGATACGGGACAAAACACGTACCGAACATATATTTGTAATTTTGAGCTGCATCAGAATTAAGGGTGAGGTCTCGATCGATTTCAAGCAACCGTAATGTTTTTGCTGACCGTTTCAAGATGCGCCCTCCATAGCAATTCTTCCATGTATGCCTTTTATTGCAACTCTGCTGTTATGTCTTCTTATTTCCGGTCCTCATACCGTGTCTCGGGAAATCTGTACTTAGTCACTGAGGCATTTCCCGAGAAACCTCATTTATTTGTCAATCATAGCGCATCAAACAGAAATGCAATGAAACGTGTTAATATATAACATTACGAAAACATGCCTATTCAAATATAAGGAAAATTTCACCTCCAAAAATTTGAAAATTTTCAGATAAAAAAAACTCTGATATTTTTCATATTTCTGCTCAAAACATAGATTGTGGGTACTCGGTAGAACCGCCTCAGCGAGGCGGTTCTAACGAGTACCCACAATCTACGTTTTTGAGCAGAAATAAGAAAAATAATGTATACCCCTGTAAACCCCAGTTTTACTATATAAAAGTGGGGTTTAAGGGGGTCAAAATTATATAGGCATGTTTTCGTGATGATATATAGCATTTTGTCGAGCTTCGTTAATCAGTAACACGGAAAGCTTATCATAGTTTTCTTTACTTTCTTGCTGATTTGTCAAGTACTTTATTGGAATCTCTCAGGAATTAATTAATAACTAGATAAAACAAAGATCGTTTATTAGAGGATGTTATGTTATAGACTTCAAGCATGTTGACTGACACAATTACCCAATCGTATTTTTGTCGGCCGTAAACCTTCTTCCCGTACTTCACCAATAGTATATATTTTCTGGTCCTTTGTGATTAGTGAGCAGGCAATTCTTGATTTTTTTGAAAATTAATGTAAGGCTCACTGATGTCTGGAAATTTGCTGACACTAGCTAGTCTGGCCCAGAAAATTTGACATCACATCTGTTTTCAATTGAGTATGTTTATTGCTCTAAAGTGTCATATTTTTTCTGTGATGATTTATTTATGAATTATGGTGCTCTAAGTGGACTAAACACTTTACTTGTAATTTCTCTGGGCACTCTATGGCTACCCAAAAAATCACCGGCATTTACAGGCGAATAGCAAAAGCTCTGTGTAAATTGTGCACAGAGCTATAGATCCACATGTCTAGAAGTCCATTTGCTGATATTGGGGTTCACAAAACTTAGCATATAGTATTTTACTTGGCTTCCTCTGTTGCAGTTCTTCTTTGTTTGTGGGTCTGTGATTTCACATGTGGCGTTTGTGGTGTCCTTATTCGTACCTCATCTCTCCTTTCTTTGGTGCCTCGGGAGGGCTGTGCTTCGTGACTGTTGCATTTGCTGGGTATCTTCACTTATATTGTTCCAAAATATCCGACTCAAAATAAAACCTACCAACTCTATTCGATAATCCAATTCGTGCCTCTTTTCCTTATATATTTTGATTTCCGTTTTGAGAGTATACTGGGGAATATTCCAAACATATACTCTGAAACTACTGTTTGTAAGAAGCACCATTGATAAATTAGGTGTATCAGAACAATGACAGATCCAAGATCTGTAAGAATCTGAAACAAAGAAAGAAAGGAGACGAAAAGTTGCACGTTGCTGTAATTGGCAGCCAAGTGAAAACTTGACTTAAGGCACACGCTACACATCACGAAAACACGCCTATATAATTTGACCCTCTTAAGCCCACTTTTATATAGTAAAACTGGGGTTTACAGGGTCTACACTATTTGTCTTTTTCTGCTCAAAAACATAGATCGTAGGTACTCGTTAGAACCGCCTTGGCGAGGCGGTTCTAACGAGTACCCACAATCTATGTTTTGAGCAGGAATATGAAAAATATCAGAATTTTTTATCTGAAAAGTTTCCTCTTTTGGTTGTAAAATTTTCAATATATTTGAATAGGCGTGTTTTCGTAATGATATCTACGTGTGCATATTTAGATAATCTGCATACCCACGCTGTCTCTCCAGAATCTCTGTGCTTCAAAGATAAATTCTATAGTATCCAGTGCTTCTGTAAGCAAGTCCCGAGGTTATAAAACTTTTTTCATGCTCAACTCAGCTGAGCATGAAAATTTCTCTGCTACTAAATATGAAAATACCAACTATTGTTGGCATTTTCATATTTATTGGCAAAGAAAATTTCATGCCCAGCTATATTTAGCAAGAAACAATTTGCAATTGTTAGTAATTTAAGATTTATTAGCATGACAAATTTTATGCTCAGCTGAGTTGAGCATGAAAAAAGTTTTATAACCTCTGTGGCAGGTTTCAAACTCACTAATCTGACTTACTACGATATCTATTCTGCAATATCCATTGAGTCTTTAACCCTTACCACTCTACTGATTAAATCAGCAGACGCCCAACTGGTGATTTTCTCTCTAATTTTCCCCAGAAAATAGGCTTTGACAATTCATGCAAAATTTTTAATACAATGCAATTGTTAAAGCCTACTTTCTGTGAAAAATAAGAAAAACAATCAAAAGGCCGTCTGTTGGATTTTTTATCCAGCATATTTAGCGTTAAGCTGAGAGCGGAGGCCTTGGTCAGACTGAACATGCCGTCTGATCGGCCTTCGCTATCTGTGCTTCCAATATACTTAATATTGTGGCGCGGTGCGTTTATAGTGACACCCGCGTTTGATAGACCGTCGACACAACTATTATGAATTTCCGGGATTTTTTTATCTACATGTGGGCGATTTATGAGGCCCTGGAAACTTGACACTTTAGCTGTTTTCAGTTTTATGAATATGTTCACTGCTCTCATTCTGTCACGGTTCATTCTTTTTAAAATTTATTTATCTTCACTACAGCTTGTGTCAGTGTCGTGTGGCGACAGAAAAACGTCTGTCCGTGATTCACTATAATATAGTTTATATATTTCTGGCCCTATCTAATCACTGAGCCCATTCCGAGATGTTTGAAAATTTATAAGGGGGTCACCCATAAGGTCTTAAATGCCGAAAGTAGCTAGTCTAACCCAGAATATATGACACTTCAGTTGTTTTCAGTTTCGTGAGTGTGTTCATTGATCTCAAGGGTCATTCCTTTTGGAATCTGTTTCTGTAAGAGAGCACCGTTGTTACAGAAGGTTATAAGAATCCATCATCAGTGTTCATGCAGGATAGGGAAATCTCACCCGAGGGGTAGGATTTTCATCCAGGAACGAGGCTTGCTTGAAATTCTTACCCCGAGGGTGAGATTTCCCTATCCTGTATGGACTGGCTCATGATGGATTCTTTTTCTACCACTTTTAAGTGGATGGTTCCTTGGACCAGATAGAAGTTTTTCACATGGGCAAAAAGCCTATCTCATACTGGCAAAGGTGGGAGAAATAAGAATTCATCATGAGTGTCCATGCAGTATAGGAAAATCTCACCCGAGGGGTAAAAATTTCAACCAGGGACGAGGCTTGCCGCGTCCCTGGTTGAAATTCCTACCCCGAAGGTGAGATTTCGTATCCTGCATGGACTGGCTCATGATGGATTCTTTTTCTCCCACCTTTAACTGGATTATTAATGTGAGATAGACGTTTCTCACATGGGCACAAGCCTATGTCATAAAGGCAAATGTGGGAGAAAATCTGATCCCTAATAAATTCTGACCCTTTCAATTTTCTTATATTCTATATTGTCTTAGATCAGAAAACTAAATCATGTTGTTACCATGAAGAAACAAACACTCATACCTAACGACAAAGGGAACATACGTTCTTCAGAGCACTCTATTCCTCCTATGGCTTTCTGGCAAGTTTTGGATACAGGTAAGGAGCGTTTGTGACGCGTGATGCATGCATTCTCGACAGCCTTTTTTCTGCTCAAACGCCATATTTTGACCCCAAGGAAGGTATGTGGTTCAGGGACAAGCCGTATACAATCAAAGAATAGGGTTATCCTACTCTGAAATATTAAACAGAAGAACTCAAAGAAATACAACACAATATACATTTGAAATATTGAATAAAAACTTAGACAAGACCACGTGCAACAACGTTTCTGCAACGTCGCAACGACTCGGTTGTTTTACGTTGAGTGTGTTTAGTGAGTAGATCCCTCTTCGAGAGAGCGACTCCCCCCCCCCTCCCCCCCTATATCAGACAACATCTTATTTACAAAATCCAAATTTATTCCCTTCTTTATTCACAGTTCTGTGAAAATATATTTGGTGGTCTGTGACTTTAATCGAATTACTTAGCACCTTATACAATTCGAAGGTGTTCTGAAATATCCTTTCTCATAAGAACTTGTTAAGGAATCTCATTAAAATTATTCTACGATTACGTCTGAACAAAATCAGCATTGTGACAAGTAAGTATAGCTCTCATGCTTTGATTCTAATATGTTGTGGCTTCTCAGCAGAAAGGTTTCATCGAGCTGTTTCTAATGAGATGTCATAACGCATTTTCCTTTTGTAAATGAGACAATACATTACGAAAACACGCCTATTCAAATATATAGAATATTTCACCTCCAAAAACTGAAAATTTTCAGATAAAAAAACTCTGATATTTTTCATATTTCTGCTCAAAACATACAAACGAGGCAGTTCTAACGAATACCCACAATCTATGTTTTTGAGCAGAAATAAGAAAAATAATGTATACCCCTGTAAACCCCAGTTTTACTATATAAAAGTGGGGTTTAAGGGGGTCAAAATTATATTGGCGTGTTTTCGTGATGTGTCAGAACAAAGTAATAAAGTAAAAACGCCTATATGTCATATGCAAATAGCAAAGGTCAGCCTGCACATCCGCTTAACTGAATCAGGCTTTCTATGTTAGTCAGTGTATTATACCGCTACCAAGGTTTTCTGTAAGCGAACAACGAAGTCTCTAGTCAGTCTGATCAAGGTATTCAATCTTTGCATACGACATAAGGGCCCTTTTCCCACTTTATGCATCATACATGTGCCACATAACATCAATTATACCTTGATATTTTTTATTCCCTTGTTTTTCAGCTGAAGATGTAGACATGATCTTGATGTTTTAAAGTCTTCGCCATCCTTCTCATACTTAATGAGCTGCAGCAAATACGTCCGATGTTTACGACCTAAAATTGTAAAGGACATTTCGTGCGGTACGAATATAATTTTATAGATCCGGTTAGGGTTGCCCAAACAAAAGTTCTTTTTCCTTCCTTATTTTCCTACGAAATCATAATATTATGTTGCAGGTACTCATTAGAAGCGCCTTACCTAAAATGAATACCACACCGTACTTATGCTAAATATGTGGGCACCATGACTCCTAACCATACTTGTCCTCAATTTTAAACAAGACCATTTGACCATTTGGTGAAGTGCCTAAAATATCTTGACGGAGCGGTAAAAGTGATGATTCTGATCAGACGCAGCCTTCGGCGGGAACAAAGACTTTCTTTTATAGTAGACCAGTTTTCAGAGTGAGAGAAAGATAAGGTTATCTGCCCTTCTCCCCTTAAAGTGTATCCATTCCTTAAATACATTAGACTGTGATAGTAAATACACCACAACCTCTTTATAACACTATTGTTGGGGTACATAGCATAAACCGTGTTAGTTAAACAACCGTCTTATATCCGAACAAAAATGTATAGATTATATTGAAAAATGACCATTTATACATTTTCGGGCCCCATCTTTTAACGGTGTTATATCCAAAACTGTGTTATAACGAACCGTGTTATAAAGAGGTTGTAGTGTAGAAATATTTTAAGCTACATATTTTAAGTGGTTGATTAGTTTAGAAATTTACGCAAGCTACAGTCAACACTTCAGTAGTTTGTGGGTAGCTCAGATTGGAGCCGTGTTTTCGACAAACCTAATATTAAGCAATAGTTATTGTTATATTTTACCCATTTATTATTTTTTATTTAATTATTTATTTGTTTTGGCAACTATGTGTTGATTAAAACTAAAATTTACAAAATATGTGTAAAGGGGTCTTCTCTAAAGGGGCAGAATTTCTTCGGAGTACATTTTCTTTAAAGTAAACCTCTTTTCCGAAGGAGATAAGTGTACACAGTGCAACCAGGTAGTCACAAGGTAAAAATGGGTGATTAACCTTTACCACTCTCGTGGCTAATTCAGCAGACGACAAATTGAAAAAAAAAATGCTCTTTTTTTTTCAGAAAATAGATTTTGACATTTCATGAAAGTTTTCTGCTTTTGATTGATACCAGTGTATACCAAGTGTATCAAGTCCCCAGCTAGTGAATCCCATGGTAACCATCCTTCGTAAATATGGTGCTGTTTGTCTGCTATCTAGCTGCTTGAGAGAAGAATTTAAGTACAATAGCCTGTCAACACATTTATGCCGAGTGGACATCAAGCTCAACTCTTTTGACAGGTCCGTTTCAAGCTGACGGGGTGTCTGGTTAGCTATTCGGCGTCTGATCTGTGTCTATACTGTCTGCAATGTCCCATTTTGAGAAGGCGAGGCATAATTGGGTTGGTTGTAACATTACGAAAACACACCTATTCAAATATATAGAAAATATCACCTCCAAAAACTGAAAATTTTCAGATAAAAAATTCTGATATTTTTCATGATATTTCTGCTCAAAACATAGATTGTGGTACTCGTTAAAACCGCCTGGGCGAGGCGGTTCTAACGAGTACCCACAATCTATGTTTTAGCAGAAATAAGAAAAATAATGTATGCCCCTGTAAACCCCAGTTTTACTATATAAAAGTGGGGTTTAACGGGGTCAAAATTATATAGGCATGTTTTCGTGATGACTAAAGCAACTTACCGCGACCAACTGAAGAACTCCAAGATATATTTAAAAGATTCTCATTTCCGAACACTGGCTGAATTTTGGGTCTTAAGGTGGCAATTATTTGCTGATGTTTTCCTTCCTCACGTCGTTCCTGGATAAACCGGCAAGCTGAAGACACAAGACAGTCAATCAAAGAGAGAGTGCACACTAGCTAATTAACGCCTAGTTGTTTATCCAACCTCGGAAACTAGACTGATCCATTTAGTAATTATAGAGGTGTAATACAATACTACCGTGTCTCTGCCATCTAATGACAAACAATGCAGCCACTGATCATACACTGGGTTTTCCTTATGACCGAACACAGTCAAACCAAGCCAGCTACTGTCTGGTTTTGACTTGTTCTGCTTTTAAAGGATACGTATTTCAGAATCGTTGGTGATCGCAGTAGCTGTCCTTCAGTGTTTATGCGGAGGCCGTAAAACTTCTCCCCGTACTTAGATAAAGTGCTGATATTATCCAGCTTTCTGGTCTTCTTGGACTATCTGGCTCATACATATGGGCCGAGCTAAGCATAAAAGGTGTCTTCCAACATGCGAAAAATACACAGATTTAGGTCATCCTGCGCATGCATAAAGTATCATCCGGGCCTTTGCTCTCCATTCATGCATTCTGTAGTATCCAATGATTCTGTTAACGGACAGGACAGCCCCTGATTAGACTGCGCGGATGCACAGGCTGATCTACGCCTCCGCAGTCCGCCAACATCCCGAAAATCACGTTTTCGCATGGCGCGACCCATATATAAAAGCAGCTTTCTGCTTAGGTGTGATGTATAAGAGTTTTGGGTGTTGTCTTTTATCAACATTCCTCACTATCATACTCAATCAAACCGGGTATGCCGTTTCGGTTTCTGATTTATTCTGTATTTCCAAAGGATCTCCATATCAGTATATTTTCTGAACATTGTCTAAATTATTTATCAAAATTTAAATGTAAAGATGCCGAGGTAACATAGTCCTCTCAAGGCATCAGGAGGTTAAGCACATGGAATGGCAACATAAAACATCACTTCATCGAAAACTGAACGGTCAACAGAAAAATAGGCGGATGACCTAAACCTGCTTTAATGGATCTAAATCCCGACGAAGTCAACTCTGGGTCTGTTGCATTAGGTATAAATGGATACAATTGTACGCAACATACTATGATGATGGGCGAACAATGGCCAGTGTCCCAGTGTGAAACTTTATACTTATTTGTGACAGAAACAGACTGCTAAAAGATAACGGGACTAAATAAAAACATAATAATGTCCTGTATCGGTATGGTTTACCTATCCTGATCAGCAAATCAAAAAAGAAACATGCATGATCAACTTAAGTATTACCCTCTTAGTTATATCCACTTTCATGAGGTTACGCAGGATCCCGACTTTCCGTGGATACACGCTCACAGAGACATAAATGCATAAATCTGCATGCCGGTACTTGGATGACATGCTAATGGTAATAATCGAAAGTTTATGATATAATAACTGACATGACAGTTAGGTCGCCCTATCATCTTTTAGTTTTAAAACATTGACAAATCACTACAATGAGCCTCAAACCGCCTTCCCTGCAGTTTAATCTGCTTTAGTAACGTACTAAAACTAAGTCAAAGAGTTATTTAAATACATTTTGCTCAATGAACCTACTAGAATGTAGTCAAAGCGTCAGTTAAATACATTTTGCTCAATGAACCTACTAGAATGTAGTCAAAGAGTCAGTTAAATACATTTTGCTCAGGGAACCTACTAGAATGTAGTCAAAGCGTCAGTTAAATACATTTTGCTCAAAGAACCTACTAGAATGTAGTCAAAGCGTCAGTTATATGCATTTTGCTCAATGAACCTACTAGAATGTAGTCAAAGCGTCAGTTATATGCATTTTGCTGAATGAACCTACTAGAATGTAATCAAAGCGTAAGTTAAATGCGTTTTGCTCAATGAACCTACTAGAATGTAGTCAAAGCGTCAGTTATATGCATTTTGCTCAAAGAACCTACTAGAATGAAGTCAAAGCGTCAGTTATATGCATTTTGCTTAATGAACCTACTAGAATGTAATCAAAGCGTCAGTTAAATACATTCTGCTCAAAGAACCTACTAGAATGTAGTCAAAGCGTCAGTTATATGCATTTTGCTCAAAGTACCTACTAGAATGTAGTCAAAGCGTCAGTTATATGCATTTTGCTCAATGAACCTACTAGAATGTAGTCAAAGCGTCAGTTATATGCATTTTGCTCAATGAACCTACTAGAATGTAGTCAAAGCGTCAGTTATATGCATTTTGCTCAAAGTACCTACTAGAATGTAGTCAAAGCGTCAGTTATATGCATTTTGCTCAATGAACCTACTAGAATGTAGTCAAAGCGTCAGTTATATGCATTTTGCTCAATGAACCTACTAGAATGTAGTCAAAGCGTCAGTTATATGCATTTTGCTGAATGAACCTACTAGAATGTAATCAAAGCGTAAGTTAAATGCATTTTGCTCAGTGATCCTACTAGAATGTAGTCAAAGCGTCAGTTATATGCATTTTGCTCAATGAACCTACTAGAATGTAATCAAAGCGTCAGTTAAATGCATTTTGCTCAAAGAACCTACTAGAATGTAGTCAAAGCGTCAGTTATATGCATTTTGCTCAATGAACCTACTAGAATGTAGTAAAAGCTTCAGTTAAATACATTTTGCTCAAAGAACCTACTAGAATGTAGTCAAAGCGTAAGTTAAATGCATTTTGCTCAGGGAACCTACTAGAATGTAGTCAAAGCGTCAGGTACTGTTTGCTAAATGAATCTATTAGAATGTAGTCAAAGCGTCAGTTAAATGCACTTTGCTCAATGAATCTACTAGAATGTAGTCAAACCGCCTGTATCATATGTTTGAATTACTCTGTTCCTCATGATGCCATTGTTTAAATGGATTGAGTGAATAAATTTTACTTGACCTGACTTGGCGCATGCCCTCACTGAACCTACTAGCATGTAGTCAAAGTGTCATTTGAATAGAATTTGCTCATTGAACCTACCAGCATGTAATCAAAGTCATTTAAATAGAATTTGCTCATTGAACCTACCAGCATGTAATCAAAGTCATTTGAATAGAATTTGCTCATTGAACCTACCAGCATGTATACAAAGTCATTTGAATAGAATTTGCTCATTGAACCTACCAGCATGTAATCAAAGTCATTTCAATATAATTTGCTCTTTGAACCTACCAGCATGTAATTAAAGTGTGTTTTGAATACATTTTGCTCACTGAACCTACCAGCTTGTTATCAAATGCCATTTGAATAGATCTTGCTCATTTAATATATTCGCGCCTAATCTCGTGTAATAGGGACACTGGCACACAATACCGACCCAGAACAGACGCTGCAAAAATATTTGCATTAAATACAGGAAATCTGGATTGTAAAAGAGACACAAAAAATAACTTAACCTAAATTTCGTGCAGAAGAACATCTCCAGAAGGAACACGATTGATTCAACGATATAATGAGCCTCAACGTAAAAAAAACGAACCGTCGGACATGTGCGCCCAGAGAAGATTCAGATCAGCCTGCGCATTCGCGCAGTCTGATCAGAATCTTCACTGTGCGCATTTTTGGATAGCCAAGGATGCGAAGTTTCTATAAAAGAACAAGAAAGCCCCTGATGTGACTGTGCGGAGTTTGATTTGCGTCTTCGTTTGGCGCCAATATCAGAAGTAACGTTTTCTCACGCAGCGGCTCAACTGCCCTTTTAAATACTAGGTTATTAGACCGATAATAGGATTCAAACAGCCCATGCTAATAAACAGGACATACCATTACAAAAACATGCCCATTCGAATATACTGGAAATTTTACCACCAAAAATGAAAATTTTCAGATAAAACATTCTGATATTTGTCATATTTCTGCTCAGAACATGGCCTCTGGATACTCGTTAGAACCGCCTCGACGAGGCGGTTCTAACGAGTACCCACAATCTATGTTTTTGAGCAGAAATAAGAAAAATAATGTATACCCCTGTAAACCCCAGTTTCACTATATAAAAGTGGAGTTTAAGCGGTCTAAATTATATAGGCATGTTTTCGTGATGCAGTCTTGAGTTTGGAGAGGTTCTATTCTGACTTTTATCTTAAATTATAACTGTTAAGTGATAAAATTTTAAGGCTGAAAAAATAAGCTTACCATTTGTGTCATGAATAGCTTTAACAACAAGATCTGGATGGCTTGCTTCCTGCCATAGAAAAAAAATAAAACTATAATTCAGCTGCATAAGTATCGAGTGGCCTCCTACACACATCATCAGATCCCAGACTCACATGAATGTTTTGTGACTTGTCTAAGCTTAGTCTTCAGACTGACTGTCCCCTGGGTTTCCAAAAGTGCCCACATGCATCTTAGGCCAAATATACATTGACATTTTGCTACCAGGCGTAACTGGCTTCGTGTTTCTATAATACGTTGACAGGAACGATAATAAGTTTTAGCTCGACTATACGAATTGACTATACTGTGTTTGGACATCAGTCATCTTTATAACATATATTTTTGTTGAATGATGTTAAATTAATGGTACATTGATCTGGAGCGACAAAATACAACCACATACACACATGGTAAACTATTTCTACATTTTGCTACATTTCTACATTTTGCGTTGTAACAAAGCGCGAGCCTTCTAGAGAGATGATTAATTGGTCCGTTATTAAGTCTCGGGTCCGACTCACAGTCATACTATTAAAGTAACAACTAAAGTTTTCATCATTAAAAATTGTTCATATCAGACTAAAACACAGTTCTAATCGCATCTGAAATATACTTTGCTCTTTGGAAACCTGCACTTCCGTACGTTCGTTCTAACACAAAACAGGATTAATGATAGCTGTCATTTGTCGGCCCTGATCAGCAGAAAGGACACGTACTTGAAATTCTCACTCTCTCTCTCTCTCTCTCTCTCTCTCTCTGCACAAAATAAATTATCCAACCATTATTGAAATTATCAGTTCCCGTGCATAAAAGTTATTTAAACAAGAAAGCCCAGCTTTTGGTAACTTAGTCTACAAACTTATTAAAGTTACTGGTAAGTTTCTAAAGCAATTTAAATGATCATTGGCTAATGTAAACTGACAGGATATAATATAAATGTCATGCGAAAGACTGCATGTTGGTTGGTAGCCTAAACAAGGTTAATAGCTTTGCTGCTCACGGTCAGTCGGTCCGGTTTAAACAGTACCTTATTTCTCTAAATTGTATATTACAATACATATACATATCAATACAAACACTGCATAATTTTCTATAATTGGAATTCGTCGAAAAGTCAGACGACGTATTAATCTGAGCCGTCAGAAAACGGACTTGCGGACATGTGCGCCCAGCGAATTTGCGCAGTCTGATCAGAATCTTCACTGATCGCATTATGAATAGCCAATGATGCAAACTGCCTTCATGCGGACAACGAGGACTGATCAGGTTGCGTGGATGCGCAAGTTGATTTGACTCTTCGTTAAACGCACATGTCAGAAGGTACATTTTCTCTTGTTGCGGCTCATCTATGCCCCATTCGTTCCTTACCGTAATACTGTAACTATTAGGACAACTTTCAGTGAGAGTGAGGTTGGGCATGGTAAGGCTTGCTGATCCGCTAGCTACTAGGTAGCAGCAAAATACAACGCTACAAGTCCCGCAAAGTCGCATCTTCCCTTTAGAAAACTAACTGCTGTCTCGTCTCTGTAAAATATGAGTATTTACTAAAACATTAGCAATCGATTTTCAAGCACTTTTTTTTCTTCTTAATTTTGTTTTGCAAAGTTGTAAATACATCCTATAAGCATCTTGTTTTCATTCTCCTTAACTTTGATCTTGTGTGTAATATATGTTCCATGTCAAATAAAAGTGAGACTAAATATATTTAAATCAAGGTATAAGCACGCATTCTTTATTCTGTTTACTTGAAAAATTTATAAGATAATAAAGGTAGTCATTAAGGAGGAATTATCTTACGAAATTATAAGAAAGAGTTTTATATACATGTATATTAAAGAATAAGTTTTATCACTTACAAAATAATTACTGGTTTGTTTGTGTTGAGGTTTTACGGTCCAGTCAATCCAATGGGGTCATGTCGAGCGCGGTCAGTTTACCTAACCACACGTTTACTGGGCAGGCTTAGTCCTCTAAGCGGTATACCAATATTGTGCACAAAAATAATTACTGGTAGACCTCACGATACAAACGAAAGAATTATATGCTCATATATTTAACCCTTTTAGCCTGGCAGACCAAAACCAATACCTGTGCAAATATTGTAGATCCAGATTAGATGGCTCGAGCTATACTGTTTGCCATTCTATGATTTAAGACTGAACCCTTGTATGCATCAGTGGACAAATCCAAACAAGAACGGATGAGTCCACTTCAGAAACTCAGGGATAAAAGGGTAGCAATAAATGAGAAAGTGGATGGTCTACACTCTGAAAAGTGAGGTGAATATCTAAGATGTCTATAAATGTACCGTAATTACCTTAAATATTCGGGTACCCTATCTCATTACCATAACTTATCCTAAATAATAAAACACTATCTCCCTGCCGTACCTATCCTTGATATTCGGACACACTGTCCCCTTACACGTTCTTATCTTTAATATCAGAACACTCTGACTCCTTACTGTATGCATGAAAACACACAGGAAGTCACACGAAATGTTTTCCTTGTAATAATTGGCTGCTAACTCTCCAAGTGTATCCAATCCCTTAAGTAAATTGAACAGCTCTTATAATAGGCTACACAGGAAGCTGAACCTTCCTAGGCTATTAGCTTCTTTTTAGTAAGCGCCTTATAATGCATAAAAAACTTAGTATCTTATGATGATAATACGAGGGTCCTGCAAAACGTTTTGTCACTTGGTTCGGATTACTTCAGTGCTACGTTTAATCAAACATATTTTTATTACAAACCTTCACATTTTTGTAACCTTTTTACCAAGTCGCGAAAAGCAGATAAATAGTTTTCTTTAGGTATCTGTTGGAGACACTGATAAATAACGCTGCCAAGAGAACTTCTAGATGTATACTTATTTCCAGAAAGCATTTTCTTAAGCCTTGGAAATAAAAAAGTCACAGGGACTCAGGTCAGGTGAATAAGGTGGATGGTTTAAAAATTTCACCTTTTCAGAAGCCAAAAAAGACTTCACAACCTCACATTTATGAGAGTTGTCATGTAAATGGTGGACCATCCTTTGCTTGATCGTTTCTTATTGAAAAACTCTTTCACTTTCTTCAGTACAGAATTCTTGTAGAATCGGCCAATGACTGTATGACCAGATGGACAAGACACTTGAACGACTGGCCCATTTGAATTAAAGAAAATTGCGTGCAACATCTTTTTCGAACATATGGTTCTCTTGGCAATACATGGGCGTTTTTTATCTTTTCGCTTCCATTGCTTATTATTAGCCCTTCTTTGTGGCTCAAACATGTGCATCCAGGTTTCATCACCTGCTAGCAAGTTAGATATAAACCCGACTATTACAGCCTTTGTATGATTTCAAAAGTTCTCGGGCACATTTAAGGCGTTGTGTCTTTTGCTCCTCAGTGAGCAAATAAGGTACCCACCTAGCGCAAACTTTTCTCTGGTCCAAACGCTTTTTCAGCGCACTGCCTTCTGATATGCCAGTACATCTAGCTATATCTTTGACAGACAATCGCGCATCCCGTTCGACCACAAGCTTTACAGCAGCAATGTTAGCCTTGGTAACAGAGGTTTTAGGCCTCCTTCCAAGACGGGTATCATCTTCAACAGAAAATTTTCCAGCTTTGAAAGCTTTAACCAACCTAAAAACTGTGCGCAATGAAATGGTCTAAGGTCCATATATACCACACAATTCATTAAATATCTACTTTGAATCTATATTAAGCCTAATGCGGCATTTAATATAACTAATATTGCTCCACCTCTCTCTCTCTCTCTCTCTCTCTCTCTCTCTCTCTCTCTCTCTCTTTATTGTTTCGATTATGTATATTGCTTTCTTTCGACTACCAATTCAATTAGACAACCATGACATGTATTATAACAGTCATTTCAATGCTTGATCATACAGTTGTTTTCCGCCATACTGTACACTGAATATTGTTATCAAGAAGAGGAACCAAACAAGCAGGTTGCTTTCGTTCCAATCCTATAAAGTGCGTTATGTGTTCTATGTACTAATGAAAAAGTTGAAAAAAAAAATTTTTAAACCAATATAGCTACGAATTTAAGTCTTCTGGTCCATGTTCCAATGTAACAAGTAAATTGGTCAGTGTATATGACTGCATCTATTTCAATTTGAAATAACTCGGTCAGTTGGAAAGCAATTTGCATGAAATAAAAGGGTATCGTTAGCTATTCAACACACCATTCAAGTGCAGAGAAGCATTTTAAAATATACCTGGGATAAAACTAAGTAAGCATATTAGTGACAAAACTTTTTGCACGACCCTCGTAAAGCTGAGTAAACCATGTCGACCGACAGATAACATAAGAAACATGAGTGGGAGCGTTCTTGCAATGACATGTATAGCTTGGCCTGCTTAGGTTGTTTACCTCTTTAGGATGCTCTTTTTTATGCTGTAAACTTAGTACATATTGATTAACCCTTTCAGCCCAACACCTGTGCAAACAGTGTAGATCCAGATGACGGCTCGTTACGAGCCATCTCATCAGGATCTACACTGTTTGCCAATCTGTTTATTATTATTATTATTATTATTATTATTATTATTATTATTATTATATTTTAGACTGCAACCACTATTTGCATCAGTGGACGAGTCCAAATTTAAGAGCGGAAGAATCCACTTCAGAAACTCAAAGATGAAAGCGTTAATTAGCTAATCACAAGACCGATGAGTAATCAGAGTGAAGTAAACAATCCGACAAGTAACGCAAGTAAAGAGAATGGTATACAAATATTCTATTTACTCTTAGCGGATGAAAATGGGCAGCCATACTACCTCATTCTGCTTCAAGGTTCACAAAATGTAACAACGTGCTGAAAGACCTCTTCTTTCTTGTATTGTGTCAGTCTCGGGCTCACCTTTAATTTCAGACCAATTTGGAAGTAAAGAAAAATTGTGGGTGTCAAACCTGAACCAAACGTTATATAATGGAAGACATAGAAGAAAGTAATTCGGCTTCTAATACTATTAACATATATAATGGCGATGATACTGAGTATAATGAGTCAGCCTGCTTTTCGACAATCATTTTCGCTTTTTTTTTCTTTCGAGACTCCAGTAAGATTTAATTGAAAACAATGGTGTCATACATTTTAACACGAATGATAAAAGTTGAGCATACCTGTTATCTTCTTAATTCACAACAGCTAGGTCCAGTAAAAATCATTTAACCCTTAAAGCGCCAAGAAAAACTGCATCTGAAAATGTCGTCTGTTTATGTCGTCTGCTGAATATCCTTGCAGACTTTTCAAACCTAGTTTTGCATACAGGCAAACAGTGTGGACCCAGATCAGACTGCTCCTAAAGGAGCAGTCTGATCTGGGTCCACACTGTTTTACAAAAATGACTTTTAAAATCACAAGCAGATGACAAAGCAGACGACAATAGTTGTGACTGGCGCTTTAAGGGTTAAAATGAAGCGCTGGCATAGTTTAGTGGGTAAGACACTGAGATTAACCAACATCAACAGGTGGGAGGAAAATCTATGATAACCAACTACGACTATATCTGACGCTTGGTTATTATTATGGGATTGGGGATGAAGATCAGGTTTTCAAAGGAATAGGTTCACTCAGGTCCAAACATCAAACCTGTAAACATAACAAAATTTCAATATTGCTCAACCCAACCTAGAACATTTCTTTATTCTTATGCCCCGTTTATATGCATAAGTTTGCCCCTAGGGGCAAATTTACCCCTAGGGGCAAATATACCTCTAGGGGTAAACTTGTCATGTGAACGCATTTGCCCCTAGGGGCAAAATTTACCCACGTGGGTAAATTGCCCCAGCTCAAGGGTAGGGGCAAATATATTTGCCCCTAGGGGTATTTTACCCCTAGGGGTATATTTTGTCATGTAAACGCAATGTTTAATTTACCATTGGGGTAAATTTGGTAAATATGTTTGGAATGCCTCAAAATACATGTATACAATGTTTATTTTGCATAAATTTTATTTGTTTATTTACTTGATGTCTGCAAATATACTTGTACCTTCTCAGTCACAAATTTATGTTTGCAAGTTGTGGTCAGAAGTGAGTTATTTGACAAGAATACTATTATGCTAGTAGCAGTTAGGATACTGATTCAAGGCAAATATGATTTATAGTTATTATGGTGCTGATCAAGTAGCACACTTTTGTGCTGATCTATAATTAAATAGTTAATGTCATCAAGAAAGTTTTCGCAGTATTTTTAACCAATTTGATGACTAAAATTAATTCTCATTTCTTAACACTTATCGTTCCCATTTCTTAACGCTTATAGCTGAGGGTATAATTATTAGCAGACAACAACTTGAAATATTTCCTTATTATTCCCAGAAAATAGGCTTTGATATTTCAAGAAAATGGTGCCATCCCTTTATTTTCTGAGGAAAAAAAAACAAACAAAAAAACAACACAGAAATACTACCAATTCGGCATCTGTTAATTTCGCCCAGAGAACCAGAATTGTAAAGGTTGATGACTAAACAAAAATTACCAGGGGATATAAAAATGGTACCAGATCAGACTGTTTATCTGTTCAACAATCTCCGCACAGTCTAATTACGGTCTAAGGTACTCACACACATGACATTTCAACAGTTTAATATGTGACAATCACTTGAGTATAGCCATCTGCAAACACACTAAATACTAGCAAAGGGGTTTGCAATGATCATGGACAGTCATTACCGATGAACAATTAGTTTATCTTTATATGTAGAATCCCATCAGTAAATAGGAAATACCCTGACCAGACTGTGCAGATCTATGTCACCAGAACTGAGTTCCCTGATATTCCCAGTTTCAAGTCCTATGCCAACATTCATCATTTTCATACAGTCTAACCTGAATTATAAAAAGCGATGTCAAATAATTATTTTTTATGTATTATTATTATCACTTTTCTTGATTATTACCAGTTAGTTCCATTGATTAATGCTTGTTTCATGTCTGGGTCACATAGCTGATGCGTGGAAAAAAAAAATAAGTACCATCTGCTTACACGTCTGGTCATAATCAGGGTCTATACTGTGACAAAAGCTACAGGACACCTTCGCCTCACTGTAAACCACCCCTCTCCCCCGTCCGCCCATCAATACATGTCAGTATTGTGGCATAATTGCTTTGTTTACAGCAGAATATTATAGATCCTGCCCAAACTTTGGTGGGGCTATACTGTCTTGCTCCTGTGGAATATTAGCTAAACATTTTGGAATACAGCAGTAAAATCGGGAACATTATATTACTGACCACCAAATAATACTTTTTTTCACCAAAAACTTTCTTTCCCTACTTCTTGTATCTGAAGCTTGATAATGCAGATTAACGCCAAGCAACTGGGTAGAATGTTCACCTGATGACATTTTGAAAAATTTTTGTTATTTTTCTCAGGATACAGGATTTGATATCTTATGCAGATTGTCATCAATGGAGACAATTTGCATGAAATGTCAAATCAAGATCTCTGGAAAAATAAGAAAAATAACATCAGTTTGTCTTCTGCTAAATATTCTCAGATGAAAGAAACAATGCTGCTATTATAGATAAGCTTTTAAATAATAAGAAAACTATCATTTGCCCCTTCTTCCTAAAACACATATAAACGCAACCATTTACCCATAGGGGTATTTAACAAGGTGGGGCAAATATTTACCCATAGGGGTAAATTTACCCCTAGGGGTAAACTTAATGCATATAAACGGGGCTTTAGAGTGTACTTTATTTCACTTTCACCATCAGGATTAATATGTGCAATTTATTTCTCTATGGTAATTCTAAGGAATTTAAATAGGGAAGCGACAGTCAGATTTGGTCATTTTTTGTACTTATTTAGACGTTTTTAAGTCTGAACACGTCAACTGTATAACAGAATATTTATATATCAAAACGATTTAGCCAAAATAAATCTTTCTATAAAGAGATATAAGCTAAGATACACAGGAAATGCCACAGTATCAAAGCGCAGCCCTCCCGAATCACCAAAAGAAAGATATGAAACGTCAGGCACACAAACAAAGAAGAACTGCATCAGAGGAATTGCCTCTGTAGGAAAACCAAGGGGGAGGGGGCGGTGGTGGTGGGGGCGGTGGTGGTGGGGGCGGGGCGGGGGAGGGGGGCGGCATGAACCAGTTTTACTTGCTTTTTCGTCCTACATATGCCAAAAGGCAACAGAGACAAAATGTTTTGGAACAGAACCAACTCCCTTACATAATCTTTCTTACTGGAAAAGAATAACCTTGAGTTAATAATGTTACTATATCAAGTTCTCAACATCAAAGGGAAAGACAGACAAAATACAGTTACATAGCCACAAAAAAGGAACAGATGACAAGCAGAACTGACAGCCTTTTCTCAAAAAGGTGGCAACCCTTTTATGCAAACTTAATTGAATATATCGTAAACATACATGATGGTTAAACGAAATATATTTATAAGTGAAACACTACATGGTACCGCCATGGAATGATCAGTAATAAATTACTAGTGAGCTAATGCTGACTTTACGGGATCCCAACCCTCGCCCTCAGCTTCCATTGTGGTTTTCTACTACTATTACTACTACTACTACTACTACTACTTTTATATTATTTTTGTTATTGTTGTTGTTGATGTTGTATAAATGATGAGTTATGTCCTTTCAACGACTTGGCATTTCCCGCATATGATAACAAGCAGCCTAGTTAATACATTTGCGAAATAATGTATTTAAGCTAGTTCTTTTTTTTTTTTTTTTTTTTTTTTTTTTTGCATATTATGATTAGAGCCCATGTTTAAATCACCTAGTTAACTATTTTTTTTCTGATTTATGCCCTTTACTCGACCGAGTCTCTGATTTTCATTAGTTTGTACGTTCCTGGTTTCAAAAGGTAAACTTTTATATTTTTATCTGTAAATTTTATTTGTATCAGATGATCCACAAGTTGGTCTCAATAGAAAATTATTTATATCACAAACAGATTTAGGTAAATAAATCTTTATATGTAGTGTCTGTGTCCTGTGTACAACTTACACTTTCGACCAACATATGCCAAACTATAACATTGGGCAAAATTTGACAAAAATACTCCTGACGCAGGAAACAACATCCTAACAAAATTTCTCTTGCATGAAAAGAATAACTGACTTAATTTAGTTACTATAAAAAAATATTGCTGTTAGGTTGCCGGGGTAATTGTTAAAAATTATGTCAAACATACAGAAATGTGTCAAAAGAAGGCAAATTTGGACCATGCTGGTCAATAAACAAATAAAATACATCAGATAGTCTTGATTTAAAAGGAGAAAATTTGTACATGTGCAGAAAAAGCATAGTTTCAGGTTGAGCAATTTTGTTTTGTTTCTTTTTCAGTGCCTGAACAGAAACATTAGATACTGTAGACTATATTGAAGCATGGTCAAAAACAGTAGAATCCCAGCTAGCATTCTACATAAATCTACAGCGGGCCGTTATCGGCCCGTCAGCTACCCCTGACGGGCCGATAACGGCCCACTCTAGATTTATGTAGAATGCTTACTGGGAATTGCCCATGAAAAGCCACAATCACAGAACATTGCCTATCAGTGACACCAGTGAAGTTCCTCGTCAGATTGTGCAACTTCACTGGCCGATCTGGATCTATACTACGTGTATATGCCTCGAAGACACTTTTCTTAGGGCATCTTCATTCATTTTCTATAAACCCAACCCTCGATAATTAGAACAAATATAAAAATAATGTAATTGCTTCACATCATTGTCATTTACGTTTTCTACCACTGAGTTCATTTTAAGTAATTCTGAAAATATAATACCGTAATAACCCTAGGTTTGGACAGACAAGCCTGTACAAACGGTGTAGACCAAATAGGACGCCGCAGAACGTGACGTCTGATCAAGGTATACACTGTTTTCAACTCATCGAGCAATATTTTAGACACATCAACATTCATGAAGTGAAATGGACGTGTTCAGATTTTAGGACAAGTACGATAAAGAGCTGTTGTGTCCCATAACTACTGTCCTTTCGACATCTCTCGGAAAGACGGTTTTTGCTTGGCGTTTTATTTTTAATGAAAATATTTTGTCCTGTTTGACCATATCTTTTCAGAAATCATTTGTCTTTTCTGTTTCTGTGTTTTGTTCTCAAATATTTACTCTAAATTTAAATTTACAGCCAAAATTTGGTCTGACATATGCAATTTCTATAGAAAAGTGACTTTTTGGAATTTTTGACTAAGAAAATTGTATTTACTTATTGAATTTGAATTATTTATGTTTCACAACAATATTATGAGAAGTTCAGAAAAATTGAACAAGCGGAACTTGAAAATTTGCCTGCAAGTTACCTACTCTACAGATTCCTGCATAATTTGCATTCATTTTTACTATGGAAAAAAGTGGAAGTATTTGATTTTTTTAAAAACAAATGACTAGAATAAATTTTTTGTGCATAAGTAGTTACGACAAATGGTTCTGCATTAAATCATGACAAAAGTTTGCAAATTTACTTCGCATTTACATAACGCCAAGTAAAAATCGACTTTCTGAAAGATGTCGAAAACACAGTAAGGTTAAAAACGGTAATGCAATACTTAGGGAAAAAATACGGTACATGTTAAACGGTGATTCTGAAAACATGCAGATCTTATTTCACACGAATAGTGTGTTCACAGGTGAGCGTGAGCAGTGTTGAATATCATAGTTCTGCTTATGAAAGGCCTCAATAAAATGGTCCGCGTCAAGCAAAAAGTGCATTCGAACATGTGCAAAATGCGTAGACTCAGATCTTCCTGTGCATACGCGAAGTATCATCCGGGCCTTTGCTCACCATTTATACTTCCGTTTTATCCAATGATTCTGTTAGCGGATTAACGGATAGTGAAGGCCCTGATCAGACTGCGCGGATGCGCAGGCTGATCTGGGCCTTCACTGTCCGCACATGCCCGATGACAAGTTTTCGCATGGCACGGTCCAAATCATGTCTGCTATTTTCATTCCCTTGAACAGTGCTTTGCTTCGAGACGATGCATGCTCTCAGAACATAGTTTCATATACAACTGATGTTACGTGATGTTTGTGTTTGTGTGTGTGTGAGGGGGGAGGGGTCCTAAAAAGCCCTGCACTTGTTCCCAGTGTACAATGACATCTGACCTTTAAATCTATGCTATAAGTTTTCGATTATCGCATTTTCCACCATTGTCCTTTTCAAACCGACGTAACTTTGTTCGTGTACAACGTAGTCCATTGAATAGGCACAGACTGTCCATAAAATATTCTGTTTTATCTTTCTGTCACTGAAACGATTAAAATGTGTAACAAACTGGAAAATATTTATTTATTTATCTATTGTTTGTTCGTTTGTTTGAGCGGTAACGCGAGAAAACGTTTGTTTGTGTTGAGGGTTTTAGTTTTTACGGCCCAGTTCACCCAATGCGGTCATGTCGAGCGCGGTCAGTTTACCTAACCACATTTTGTAATGTATTTTAATCTAATAATCTTAATATTTTATGCATTGATGTAAATTATTGTACACATGCTCTTAGCACGGATTGTCCGAAACATGCGATGATAGTCTCTTATAATTCTTTATAGAATGGCATGGTTAATCTTTTAAATAGCAATTTTGTTTATCTGTACATATGTTACATGTTGCATGTTTTTATTACATCTTTTCTTTTAGGTTCTTCATCATCCTAATAGATCGACCGCATGATGGGTGTGTCAGCGGGCGTCTCAGCAGGGGCAGGGGTTATGCTGTCTAGACATTGGGTCTGCCACATGTCCTCTGCCCTTGGCGACGCCGTCTAGTTGACGATACGTGCAATCGTGTTGTCAAACAAAGAATGATTAGTGTAATTAATCTGACAATCTTAATATTTTATGCATTGTCGTATTGTTGTACACATGATCTTAGCATGTATTGTATAGAAAATGCTGTGATAGTCTCTTATAATTCTTTATAGAATGGCATGGTTATTTTATTTAAATAGTAACTTTGTTTAGTTGTACATATGTAAATGTATGTTAACCATGATGAGACTCTAATAAACTATTAAACTTTTACTGGGCAGACTTAGTCCTCTAAACGGTTAACCTGTATTGTGCACATTCTTTCGCCAGAAACTGACAACTTCCTTTCTTTTACCAGCGGAAGGGAGAGTGTGACAGCAGAAAATATTTCTTGATCAATCTCCACGAACAAATGTTACCGACCCAGCGGGGGTAGAACCCACAACCTCCAGATCACCAGTCGGACGCGTATCCAACTGAGCCACCGAGGCCGGGGACACCTACTGAAATGTGTGCCCAACGATGTCTCAAATCAGCATGCTCAGCCATACAGTCTGATCAGTATCTCTATAGCCCGCATGAAGAACTTTGTATGCTTGGCTATCGAAAATGTGCCCAGTGAAGATTCTGATCAGACTGCGTGAACGATGGGCGCCCATGTCCGAAAGAACGTTTTTTGACGTTGCGGCTCATTTATTTATTTATTTATTTATTTATTTATTTACACATCTTAATATCAGGTGATAGTTTCCTTAAACTCCTACGTCCTTATTTCTGTTAAAATAAAACGTTTTAATTCTGAAGAGCCGCTTACATTATTCGTCCGCGTTCACAAATTTTCGCGACCTTTACTCGATGGATGTTTGCTTAGGCCTGTCTCTTGGAACACGTAGGGAAAATTATGGTATATGGTACAGAGGCGTAGCCAGAACTGAATAATTTTTTACGCAAACTCAGAAAAAAAAATGGAAAACTGCGCTTCCAAAGTAGGGGCTATACTCTTAAAGGAAAGAATTTGCTCCCAGAGGGAGCAAATTCTTTCCTTTAAGAGAAGCCCCTGTGGTAAACAGGCAAATATAGTTTATGTTAATGACACTTTGTCATATATGTTTTTCTTACATGTTATGCACATGCTTAGTATACGTAATGAGCCCTACACCTACGTAATATCCCTCGTACATTGCTACTGTATACATGCAGATCTCATTTCACGTGAATATTATTTTCAAAGGTATTAAAGTATTTGTTATCAATTAATACATATGCTGGTATGTCTCAGAAGCAAGTGGTTATTAATCATCTTCATGAAGATGACTTTTCAAAAACTGACTGATCAAATTGCGACAAACCAAGTATAAGCTTTTGTAAAAATACAAAGATTGGCTGTCAAATCAACACAAGAACCATTGGGAAGAAGTATCACTTATAACACTAAGAGTCACAACATCGGAAAACGTACCTTCGGCCTTGTGCGAGCAGTGAAGATTCAGATCAGCCTGTGTATTTTGTATTTTCTGAGCGTATTTCCGATAGCCAAGGATGCAAAGTTTCTTCATGCAGATAGTGAAGCCTCTAAGAAGACTGCGCGCATGCAAAGGCTGATAGACGTCAGAAGGTACGTTTTCTCACGTTGCAGCTGATGTCTATCACGCAGGAAACAGCTACGATTCTATGCTGATGGGTGGTACCGGCTGGAAATGTGACATTTTGTTCGTCTTAGTTTTCAAGATGCGTATTATTTGGATTCAGTGACACTTATTCCGAGTTAACAATCAACTTAAAGGGAAACGCAAGGTTGTTGAATATATCTGGGGTGAAAGGTCTTGAAAAATCATGCATTTTGATATAAAATTGATCAAAATGGAATAAAAAAAAATGAGGAAATTAAAGACATTTACAGACTTCAAAATCAGTATCAAGGGCGCTGCCATTTTGAATATTTAATGAGGTTCTGGATATTTCAAAATATTATACAAAATCTTCTTTCTGATAGAAATTAATGCGGTTTTCAAACCGATCTATAAATGCCTAGATAAGAAGTTCTATATACAAGGAAGAGCGATGATTGAATATTGTTGAAAAACTTATTTATTTAGGATTTGCATATTTAATAAAGGCTTTATGACGTCATAAATCCTCATTAAATATTCAAAATGGCGGTACACATAAAAACCGTTTTGATATATTCAAATCTTGACTTACTTAACTTACTTATGTTCATCCTACTCTGGCCAAATTTGCAACAAAATGCACGGTTTATCAAGATCTTGAATCTCAGACACACTCTTTACTAACGTTGCTTTTCCCTTTAAATCTATATCGATAATGGCCCGAGATATATTTAACCCATTTAAGCCTAGCGTCCCATAAACGGGACCTTTGCAAACAATATAGACCCAGATCAGACGCAGCTGAATGCGGTGTCTGATCAGGGTCTACACTGTTTGCATTAAGTACGGGAATTTCTATAATAAGTAATAATACTAAAAGAAACCAGACACCCCTTACAATGGAAATAAACTGGTCCTAAAGAGATGGTAGAAGAGTCCATTCGGCATAAATTGTTAAGAATAATGCAAGCTGGGTTAGTTATGGAGGTTCAACGAACAAAAATGATATTTAAAAAAAAAAACAAAAAAAAAACAACAAAACGATAAATGCTTATTTAGTGTGCAAAATCGTGAATTTAAAAAAAAAAAGTTTCTAAAACATCTTTAAAAATAATACAACATACAGTCAGCTCTCGTTATCTCGACCTCGCTTATCTTGAATAATTGCTTATCTCAAAGTGACAATCTCGTCCCTGTTTAAACAGAGACATCTAACAACAGGTAACAAAATAGTATGGAAAAGAGGAGAAATTGCTCCTCTTTTCCACAATATTTTCAACATATCTCTAATTTCAGGAGTCAGATTACATATTCATGTGTTAAATGTGCTGTTCGATTTATTGTTTTTCTCATTTCCACAAATCTGATATGTCGAGGTACGGATTTCTCGAAGTGTTTCAGGGAGTCCCTTGGAATTCGAGATAACGAGAGTCGACTGTATATTTAAATACATCTAAGACGTAGGTTGTTGAGAATGCACTCATGGTGGCTTATTCATCAGTTTACTAAACATACATGTACTTTCAACGCCGATAAACACTTAACAGAGATGTAGAATAACCAGACATGTGTCTTGTTGACCAAGAAAATGCAGTTTCTAAAACGTAAAGAGGATGTCCAGGAAGCGTCACAATTACAGAAGCTTACACTGACAACAGGAGAAAAACTAAATACTTTGCAACAAAAAGCAACCACATTACAAACCAAAGAAAAGCAAAACAACAAACTTTCTCTTCCTATGTGAGGTATCACTATGTCAGACAGGACCCACTGCTCAACAATTGACAACAAACAGGACTAAACAGGATAAAATCCCCGTAGCAAGCAGCCTCAATGCACAATAAAAAATGAACAACACCAGAAGAGGAAGTCTTCAAGTTAAATTGGTCGAGTATCGAGTTGAATTGGTCGAGTATCAAGTTAAAATTGTCGAGTATCGAGTTAAAATTGTCAAGTATCGAGTTGAAATTGTTGAGTATCGAGTTAAGTTGGTCGAGTATCGAGTTAAAATTGTCGAGTATCGAGTTGAATTGGTCGAGTATCGAGTTAAAATTGTCGAGTATCGAGTTAAAATTGTCGAGTATCAAGTTGAATTGGTCGAGTATCAAGTTAAAATTGTCGAGTATCGAGTTGAATTGGTCGAGTATCGAGTTAAAATTGTCGAGTATCGAGTTGAATTGGTCGAGTATCGAGTTAAAATTGTCGAGTATCGAGTTAAGTTTAGATTGTGGAGCCTTGAGTCACAGATGTAATACATCAAGTTTAGGTACCTAATGAGCATGAATTTACATGGTTTAACATATTTCAGCAGCATGACAATGCAGCTGTGTGAGGTCTTATTTGAATATTTAATCAGCAATATCTATAATTCAGTCACCTGAACCAATTTTGTGTTTGTATTGTCCTAAAATATGTCATCAATTTTTCAACAAGCTAATTTTGCTGATCTAGGGCAGATGAAAGTGGTCTAAGCCTCTCAAACCAAATATTTATGCTTGCAGTCAAACCTACAGTGGGATTCCATTATTTCTAATTTATTGCCTGTTACATGGCAAATATTAGTCTGCTGCAGCAGGGGGCTTATTAATAGGTTTTTACACTGATCACCTTAGGGCTTATCAGTTATGGCTATTTTATATGAAAGATTCACTGATCAGCTGATCATTGTTGGAATGTGGTGAGAACACAGTAAATATTCCACAGAAAAAAAAAAAATAGGAAGAGCAGGTGAATTTTATTTTTTGAGCAAGCTCATGACAAAAATGGCCTGTATGGCTTGAGAAGACAAAGATCAGCCTAGGCATGAAGATGCTTTGGATCCTAAGCTATCCAGAGAGTTGGTGTGAAGACTCTGATTAGACCAGGCGCACAGGACATTTGTTGGTTTTGTTGTGTGCTGGTGTAACAAAGTAAAGTGACCCCCCCACAGAATAACAACCCCAAGGTCATTATTCTATAGAAAAAAGGACCCCTTTTCTAAAAAATACTGACTGCCCTTACAAAACTAATGACCCCCTTGATGATATCCCATAGAATAACCACCAGGACCATAGAATAACTCCTTCTGTATAAAATAATGACTCCCATTATTATAACCCTCTCGATGAGATTTGTCAAATACTGCCCACTACCAAGACCTCATCACATAAGCTGTCATAAGCTCCTTGCCCCCACCTAATCAGGCATCAGAATCTGTCTGTTTACACCATGTGTCTCAGTTATAGGACACAATTTTTTCTTTTTCTTTTTTGGTTTTAACCATTTTTTTCACAGCATATAGATAAGTCTTCAAAATAAAAACAGTCTTGTAAGACGAGGTATTTTGGAAACCTTAACAAAATGTACAAAGGTACAAAAATAGTAGAAAACATACCAATGTATGTCTAACCAACAGAATTTCTCAAATGCATCGTCCAGATTTCGAGTTCTTGTTGCAGGATTACTCTTACACGATCTTGTTTACCTGGAAAATTCGCCCCGAAACTTGTTGCAGGATTACTCTTATTTAATAATAATAATAATAATAATAATAATAATAATAGACTTTATTTCAAGAGGGTGACACATTTAGCAACAACTAATCTTCCATGAGGCCCTCACTAACTACAGATATGTACATATACAGAAATTCACAAGGACATGCATTTAAACCTTAAACTACTAAAAAAAAAAACAAAAAAAAAAAAAAAAACCAAAAAAAAAAAACATGTACCAGTCTTTCATACATGATCTCACATACCACAAACATATGACAAACAAATGTAATTGAGAGAAAAAAGATATACATGTACCAATTTATACATACACCATCTCTCACACTGTAAACATATGACAAACAAATGTGATTGTGATGGGAAAAAAAAACAAAAAAAAAAAAACATAGGTATTTTTACAAATATATTTTACATGGAAAATATATAGTGCTTATTTTCAAGGCTGACTCAATGATGAACATTTCATCCATTTTATGCACTGTTTATGGAAAGAATCTTCTGAGTCAGAATTTTTTAACCAGTTTGGTTGATTATTCCATATGACTGGCCCAGAGTAGATTAAACTTTGCTTGAAAATTTCTATCTGTGGCCTTGGAGTGTGAAAATTTGATGTATTTACTGATCTAAGAGACAGAAGAGTCTCATTTATAGGTCTGAAAGTGAACATTGCATTGATATAAGATGGTGTGATAGATTTTGAAATTTTATACATAAATTTTGCTTTTCTTAGAAATAGTCTTTCATAAATGTTTAGAATTTTAAGGTCATTCATACTGCATGCAATGTCAGAATACTCATAATCTAAAATGATCTTTACAGCACGCTTTTGTAACCTGTGGATTCTGTCAAGATTAGAATGGGCTGTTCCTCCCCATACTGTGGAACAGTAATCAATGTGGGGCTGAATGTATGTCTTATAAAATTGTACTCTGTGTTCAAGGGATAAATAATCTTTCAATCTTGATAAAAGCCACAAGTTTGAAGAAATTTTCTTAGCAATGAACTGTGTATGGATTGACAATGTTAGATTATTATCTATATAGATTCCAAGGACTTTGTCATTATCAATATTTTTTAAACTATCATTATTAAATGTTAAATTCAAAATACTATTATGTAAATGAAGGCGTTTCTGTGAAGTGGTGATTAACATTACTTTGGTTTTTTCAGTATTTAAAAGCATTCCATTAAGTTTACACCAAACAGAAAGTTTTTGTAAGGCCATCTGTAGATCTTGTTCAATGAAATGCTGCGAGTTGCTGATCTGATATATTGTGGTGTCATCTGCATAAAGATCCGTGAAAACATTATCTGTGTAAAGTGGTAAATCATTTATGAACATTAAAAATAACAAAGGTCCCAAAATTGTGCCTTGAGGTACACCACAAACAATATTTTCAGTTGTCGATTCAATATTATTAATGACAACTTTTTGTTTTCTGTTTAACAAATAAGAGGAAAACCAGAGAAGTGTTTCATCTGAGATTTTATAATGCCTGAGTTTTTTAAGCAAGAGTGTATGATCCACTAAATCAAAAGCCTTCCTAAAATCCACCATGACCATACCAATAATTTGGCCATTATTTATAGCTTCATGGAATTTATTGATCGTCTGAAGAAGGGCAGTTTCACAGGAATGATTGGGTCTGAAACCAGATTGTGTTGAATGAAGTGCATAATGTGAGATCAAAAATGACATGAACATGCTTCTCCAATAGCTTGGATAAGACAGGAAGGACTGAAATAGGCCTATAATTGTTTGTATCATCCCTAGGGCCATTTTTGTGCAAAGGTCTTATTTTGCCTTCTTTCCATTTGTTTGGGAATGTAGAGTTAATTATGCTTTGGTTACAAATGTATGTTAAGCTATCTGAAATAAATGGTGCTGCTAGCTTTAATAATCTTGGCCCAATGTTATCCAAACCAGTAGATTTTGTGAGGTCGATATTTTTTAGATATTTTTCTACTTTTTCACAGGAGATATCTGGTATTGAAAAATAGGTGTCTGCAGGAATTTTTTCATTACAAACTTCTGCAGCTTATCAAAATTGGAAGTCTCAATAGGGTCCTTGATTTTTGATGCTACTGTCACAAAAAAATTTATTGAATTCATTAGCAATATCTTTTGGATTTTCAGTGACATTGTCACTGGTTTTAAGAGAAAATATGTCTGCACTCCCTTTCCGTTTACTTGCCCCTATTTCCTTAAATAATTTCCATACACTTGCTGGATTATTTGCATTTTTTTCAAAATTTCTGAGTATTGGTGCTTCTTAGACCGTTTAATCATACTGCATACTTTATTTGAAGCAGTGTCTTCATGCCCAAATAACAAAGTTAAAAGAGCGAATCGGTCTTTTATCAATTCTACAGCCATAGTGGTGCGACATAGAATTATGAAGGGTTGATGCCATCAGGGCTATCTGTTCTCAAACACCAGCCAAGCTGCTTTCTATCTTTGTGTGTGTGTGTGTGTTTTTGTTGTTTTTTTAAGCTAACTTTGTTCACTATTTTAATAAGTGTCAAGCTGAAATTCATGAAATATGAACATTTACTTCAGGTTACTGGTATTACTATTTTTTATTTATTTATTTTTTATCATTATTATTAGTATCATTATATAATTTTTTTTTTTGGATGGGGTAGGCTTTATTTTCTTCTTCGAATCGTCATTTAACTTCGCAAAGAGGGGTCATATACCGATAATAAAAATAGTATGACCTGGGTCACTTTGTAGCTCACTTGAGCACAGAGTGCTCATGTGAGCTATTCTGACAGGCAGATGATCCGGCATCCATCTTATGTTATCTGTCATCCGTCTGTCTGTCAACATTCGACATCTCCTCCTAAACCACTGGGCCAATTTTTACCACACTTCAAAGGAATGTTTCTTTGGAGGTAATGATTGAAAATACTTCAAAGATATGGAATCCAAGCAGAACTTTAGTTGCCGTGGCAACCACATGGCAAAATCTTAGAAAATCTTTGTGTCAGAAACCCCTGCCTGATTTTGAAATAATTTGGCAGAAATGTTTCTTGCATGGTCGCCATGGGCGGGGCAAATTTTCCATATAAGCCTGTGTAAGGAACTTCAAAAGTCTTTTCCTATGCAACATATGGCCAGAATCTAAAATAGTCAGTAACTGGACCTTAACAAAAAGAACTAAAACAAGCTTGATTAGCATAAAAACATGGCAGCCATTGGTGGGGCTAATTTTCCATATAAGCCAATATAGGTCTATACAAAGTTCTGTAAAAGCCACCATGCTGCAATGGCAAGCAAAGCGATAGCCCCTCCCTTCCCCCCCCCCAGCCCCACCCCCCCCCCCCCCCCCCCCATCAAAATATTTCACTTCACTGATACTCTGCCAGAATGCCATAGTTCTATTGAATTACAGATTGTGTCATGGCATTAGAACTGCCTTGGTTAGGCGATTCTAATGCAATGTCATAGCATATATTTCAGTCTAGCTGCATGAAAAACTAGCTCATATTATCATCAGATAATAGATAATCCCTATTATGTTTCCTGTATTATTTGAAACAGAGCCCCATGTGGTGGGGCTAAAGCGACAAAGCCTACCTTCACCCTTCCTGAATATTATACTTCCTTTTCTGGACTGTTCAATTCCTGTGAGAAGGTACTCCCATAATAAAGTCAGTGTGGTGTGAAAATACAGAGAACATGCTCTTTTATATGAACAGCTCAAAGTGGTAGTGATATTATAGCTTCCTATAAATGATGCACAGGCAGATCCAAATCATTGGTCCTAGTGCTCAATGTTTCGGCTGATAAAACATGGTACTTACCTTGACCTAGTGTGAAAAACAGGCCTGGGATAATATGAAGTTATGAGCACCAGTTTTGTCCTGGTACATGAAAGGTATGTGGTGGTGATGGTGATGGTGGTGGTGGTGGGGGGGGGGGAGGGGGGGTGGGGGGGTGGGGGGGGGTAGGTGTGCGGGGTTGCTCAGAGATGATGTACAGTCCAACCTGTATTAAGCAAGCACTTAGGAACAAGCAAGTGCTTGCTTTATTTAAGACAGATGCTTACTTAATACAAGTGCAGTTTAATGTAATTGCTTTTTTTATGGAATTGAAAGTGTGCTTGTTTAATACAGGTTGCTTGCTTAATAGAGGTGACCAATATGACAGGTTTCACTGTACCTAGTTTGAGTGATATGTATTGTGCATGCTATCAGAAGATATATATGTAACAGCTAGATCCTGAAGTGAGACATGCACAGGCTGGTCAAAAACTGAGCATAGTTTTATGAGCCAAACTTGAGCAGTTTTCTGAAAATTTTCAAATACTAGCTGACAAATTCCAACCTAAACATTGCATAATTGCTCCCTTCCAGAGTAATAAATTGCCCTCAGTGGAGTTGTGCATATGTGTCAGAGAGCAATTCATCAAACATCTGGCTTAACTCGATACTCGACTATTTTAACTCGATACTCGACAATTTTAACTCGATACTCGACTATTTTAACTTGATACTCGACAATTTTAACTTGATACTTGACAAACTTAACTCGATACTCGACATTTTTAACTGCACAATACATTAACCTATAGATAATGTGGGCATGACAAATCATGAAACTTACAATTGCAGACACAAGACACAAGTGAAATGTCACAAATGTAACTTGTATGGACATAAAGACTCAACTGGCTTGTGCTACAATATATAGGACAAAGGCAAATATGCCAGTATACCATTTTCAATATCTACCTTTAATTCATATGATCTGTTGTTGACTGTTTGTGTAGACTGTAACCAACATGCATGAATATGTGAAACTATTTCAGATCAATCAATGTCATTTGTTATGAATGTATCTGTTAGTAATAATTATGATTGCATTGGCTCAACTCAGTCTGTTGCACAAACAAATGTCATTGAAGATAATGAAACTAGTACTTTACAACCATCTTGTTTTACAATGAATAGTAGAAATAATGATACAGCAAAGCTGGATGACAATCTTAATGACAAGTCACTCAAATTTGCATCTTTAAATGTCTGCGGTTTGAAACGCAAAGTCTTATATCCCGAGTTTAGCAGTTTAGTGAATAATTATGACATGCTCTCTGTTTGTGAAACAAAACTTGACAGATATGATCTTATTGAACTGCCTGGTTATGTTTTCTTCTCTCAGTGTAGAAAACAGAAGTATATCCGCAAAAGTGGGGGTATTGGAGTTTTTATAAAGCAGTCATTGTTTCCACATGTTTCTCACATTGAATCTGATTCTGATTATGTCTTGTGGCTTAGTATCAGCAAGAAAGTCTTTAATACTGATGAGGATATTTATGTAGGAGCCATATATATTCCTCCAAATGACTCAAAATTTTACAACCCTGATGAAATAGAAAATTTTAATGTTGAAATCACAAATATGTGTGTTCCAAATAAATATGTTCTCTTAATGGGCGATTTCAATGCAAGGACTCAAAATAAACAAGACTTTCTTGAAGAGGATAATTTTTTCATAAAATACTTTGATTTTGATAAAGATATGATAAGTCACTTCAGTGTCTCCTCAGTTCTTGACCAGTGTAAACTACCAAAAAAGCGTACAAGATAAGGTTATCAATAATGAAGGAAACAAGCTCATTGATATTTGTAAATCAAATAATTTATTTATTCTCAATGGAAGGTGTGGAACTGATAAAAACATTGGTGCTATGACTTTTCGTAATCTCTCTAATTGACTATTCAATTGTATCACAGCATGCACTGCAATTTGTTAATATGTTTGAAATTTTAGAAGTCGACCCCCTTTTTTCTGATGGCCATTCATTACTAAGTACAACCTTATGTTTCTCTCAAAGTTCTATATTGAATACAAAGAAGTATCCCAAACAAAATATTAAAGGAAAGCCAAAATTAACAGAAGATAAAAAAACTATCTTTGTCCAAAACATAGATCGTTCTAAATTAAATGACCTATACAACTTCATTCAAGATAGTAGTAAAAACTATAACTCAGTGAATAAGGATAATATAAATAGCATGTGCCTTAAGTTTTCTGAAATTTTTCATGAATCAGCACAAACTTGTATTCCTGATAAATCATACCCAAATCATACAAAAGGCAAAATGCCTTGGTTCGGTAAACAGTGTGCACATGCACGCAAACGGTACCATCTGGCTAAAACAAAATTTTCAAGATGTCCATCAACTTCCTCAAAGTCAAGTCTAGTAACAGCAAGCAAAGCATACAAAAAGAAAATGAACTATTTCATAAATAAACATAATAGACAAACTCAAATTAAGCTTAGGAATTTGAAAAATAAAAATCCAAAGGAGTACTGGAAAATAATTAACAGCATTGACAGTAAAAAACAAGACAATAGTAATTTTGGACTTGACTCATTATACAGCTTTTTCAAAGGTTTAAATAAACAGTCTGATTCTGAAAACCAACAGAATGAAAATATAAAGATTTCACTTGATGATAATGATCCAATTTTGAACTCACCAATTACTGACTGTGAAATCTTAAAATGCATCAAGTCTTTAAAGAATAATAAAGCATGTGGAAATGATGATATCATAAATGAATACATAAAGAGTACTTCTAATATAATGATGCCATTGTATAATTCTTTTTTCAATTTGATTCTTGAAACTGGAATTTTGCCAGATGCCTGGTTAGAAGGAATTATAAGGCCCATTTACAAGCATAAAGGAGATCCTTCACAGCCTGAGAATTACAGACCAATAACAATTTTAAGCTGCTTTGGCAAACTTTTCACAGCAGTACTCAACTTACGACTAAATGAATTTCTCAATACTTATGATATTTTGAATGAAAATCAAGCCGGTTTTAGAGCTGGATATTCTACAAACGATCATATTTTTGCTCTACATGCTCTTAGTGAAATTTTGAAATCCAAAAAGTTAAAGCTATTCTGCTCTTTTGTAGATTTTAGCAAAGCTTTTGACTCTGTGTGGCGTGTAGGATTGTGGTCAAAATTACTGGCAAACAATATTAATGGGAAATTCTTTCGTATTGTCTTTAACATGTACCAAGAAATTAAATCATGTGTTTCATTCAACGGTAATCAATCAGATTTTTTCCGTTGTTTTAGAGGAGTCCGACAAGGTGAAAATCTGTCACCTGTCTTATTTGCCTTATTTCTGAATGATCTTGAAAGCTTTCTTGTGTCTAAGAAATGTCCTGGTATTGATGTAGAATTTGCTTCTGATGATGTTTATTTTTACCTGAAGTTGTTTGTTTTACTCTATGCAGATGACACAGTTATTTTTGCTACTGATGAAAAAAGTTTCCAGCACTGTTTGAATGTGTTTCATGAATACTCAAAATTATGAAAGCTTGACATCAATTACGATAAGACCAAGATTTTAATTTTTGGAACACGTAATGATGATCGTTTTGACTTCAGAATTGGTGAAAACAAAATTTCAATATGTAAGGACTTCAAATACTTAGGTGTAGTTTTCACCAAAAGTAGAAGTTTTTCAAAGGCTATTAAGCACAACTATGACCAGGCAAAGAAAGCTATGCACCTTTTACACAAAAGAATCAGGTCCTTGAATCTTCCTATTGATTTACAACTGCAATTATTCGATCACACTATTTTACCAATAGCCCTATATGGCTGTGAGGTATGGGCATTTGAAAAGGCTCAACTAATTGAAAATCTTCATAATGAATTCTTGAGATACATCACAAACTCAAAAAAGAGCACCCCAATATATATGCTACATGCAGAGCTTGGTCGCAGACCCATTGATGTAACCATTAAAACACGTTTGATTGGCTTCTGGATGAATATTATTAATGGCAAAGAATCAAAATTATCTAAATTATTGTATGACATACTTTATCACCAGTACTGCAGTGGAGAATACCAACATAAATGGATTCATAGCATAAAAGAATTACTTATATCAGTTGGACGATTTGATCTTTTTAATACAAGAATAATTGAAAATCCAACATCTGTTAAAAGGCAAATTTCTGAAACCTTGGTTGATCTGCATACTCAAGATTGGCATCAGAAAGTAAATCTATCTTCTAAAGGAAAAAATTATTACCTTTACAAACAGAACATCAAGTTAGAAAACTATTTGGTAAAGTTAAATAAAAAGCAGCACAGTGCACTACTGAAATATAGACTGAGTAACCATAGACTCCCAGTTGAAACAGGTCGATGGGAAAATACTCCACTCGATGAAAGAAAATGTAATCTATGTACAAAACAAGACATTGGAGACGAGTTCCATTATCTCTTCATATGTAATTATTTTCAAGCTGTACAGCAGTTTTTGAAATCATATTTTTACAAGAGACCTAATGTCATTAAATTTAAAGAACTGCTCTCTACTGATAATGTAAAAGACCTTATTCAGTTATCTAAATTTGTATATATAATAATGAAAAAGTTTTCATCTGTCATTTAAGTACTGTGTATGTGTGTGTATGTTTTTTTTTTTTTTTTGTTTTTTTTTGGTGGGTGTGTCTGTGTGTGTGTATTCTTCAATTTCTCCTTTAGTTTACACATTTGTATGTTTGTATGCATTGTATATACGTTCTTTTAAGCTACATGTGGCCTGAACTTAGTCAAATAATGTTTAGCTCAGTTCGGTCCAGTTCTGCTGGTTTCATATTTGTTCATGGAAGATGGTTAACCTCCTGTTGAACTGGTGTAAAGTCAGTGGAGGGGATAGGATAATGTGTGTGTTGTGTTTTTTTGTTTTTTTTTTGTTTTGTTTTTTTCTACTTAGTTATTGCGTGTACATGGGGGCTGCACCCTGGTGGGCATGGGGTTGGCTGCATTTAGACATAGTGTTCATTCCATGTCTGGACGTAGTTGACACCTGGTGCGCTGGGTGTAGCCTTTGGTCTTGGCACTACTGTATGTATGTACCTGCACACATGCACATGTGTGTATGTATGTATGTATTTATGTGTGTGGACAGAATGTAACGTGAACAATGTTTGTTTGTAAACTTTGTTACTTGCTTTGTTCATTATGTAGTTTCTTCCATCTCTTACGCCTCCTGTGTGTGGCCTGAGAAGTAGTTAGATTAATAAAGTTTTGTTCTGTTCTCTGTTCTGTTCTGTTCTGCTATATTCTATTCTTCCCATACCTTCCTCAGAAAAAATGACAGGAACGTCATCCCATACAGTCTTAAATCCAAAAGTCCCTCAGGCAGTCACCTGTGTGACGTCACTCCCGATCTTTTATTCACATATCAGTTTCTTTTCTGTAGAACAAAGAAAGTAAACAGGGACTTTTTATCTGGGTGAAAAAACTTGTATTTTCTTGCTTTTCCTCTGGTTGAAATTTAATTCTTTGTTCTTTCTTATGATCCTTTATCATACCTTTCACTGTTCCTGCTAAATTTGTTTAAATCTAACCGTTCGATTTCTTGAAATTATTCTTCACTCATTCGTCGTAATGAGTTTTCGCGACTTCCATGACTATTCATCGCGGTAATTGTGGTCATATAAAATAGCATTTGGATAATCATAAAATGTATCAATTGTTCTCATTGTTCCAGAGAATCTACTTGTTCCACGTGTAGCAGCTGGTCTAATTCCATCTGCATGGAACTTGCAAAAGAGAAGAACTTACTCTTCCAGAAAGAGAGTCATGTCCAACAGAAGTAGTCTCTAGATGTGTCTATTTCATCAGAGGAAAGGAAAGAAATATGGGAACACTGCCCCTTATGGCCCTGCTGCCCGGGGTAAGACCCATATTGGGGGCATGTTTCATCAGACGAAATGAAAGAAACATGGGAACAATGCCCCTTATGGCCTTGCTGCCCGGGGTAAGACCCATATTGGTGGCAACTCCCTGGGTACTTGTACCCAAGGGACTACAAGTCCACCGGCCACTGGCTAATGGTCACTGGTCACCGGGCATCCGATGACCGACCAACCATCATACATGTGATATTTTCTGGTACACAAAGTGGGAGATCTGCAGTTTTTAGGAGGGAGATCCTGGTCTAAAAGAGGGAGATTTTTTTGCGTCCCAAAATATTCACTTTAGTAACAAAATCATTGGTGACTTTGATCACTGAATAATGTTAGTTTCTTTGTATAACTTGTTCATCCTTCAGTTGTCCACATATGACTGAAATACTGTTGAAAGGCTTTAACCATAAATAATATTCACCCTATTGTGAGCCATATTCATCCTTTCATCGTTTTGTTCATTTGTTAATGTATGATTGAAATACTGTTGAAAGGCTATAAATCATATACACCCTTTCATATTGGTATACTTTTGCAGCTCCTGTCTTTGCTGCACCTTTTTTTTTTTTTTTTTTTTTTTTATTATTACTTTTTTTTTTTTTTTATGTGGCAGCCTCACTGAGAGGACACCAATTCTTCACCAACAAAAGTACCTTGCTAGCTGCTTATGCCACTGACAAAAACAGTGAACAACACACCCGGGCTGACGCAATCCTCGCAGTCAATTGAGAAACTATGTAATTTTTAAAACTGATTCCAAAGAGCCCAAAAACAAATCAGAATTCTGTTTTTTAAGCGCAGACTGATCAAGGTCTGTTTTTCACACAGGTTATAAGGTACAGTTTGCCTTGTTGCTATCCCGTAAAATTCTACAGGTGGTACTTCAACCAAAAATAAACAAGAGGCCCACGGGCCACGATTCGCTCACCTGAGTGACAAAGCCACTGCAGACATGCAGATGTTAAGCAACATTTTTCCAATCCTATCATCGCAACTAATGAAAATATCATCATTTGAGCAGTTCTTAGCAGGCTTCAGAGGAAAAGCCATTTGAAATTATCAACTTTTTTCCATAAAAATGTATGGGGCCCATACAAATGCATACAGAAGCAAACTTGACCTCGCCGTAAAAAGGTTAAATGTCAATGTATGAATTATTTTAGCAACTTTGGTAGACCGCCCGTTCCAGATGATATATGCAAAGATTCAGCCACAAGCCATCCTTGGTTTTGGAGAATAAGATTTTTAAATGTTTTTTCCCATGCAAATGCATAAGGAAGCAAACTTGACCTTGCGTAAAAAGGTCAAATGTCAATGTATGACCATTATTTTAGCAATTTCGGTAGACCCCCTGTCCCCGATGATTTATGCGAACATTCAGCCCCAAAGCATCCTCGGTTCTAGAGAAGAAGATTTATAAAGGTTTTTACCATATATGGGCATGGCGCCCATCTTGGTCAACGAGCCGTGACCATTTTAGCAATCTTTTGTCCCCCCTACCTAAGGAGGCTCCATATGAAATTTGAGCAAAATTGGCCCAGAGGCTCCAGAGGAGAAGTTGTTTGAAATTCTGAACATTTTTCCCATACAAATGCATAAGGAAACAAAATTGACCTTATCGTAAAAAGGTCAAATGTCAATGTACGACCATTATTTTAGCAATTTTGGTAGCCCTCCTGTTCCCTAAGATATATGCAAAGATTCAGCCATAAGGCATGCTCGGTTTTGGAGAAGAAGATTTTTAAAGTTTTTCCCATACAAATGCATAGGGAAGCAAACTTGACCTTGCCGTAAAAAGGTCAAAGGTCAACGTACGACAATTCTTTTAGCAATTTTGGTAGACGACCCGTCCCCGATGATTCCTGCAAAGTTCAGCCCCAAGGTGTTCTCGGTTCTGTAGGAGAAGATTTTTAAAGGTTTTTACCATATATGGGCGTGGCGGCCATCTTGGTCAATGGACCGTGACCATTTTAGCAATTTTTTGTTCCCCCACCCTAAGGAGGCTCCATATGAAATTTGAGCAAAATTGGCCCAGTGGCTCCAGAGGAGAAGTTGTTTGAAATTCTGAACATTTTTCCCATACAAATGCATAAGGAAGCAAAATTGACCTTATCGTAAAAAGGTCAAATGTCAATGTACGACCATTATTTTAGCAATTTTGGTAGCTCTTCTGTTCCCGATGATATATGCAAAGATTCAGCCATAAGGCATGCTCGGTTTTGGAGAAGAAGATTTTTAAAGTTTTTCCCATACAAATGCATAGGGAAGCAAACTTGACCTTGCCGTAAAAAGGTCAAAGGTCAACGTATGACAATTCTTTTAGCAATTTTGGTAGACATCCCGTCCCTGATGATTCCTGCAAAGGTTCAGCCCCAAGGCATTCTTGGTTCTGTAGGAGAAGATTTTTAAAGGTTTTTACCATATATGGGCGTGGCGGCCATCTTGGTCAATGGACCGTGACCATTTTAGCAATTTTTCGTTCCCCCACCCTAAGGAGGCTCCGTATGAAATTTGAGCAAAATTGGCTCAGCGGTTTCAGAGGAGAAGTCGTTTGAAAATGTTAACGGACGGACGCACGGACGCACGGACGGACGCACGGACGCACGGACGGACGACGGACGAAAAGTGATCACAATAGCTCATCCTGAGCAGAGCTCAGGTGAGCTAAAAAAAAGGTAACTTACCGATTCTAAAAAAAAAAAAAAAAAAAAATACCGGTAGGTGTCACAGCCACTTATTCCGATCAGGACTTGCGCAGTTTACTTGACAGAGTTTGCAGGACCTAGAAACAGAGTGCCTTCACAAATATTTAACGTGCAGGCTGGTCTTGGTCATCTGTATTTTGCACAGGTTATAAAGTACAATTTTCCTTGTTCCTCTCCCAGAAATTTGTGCAGGTGTTCATTAAATACTAACACCAAAAAAGGTATCTTATCCATTCTAAAAAAAAAAAAAAAAAACAGCCAAAAATAGGGCAGGGTGTTACATCCGCTGATCCCAAATCTGTTTTACTTTTGAAAACTTCACTTTAACTCGATACTCAACCATTTTAACTCGATACTCAACAATTTTAACTTGATACTCGACCAATTCAACTTGATACTCAACAATTTGAACTTGATACTCGACTAACTTAACTCGATACTCGACAATTTTAACTTGATACTCGACCAATTCAACTCGATACTCAACCATTTTAACTCGATACTCGACTAACTTAACTCGATACTCGACAATTTTAACTTGATACTCGACCAATTCAACTCGATACTCGACCAATTCAACTCGATACTCGACAATTTTAACTCGATACTCGACCAACTTAACTCGATACTCGACAATTTTAACTCGATACTCGACTAACTTAACTCGATACTCGACAATTTTAACTTGATACTCGACCAATTCAACTCGATACTCGACCAATTCAACTCGATACTCGACAATTTTAACTCGATACTCGACCAACTTAACTCGATACTCGACAATTTTAACTTGATACTCGACCAATTCAACTCGATACTCGACAATTTTAACTCAATACTCGACCAACTTAACTCGATACTCGACAATTTTAACTTGATACTCGACCAATTCAACTCGATACTCGACAATTTTAACTAGATACTCGACCAATTCAACTCGATACTCGACAATTTTAACTTGATACTCGACCAATTCAACTTGATACTCGACAATTGTAACTCGATACTCGACAATTTTAACTCGATACTCGACCAATTCAACTCGATACTCGACAGTTTTAACTTGATACTCAACTTTTACAACTCGATACTTGACACTCGACAAAAAGAAACCCTCGTGTAACAGACGGTTCATAGTTATAACTGGTCTAATTAGTCATCAAGAACATACACTCTCTCTCAAACAGCAGTCACCAGGGCCAAGTTGTTCAAAGCGTCGTTAGCTTAACGAGCTCGTTAGTGATCAAAATGTTAACTGTTCTATTAAGTACAATATCTAATTCGCAGGTATTTCTGCAGAAAAAATGTGAGTAGCTTTTGCAAATGCAAAAGCTTCTCAAATTTCTTAGCAAAAATATTAGCGTATATGCCATATTTAATGATCAAAGTTTTAACGATACGTTAACTAACGACATCGTTAGCTTTGAACAACTGGGCCCAGACTTTATATAGGTAAAGTTACTCAAATGCCTGATGACATGAGTTACAGTTCATGTACATGTAGCTTCATGCTTTTCTACAAGTCTGTAACACAGTACGGCTGAACGACCCCTCTTGCAGTCCTCTCTTGTTATTTGCATGTTTTTGTAAACCTGAGAACTTAAATAAACTTGTAAATGTGATTGCAATGAATCCGGACATCCATTTGATGTAGTTAACATTCTGTCCGACAGAATTGTGAAGCTATAATTTATGTAAAATGCATGCTTAAAGGCTCCATATTGCCCAAAAATAGACATTTTATTATCTAAGAAAAGTTTAATAAATTGATACATGGTACTAAAACAATCATACAATGTGGCACCTGACAGCCTGTAAAATTTTAGTTAGTCTCCCGTTCTTGAAATGAAATGATTTTTATCATATCTCTGAATTACTGTTTCCAACATTAATTCAGAGATACGACAAAAAATTATTTCATTTCAGTTCCAGTTAAAAAACGAGAGGCTAACTGAAATTTTACAGGCTGTCAGATGCCACATTTTATGATCGTTTTAATACTATAAGTCAATTTATTAAACCTTTCTTGGATAAAAATGTCTTTTTCTGAGGAATATGAAACCTTTAATAGAAGTACCGTACGGACATACATAGCTGCCTGAGGCAATGGCATTTTTTCTTTTATAAATCGTTGTTGTTTCCATCTCGGAAAATGGCTATGCCTTTAGTATGCAAAGAGTCTTATTATTGCCAAAATGTACAGCTTGCATTTTTTTAACTTTACTGCATGAGACGGTTTGAATGACAGAGTAGCCTAGACTGATATATAGTTTACTTACAATGTTCCATTGAATCCAAACAATTTGAATACGAAACTTATCTATTCTGGTAAGGCAGATCACAATAAACAGGAAAATAGGAATAAAATGTGTGTATTAAATATAAAACTATCATACGCTGTCAATATTTCACATGAAATCTCTTTTAAAACAAAGTACAAAACAAAATGTTAGCAGACGACATTCTATTTTTGTTATTATTTTTCAGAGAAAATAAGACTTGGCATTTCTTGGCAGACGATTCACAAAACATGCAAAGCCTTATCGTCTCTGAAAATACATCTACAGTAAAAGAAAATCAAAATCTCGTCTGCTGCAGTTGTGATTAATAATTTAAAGATAAATATTTTTCACTTCCGCGTGCAATCCAGGTCAAACGGTTGACATGGTGAAATTAAAATTCCAACAACATTATGAAAAGATAGGGCAAAATTATCCCCAGCTTTAGTTCTCTCTGTTTCTGGATTAGAATGCCAGCAGGGACAATTTCACCTGGAGCAGCACGGTCTGAGCCCCCGCGTGAGAAACACGTAAGAAAATGTATATTATCGCATGTTCGTCCAGTGAAAGCTCAGCTTCCTATATTAACTTACTTAATCAGACACCTGAACTCTTTACTTGTTCTAAAATTTGAATATGATCAATTTACTAATTGCTGGTGCGCCCAACATTTTGTATAATATGTGGGAAACAGTGTAGACCCTGATCAGACGCCGCGTTCTGCGGCGTCTGATCTGGGTCTACACTGTTTGCACAGGCCTATCTGTCCAAATACTGAGGGTATATGGTAATCTACTCACACAGTTAAGACTGATGAGAGCGCGCACCTGTCATAAGGTACATTTTATCGCGTTAATTTCCAGTCAGTTTTACAAAGTAATTTTTACGCTTAAGAACTCTTGCTAAAATTTTCAGCAGACGACTTATTGAAATAGCTTTTTTCTAATTTTTCCAAGAAAACAGAATTCGGCATTTCAAGGAGACAATTTGCATGAAAAGTCAAATCCTGTTTTCTGGGGAAAATAAGAAAAATATCATCAGTTTGTCGTCTGCTGAATTAGCCCAGAGAGTGGTAAAGATTTATGGTATCAAAAGAGAAATGGTCGTTTGGACATTATGCAGAGAATGAAGACCATGATCAGCCCGCGCAGCTCACCGGAAAGTTCGTTGTCCAGTTAAACAATAATCACGAGTTCTTGTAGATTATATTGATGCACAGTAACGGTCCTGATTGGACTGTGCGGATACGTACCGATCTGGACCAACTGTGTCTGGACCTCTCATGAGTTCTCTTTTCCCCCTGACACAGCCAAAATGTATCAAACAAAATGCTGTTACATACACAATCGCGCATCATTAAGCATAACAATACGGGGATTTTATTGTGTATTGGGTCTGTGTATAAAGGTACATCCCAGCAAATACGTTACGTTCCTACAACGGCAGTGGAACGCCATGAGGCGACGTTATAGCAAGGTTGTGGCAACCGTGTGTTTCCATAGAACCAACATACATGTAATTGAGCAAGAGAAGGTCCACTATGTAGTTCTGTGTCTATGCTGTTCACTTGTCTTCTAAGGTACACTTTCTCTAGTTTCCTTCCCATTGCTAAAATGAGATGTGAATACGTGTACTTTAATGCGACACCAATTTTAATATTTAATATAGCGTATCAAGATGAGTTCATCTTCCTTAATCTTAACGCTTGTCATGCAGAATAAATTAAGATGCCACACCCACTTCTAATTTTCAGCCTGTCAGATTACCTGACCCAGGTTGTTGATACAATTCACATACCTAATGACAAACAGTGCAGATCCAGATCAGTTTGCTTCTTCCAAGTGATGGTCACCCTGATCTAAACCCAGTGGGCACACAACATTGAGACAACATCGCATCAACGTCGGTGCAACGTCATGATGTTGCACCGACGTTGATGCGACGTTGTGTAAACGTTATGTGCCGCTGGGAAGGTCTTTACCTCCTATCAATTTCAAACTCCCCTACCCAGGTGAGGAAACTTCTTTGCTTAAAAGTTAAAAAAAAAAAAAAAAAAAACTTAATGAGAAGGGATTCAGTAGCAGGTAATTAATGTAGTAATGTCCTTTCTACTGGAGTAGTCTTTCATTGAGAAGGGAGGCGAAACTTTCAACTTAGGGAACTTAAAATATTTGAGCAAGTCTGTTTCACTACATATGATGTGCCTATAAAGTATTGGATGAGTGTACCAGGCGGGCACATGACGTTTATACAACATCGCATCAACGTCCATGCAACGTCATCACGTGACGCTGCATTGACGTTGATGCGACATTGTCTAAATATTGCGTGCCCTCTGGGTATTAACCCTAATATGGCACCGTGTTCTGTGTCATCTGATCTATGTCTACAATGTTTGTTCAAGCTTGTTTTTCCTAATATTAAGTATTAACAACTATGGTAAATGTGTGTCAGTTAGCTTTATCTACGTATTTGTATAGGCTGATAGGGGAAATGATATACATTCAAGGGAGGCAACTGTGTCAAAACGGCTTGCCTCCCTTCTGAAAAGGGTCTATTCTAAAAGAAAAGAATTTAGCAAATTCTTACCTGTTATTATAGAATCCTTTTCAAAAGGGAAGTGGTGCGCAGAAATGCAAACAGGAAGCCATTTAAGTTATCTCCCTTGTAAAAATGACTGACAATCTACCGAGTGTGTCGAGCCTACTGGATTGTCAATTATCATTTTAATGGAAATGCCGCGCAAAGCAAGAAGAGTGCTTTTCTATCATATGCGTGCAACAAAGTCCCAAATCAGACTACTCAATCATGCAGTCTTATCAAAACCTACGTTGACCGTTACAGAATCACTAGATAGTAATGACCATATCGGTAAACAACTTGAGAGGGCCTTACATCACGAAAACATCCCAGTAAGCATTCTTTATAAAACTTATAGCGGGCCGTTATCGGCCCGTCAGCTACCCTGACGGGCCGATAACGGCCGCTATAGATTTATAAAGAATGCTAGCTGGGATGCCTATATAATGTTGACCCCCTTAAACCCCCGCCTTTATAGTGTAATACTGGGGTCTACAGGCGTATACATTATTTTTCTTATTTCTGCTCAAAAACATAGATTGTGGGTGTTCGTTAGAACCGCCTCGGCGAGGCGGTTCTGACGAGTACCCACAATCTATATTTTGAACAGAAATATGAAAAATATCAGAATTTTTATCTGAAAATTTTCATTTTTTTTTTGGTGGTGGTAAAATTTCAGTATATTTGAATAGGCTTGTTTTCGTAATATAGCTGATACAAAGTCTGGCGGGCTTTGACATGTTCTCATAAGATATAAGGGCCATTTTCTTGCATTAAGAAAGCACTGTATCTGTTGAAACAATCTACAATATCTAAGCGGAATGCGAAGGCCAAGATCAGACTGTGCAGCTGCCTTATGTCTTCATTTGCTGATTTTTTTTTTTTTTTTTTTTTTGTTTGATTGTGTTGAGGTTTAACGACACGTCAGCATTTAAGGGTCATTTTGTGTCGTCTCCAAGAGAAAGGGAGAAAAGAGAAAGAAGATAAAGTAGAAGAGATGAAAGGGACAGGGAAGAAAGCGGAACAGGAGTGAAAATGAAGAAATAGAAGAAATAAAAACATTTTCCCTCTACCCTTACCTGTTACAAGGATAGCAGGCCTTGCCCAACTGTAAGCCAATATCAGTTGGATGCCCCAGTGATGTAAGGTACACAACACCTTTGCACCACCCGACCACCCCCCTTCATTTGCTGAAGTGATACAATTTCGAACAGCATCCACGCAGTCTGATCTGGTCCTTCGCTGTCAGCATTTGCCCAGGTAGCATAATTTCGCACAGCGCAGCTTATTCGAAAACGAAACGGTAATTATATAGTCATGCTGCCGTTTTCAAGGTTTATAGGGTGGTTCAATTCATATTACATATGTCATGCTACATCATGAAATGATATACAACACGGTAAAAAGTCCTAATAACACATGCGAACAGCAAAGTCCTACAATACGGCATCACTCGCCGTCGAACTATTCTATATTATCTATCCATTCTATCCATTCATTCTCTAAACGGACAACGACTCTGATTTGGTTGCACTGATGCAAAACCTGATCTGGGTGTTCGTTCCCAGCATATATCATAGGGGCCATTTTTTATTGCGACGCGAATCACATGCGCCTCTTTTGCGCATGCTGGGAACTTTGTTGGTTTTTTCCCACTGCGATATTAATGAAATTCGACGCCACATACACATCTGCAATTTGACACACTTACAACTAGCGAATGTTCTGTTTTACTGTGGCAAGAGATAAGACTTCTAATTAAGTCACAGAACATACCCAGCGGTCAGATGGCGTGTATACAACGTCGCCTTATTAACCCATGACGATACATCGACGTTAATGCGACGTTGTTTAAACGGCATGTACCTGCCGGGGTTGAGCAGACTATCACTAATTGAATGTTGTTTTATTGGTCGAGAGTAAATATACTTCAGACTGCTTCCACTGAGCAGGGATCTTTAAACTATTTTCTTTGCGTTTATTTTTAACATAAGTCATTTTACTTAGTTTCCCTCGTAAAAGTTTAAGTCCTGGGCCCAGTTGTTCAAAGCGTCGTTAGCTTAACGAGCTCGTTAAGGGTCATTTCGTTAACTGTTTTAGCGGATTCAATATACAATATTCTGTTATTTTTGCTGAAAAATGCAAAAGCTACTCATATTTTTTTCAGCAAAAAATTTCAGCATATTTGCGTATCACTCGATTTAAATTTTAACGAATCGGTTAACTAACGACGTCGTTAGCTTTGAACAACTGGGCCCTGGAATATTACTTTTGTGGATTTTACGGATTTGGAAACGCCTACGAATCACTCAAGCTGAACATAAAGGGGTTTTTGTTGTTGTTGTCGTTGTTGTTGTTGTTTTCAATCTGTCAATAGTTCGCCTGCTTTTTAAATCCACAAAAAAAATCATTCCGACAATACAATTTTACACAGTTAATACACACAGTTGTTTTAAGACGGCATGCGATGCACTGCGTTAAAAAACACGGGGATCAAACGCGATTGTTCTTGTATTGACACCCGCCGTTCCTCAAAGTCTGACTTGTTATTCCGAGTCCTAACAGCGAGATGTTATGTTCAAAGAAGTTCAAAAAGCCTGGCAAATTTTGACACACGATTAAATCATGTCTGATACTTATATCCCACCGGGCACGCAACGATAAGACTACGTCGTTGCTTCGACGTTGATATAGACGTCATGTTCCCTTCGGGGTGCCCTTTAGGACTGCATTTTTAAACGATTTTACTAACGCCATGTAACGTCGTTCTGCAAAGCTTTCCACCCTAAATACGACCTTTTCTTTTATTATATTTCATGCCTATGTAACAGATTTATGTCTGATATGCAATAACAGTGATCAAATTTACTTATTCATGCACATGGAATAGCCTACGCAAAGACCCTTTAAAAAAGTTGGGAGTAAATGCTTTCCTTTTACGGTAGACCCATTTTCAGAAAAGGGGGATTCTTTCTTTTTAGATTGGACGAGATTCTGTGTGCGAAATGCAAACAGGATTTCAACACTATCTATGGGACACCATGAATGTTAACTTATGAAACATCATACAATCGACTCTCGTTATCTCGACCTCGCTTATCTCGAATAACCGCTTATCTCGAAGTGAAAATCTGGTCCCTGTTTAAACATGAATATCTAACGACTGGTAATAAAAAATTGTGGAAAAGAGGAGAAATTGCTCCTAAGGAGCAATTTCCCCTCTTTTCCACAATATTTTCAATATATCTCAAACATCAGGAGTCAAATTACATATCATTTGTGAAATGTGTCTGTTCAATTTATTTTTCCTTCAATTCTGCAAATCTGATATGTCGAAGTACGGATATCTCGAAGTATTTCAGAGAGTCCCTTGGACTTAAGCCCCGTTTATATGCATTAAGTTTACCCCTAGGGGTAAATTTACCCCTATGGGTAAATATTTGCCCCACCTTGTTAAATACCCCTATGGGTAAATGGTTGCGTTTATATGTGTTTTAGGAAGAAGGGGCAAATGATAGTTTTCTTTTTATTTAAAAGCTTATCTATAATAGCAGCATTGTTTCTTTCACCTGAGAATATTTAGCAGATGACACTGATGTTATTTTTCTTATTTTTCCAGAGATCTTGATTTGACATTTCATGCAAATTGTCTCCATTGATGACAATCTGCATAAGATATCAAATCCTGTATCCTGAGAAAAATAACAAAAATATTTCAAAATGTCATCTGGTGAACATTTTACCCAGGTGCTTAGCGTTAATCTGCATTATCAAGCTTCAGATACAAGAAGTAGGGAAAGAAAGTTTTTGGTGAAAAATAAGTATTATTTGGTGGTCAGTAATATAATGTTCCCGATTTTGCTGCTGTATTCCAAAATGTTTAGCTAATATTCCACAGGAGCAAGACAGTATAGCCCCACCAAAGTTTAGACAGGATCTATAATATTCTGCTGTAAACAAAGCAATTATGCCACCATACTGACATGTATTGATGGGGGCAGGGGGGGGGGGGGGGGTGAGGGGTGGTTTCAGTGAGGGGAAGGTGTCCTGTAGCTTTTGTCACAGTATAGACCCTGATTATGACCAGATGTGTAAGCAGATGGTACTAATTTTTTTTTCCACACATCAGCTATGTGACACAGAAATGAAACAAGCATTAATCAATGGAACTAACTGGTAATAATCAAGAAAAGTGATAATAATAATACATAAAAATTAATTATTTGACATCGCTTTTTATAATTCAGGTTAGACTGTATGAAAATGTTGAATGTTGGCATAGGACCTGAAACTGGGAATACCAGGGAACTCAATTCTGGTGACATAGATCTGCACAGTCTGGTCAGGGTATTTCCTATTTACCGATGGGATTTCTACATATAAAGATAAACTAATTGTTCATCGGTAATGACTGTCCATGATCATTGCAAACCCCTTTGCTAGTATTTAGTGTGTTTGCAGATGGCTATACTCAAGTGATTGTCATATATTAAACTGTTGAAATGTCATGTGTGTGAGTACCTTAGACCGTAATTAGACTGTGCGGAGATTGTTGAACAGATAAACAGTCTGATCTGGTACCATTTTTATATCCCCTGGTAATTTTTGTTTAGTCATCAACCTTTACCACTCTGGTTCTCTGGGCAAAATTAACAGATGCCAAATTGGTAGTATTTCTGTGTTTTTTTTTCCTCAGAAAATAAAGGGATGGCACCATTTTCTTGAAATGTCAAAGCCTATTTTCTGGGAATAATAAGGAAATATTTCAAGTTGTTGTCTGCTAAGAATTTTACCCTCAGCTATAAGCGTTAAAAAATAGGAACGATAAGCGTTAAGAAATGAGAATTAATTTTAAATAATAGTCATCAAATTGGTTAAAAATACTGCGAAAACTTTCTTGATGACATTAACTATATAATTATAGATCAGCACAAAAGTGTGCTACTTGATCAGCACCATAATAACTATAAATCATATTTGCCTTAAATCAGTATCCTAACTGCTACTAGCATAATAGTATTCTTGTCAAATAACTCACTTCTGACCACAACTTGCAAACATAAATTTGTGACTGAGAAGGTACAAGTATATTTGCAGACATCAAGTAAATAAACAAATAACATTTATGCAAAATAAACATTGTATACATGTATTTTGAGGCATTCCAAACATATTTACAAAATTTACCCCTATGGGTAAATTAAACATTGCGTTTACATGACGAAATATACCCCTAGGGGTAAAATACCCCTAGGGGCAAATATATTTGCCCCTACCCTTGAGCTGGGGCAATTTACCCACGTGGGTAAATTTTGCCCCTAGGGGCAAATGCGTTCACATGACAAGTTTACCCCTAGGGGTATATTTGCCCCTAGGGGTAAATTTGCCCCTAGGGGCAAATTTATGCATATAAACGGGGCATTAGAGATAAAGAGAGTCGACTGTATTTGAACGCCGCATTAATGCATAAAGGCCATTCCGAGACACTGTTGGAAGCAAAAAAGTTATCTTCATGAATTTTCAGGAAATATCACTATCACAGATGGCCGTCTACCTCCGATACCGCGAGTACGAGAGATAAAACAGGGCCATTCACAGCTAGAACCTTTTGCTAAATGACTAGTGATGCAACCAGCTTCCTCGTCCCTATCACGAAAATATACCTACATTGTATATAATTTTGACCCCCTTACATCCCACTTTTATATAGTAAAACTGGGGTTTACAGGGGTATACATTATTTCTTCTTATTTCTGCTCAAAAACATAGATTGTGGGTACTCGTTAGAACCGATGCGGTTCTAACGAGTACCCACAATCTATGTTTTTGAGCAGAAATATGAAAAATATCGGAATTTTATTAGAAAACTTTCAGTTTTTGTGGTGAAATTTTCAATATACGTGAATAGACGTGTTTTCGTAATGCAATTAACTTATCTCAAAACCGTGTAACAAAGAAACACGGCGCCAGAAAAATGTAAAAAAAAAACAACAAAAAACTCCGCAGTCAGAGGCCACAAAGTAAAACCAAGGAATAAACAATATCAGAGCTACCACCTTAGGACGGTCAGCGCCGGGGCATGGGGAAAGGGATTGGTGTGTGTGTGTGTGTGTGTGTGTGTGTGTGTGTGTGTGTGTGTGTGTGTGTGTGTGTTGGGGGGGGGGGGGTAAACCAGTTTTATTAGACATTATGATTAACCCTTGGTCCCAACATTCGAATTACATAGAATTGTTCGGTTCGTGAGCACGGATGTTTGTAAAGTAATTTTCGGAGCAGCATTGCATTTTTTCATAAACTAAGATTTACATTCTCAGTGCATTTATTGAAAAAAAAAAAAAATCATAAAGGGAAAACCCACTAAATACAAGACATATCTTAAAGTATCCAGCTTTAGAAAACAAGCATTTTGGCGCGAATTTGATCAAAATCAAATTGTATCAAAATCGGTTATGAAATAAGAAATATATTTGTATTTTCAAATAACTTCGGTTAGTATATATCAGACTTCCCTTGCGTGGGTCCTTCTATCAGTTCTTGATCATTGCACATCGCGAAAACATGGCTATATAATTTTGACCCCCTTAACTCCACTTTTATGAAGTAAAACTGGGGTTTACATGGGTATACATTATTTCCTTATTTCTGCTAAAAAAACATAGATTGTGGGTACTCGTTAGAACCGCCTCGTCGAGACGGTTCTAACGAGTACCCACAATCTATGTTTCGAGCAGAAATATGAAAAATATCAGAATTTTTTTTATTTGAAAAGTTTCATTTTCTGATAGTAAAATTTTCAGTATATTTTAAAAGGTGTGTTTTCGTAATGTATGCGATCAACAAAGGTTTAGATCAGCCTGGGCATCCGCGCAGTCTAATCAGCACATCTGCTGTTTGCTGCTTAGATAGTATGAGTACAAAGACACCTCAGCGTCTCCGGAAACCAGCACATGACAATGACGACTAGTGAATGCTCATGCGAGCCTGCGCATATGCGCAGTTTCGCTATTGCCCTCGCTGTTCGTATGCTATACATCCAGTACAGACTTAGACGAATGTTCAGACATTAAGCCTCATTAAGAAGCGATGAAACAAACTTATGGGATACTAAACAAATTGAGTAATGTAAGCTATATGCATTTGCAAACATTGAGTATATATAGATTTGCATTTGGCGATGGAGTTAATGGTACAGCAATAACTCTTGAATCAAGAAGCATTCCATTCTTTCAGCCAATTTGAACATTTCAAAACAAAACTGCTTAATGTATCCGCATTTTTAATTTCTGTTGAAATGCTATTCTATATAAGAGCGCCAGAAAATGGCAATTTTTCTTTTCTTTTTTTTTTTTTTTTTTTAATATGTTTAACTTCAGTTTTTCATCACGAAAACATACCTATATAATTTTGACCCCCTTAAACCCCACTTTTATATAGTAAAACTGCGGTTTACAGGGGTATACATTATTTTTGTTATTTCTGCTCAAAAACATAGATTGTGGGTACTCGTTAGAACTGCCTCGACGAGGCGGTTCTAACGAGTACCCACAATCTATGTTTTTAGCAGAATATGAAAAATATCAGAATTTTTTATCCGAAAAATTGCCATTTTTTGGTGGTAAAATTTTCTGTGTATTTGAATGGGCGTGTTTTCGTAATGAGTTTTGTGGGAGCTGTGTTATTGGCAATTTTGTACATAAGTTTTGCTTTATTTATGAATATTATTTCTCCAAATCTTAAAAGGCTTAAATTTTTAAAGGCATTCTCTAATGTTACATAATCTTTCCCAAGAATTATTTTGCAGGCACGTCTTTGTAATTTTTCCATTTATATAGATTGTAATCGTAAGAATTTCCCCATATGGTGCAGCAATATTCAAAGGTAGCTTTATATAAGCATTATAATACAGAACTCAATGTTGTTGTGATAGATATGATCTTATCTGAGAAAACGGCCACAGGGAAGACGAACTCGTTTTGCAAACATGTTGAAAATGATTATTCCACTCTAAATTGTCACCCAAATGAACATCTAAATTTTTTCACAACGCAACGTGTTATTTGCAATTCAAATTGATTATATGAAAGTTACAAATTATTTTCGATTAAAGGTTTTCTTCTCTGACGATTTGATATTAGCAGTAATTTTGTTTATCAGTATTAAGAAGCATACCATTCTCAAGACACCATTTGTGCAGTAGATTTAAAGTATGTTGAAGATTATTTTCAATTTGATCCTGCTGTCCTATTATGTAGTGTCGTCGGCATATAAATCAACAGAGCTAACGACATCTTTCATGGTTAGTGATAAATCATTTATAAAAATCAAACATAGAAGGGGACCTAAAATTTGTTCTTGGGGAACGCCATACCTTACCCTATCACTTTCAGATAAGTTCCCATTTATATGGACTTGCTGTGACCTGTTACACAGATACGAATAAAACCCTTGTTATATACAAGAAATTAAATTATTTTAAATATTATTTTCTCGTTTAATGCAATTTTCCATTGAATTTTCTGGAAAATTATGTTTACAATAACATGTTGTTTATGTTCCTTTTAAAACTTTCTAGAAGGAGTATTCTTGATTGAGCTATTTTTGGTATGGCATAGATCATTTAGACTAAAACTTGACTAAAACTAGAAAATGAGTGATGCCTCTAGCAAATTCTTTCCCTAGAATGTTCTTTCATAATATATAAGGGGAGAACATTTTCGTGTGGGCATTTTTGTGTACTTTCATCGACGGCCCTCTGTGATATAACAATACCAAGGTTTTCATATACACAAATGAAAATGATTAATGTTTCATTCTGTAAATCTGGGTTAGAAAAAAAGGTGACAGTCAAATGCGCTACAAATATGTTTTGCAATTAAATCATAATATGTGTCGTGAGCATAAAACTTTATAAAACATCACTTGAAACAGTATCAGAACTCAATTACTAACATTTGCAAAAACTGCATGTATACACTAAAATGATACCAGATGCGTACAAATTTGTGTGTTTTAAAATCATTGAGGATCAGAAGTCCGAATCAAATCAAGAACTGCGGTCCACAAAAGCTCCGACTTAGCACGGAACAGAACTTGATTTCTCCAGGTATAGTAGAAAACGAAACAAACATAGAAAAAGGACGTTACAATAAAATGGCTGAATTTCCCAATACATGTATGAAAACGACTGGTAATAGCAACCAACCAACGAGTTGTTGCCGCGAAGCGGCAACAACGAGAGTTGGTTGCTTTATGGTAGTATTCTGTTCTATTCAAAAATTGCTATACTAAGGCTGATTTTTTTGTGTAACCGGAAATTGTGAATATGAACCTTTAAATACGTCACTTCCGTTTTCAGCGTTTGTTTACAATTACCCAGTGACCACTGGCTACTGATCAACAATATTTACGGTATAGTATCAGAATCTTCTAATAGGATAATAAATAATGGTAGAGCACTTTACTTCAACACCGTCCTGTGTTTCGTTGCTTTTCTAGTCCAGAACGTAATTTCCTCAAAACGCCACTTCGCCGTTATTTAGAAATAATGTCCCTTTCCAACATACAATGCAGACAATTCCTGACACCACAGAATTCCTGAAAAAATTGCTCTTGTTTTTCTAAAAATGCACAGTGCACCATTCACCTCACCCTACGGAAAATCTCGGCTTATCTCGTAGTCGTTTTTAATTGGACGACTCAAAAGGCGCTATGTTCACGGAAAACGCAAACCAAAATAGCAGCGAAACAGACTGAAAACAAAGAAAGAAAAATCGCATTACAAACAATATTTTGTGATTTGAACTTACTCATGAATGAAACCCTACCTAAAATGACGAATCCTGTTGAAATAATACAATGGTAATGTACTACAGTTGAACTTTCTATTTTTTCACTAACAAGTTTCGATATTTATGCTTTCGCTCAAAAGGTGATTCGTATTATCCATATTTTAATTGAGACAAATCCCCACAGAATAGAACAAAATATTGTTGTTAATTCCACATCTCGCAATAGAAATGATTTTTCTGTGCCAGCTTGATCTGTCAGGATGATGTTGTGTCCCTCCAGAATCCTTTCCTCAGCAAACAGTCTAGTGAAAGAAGCCATAATTCTTGATGTAGACACAATCCGTTGTAAAAATTTTCGTCCAATCAAATGTGTTACGAACGCAACCGAAGATTTCCGTAGAATCCGCAGGGTGAGGTGAATGGTGCACTGTGAGTTTTAAGAAAAACAAGAGCAATTTTCTCTGAAATCCTGTGGTGTCAGGAATTGTCTGCTCTGGATGTTGGAAAGGGACACTATTTCTAATTAACGGCGAAGTGGCATTTTGAGGAAAATTCGTTCTGGACAAGAAAAACAACGAAACACAGGACGGTGTTGAAGTAAAGTGCTCTACCATTATTTATTTACCTATAGAAGATTCTGATACTATACCTTCAATATTGTTGATCAGTAGCCAGTGCCAGTGACAGCAACTGTTAAACCTAACAGATATCACGTTTCCATGCTAAAAACAAATAAAAATCAGGCATAGGCGAGATTTTAAGGTAAAAATAAAACACACAATAGTTTTGTCAGTATTTTCGGTGGTATTCCAGAAGAACGTATACCGCGCGCGCGCAACGTGACATCCGGTTGAAACGAAAGTAGAAAAAGCTCCACCGATATCTGAGTATTATCGCATATCTAGAGTGAAAATAATAGACTTTCCAAACAGTTCTTAACGGTAATTTGAGGGGGAATTGGGTTTTACGACCCTTTCAAGAATATTTCACTTGAATCGGACCCTTTCAAGAATATTTCACTTAAATCGAGCTGATCGTTCATTAAAAGTGGGCGAAAACCGGAGAACCTGCAGAAAAAAAAAAACAACAGCTGACCATCCATAATCAGAACTTGGCTTTCCCACAAATGACCCAAGGGAGGCTCGAAATGCAGCGGTGAGAAACCTAATGGATTAAGAGTCTGTTCTCTTATCCACTAGGCTACGGGGGCCCGCAGGGGGGAGGGTGGTTGGGGGGCATTCCAGCTGTCAGATTCAACATTATCTCAGTAGACCTTGATCTTATTCAATCCAAGTACTTTTTCTGGCAAAAGAATGTACACAATACTGGTTAACTGCTTAGAGGACTAAGCCTGCCCAGTAAACGTGTGGCTAGGTAAACTGACAGCGCTCGACATGACCCCATTGGGTTGACTGGGCCGTAAAACCTCAACACAAACAAACCAAGTACTTTTAATTAACACACAAATTTATTTTTTTTTTTTTAAACAATCATCACTTAACATGACTTTCCACATTAATGTTTCAGGCCATACTTATAAATATGTTGATACTCTAGCATAAACTCCAGACCTTCCATACCCTGCATCATTGACTAATTCACTGAATGATACTCCAAATATTTAGCATTTTGTGACAAATTTTGATTTTTATACATAAAATTGTAAGTGAAAACTGATTTTCTTCAAAATCAGCTGTAATGTTAGTCATTTCTTATTAATTTTAATGTGGCATAAATTTAAGAAAGATTTGTTTTCGTATTATTCTAAGAAGGTAAACGGAATTATGAGAACATGCCATAGGTCTGGGTTTACTCTGTCGCTGACTAATATTCCGGTATACTCTTTATGTGACAGACCACTATACTCAAGGTTACTGACTGATACGCCAGCAGGGATCAATTTTAGCACTTGCTACATGTAACTTGCTAAATGCTGGTTAATTTGATCAAAAAGCAAGCTGCAATTTCCATCACTTGCTAACTCTAGCAAGTTGGAAAATTTTTCTTTAATTGGCTGAACCTGAGGCATTGTTGCAGAAGTTTTGCAATTTCTTTTCCAAATGCAAGAACAATATTTTTCTTACTTTTCCCGTAAAGCAGGTTTTGACATTACATGCAAACTGTCTAAACCTGTTTTCTGGGAAAATAAGAAAAATATTTTAAAATGTCTGCTGTAATTTTACCCAGAGTGCTAAGATTTAAAGCCACATTTAACAGTATTTACAAGTGTGAAAAAGCAAGTTGGGACAAAGAAATATCATTTGATTTCTGTTTCTGCTACATTACAGTATTTACCCATAGTATTCAGACACCTCAACTCCTTACCATACTTAACTAATTTTTGAACAAGTACAACTTATTACCCAATGTTGTATGGCTGTAATGATACAGTTAGCTCATGATACGATATGTATTGCGATACTTGCCTAACGATTCGATACATATCACGATACTACTTTCATGCATAAGTCAGAGGTTGAAAGTTTTGATACTCTTGGAAAACAGGTTCAAAACCATCTCAGAGGTTCATTATTGTGTAAAAATGCCTGTGTAAGATGACCCATTTTGTCATATAAGTGATCAGTGTATTTCAGTAACAGTTTAGATCTTTTAATTTGTTATAAAAATGGTCTTGAAATATGTTAAAACTGCTATTTTCTTTGGTAATTGTACTTTTGGGCGTATCGTCAGGTATTGCGATACTAGGCCCCACGATACAATACTCGTATCGTGAGAAAAAGTATCGTGATACGATACAATTTTAATGAATCGTTACGCCTCTACAATGTTGTATCTAATAATAGCTGAATGAGTGGCAAACAGTGTATACCCTGATGAGACATCACATTTTCATCTGGGTCTACACTGTTTGCTCAGGCCTGTCAGGGCAAGGTAAAGTGCAGTAAAGTATAACATATGGTAAGAGTCATGCTGAGACGACAGGTAAAATTATGACCAAATCTTCAGTGATTACTAATCGATTATCAATCACAATGGCAGGACTGATTATCATGTTAATCATCTTTTCAACGCTGATTAGCCAGCCCTATGCACAGGACATAAATTATAACAAAATATGTGCAAAGCATTCCAGAATATGTGCACAGCACATACTAGAATATATTGCTCAACACATACCAAAGTATGTGCATAGTACATAACTTATGCAAATAGTACCATATGTGAAAGGTCAGTATAGGTCTGCCGGCATTAGCATTGCAGTACAGTTGATCGTTATCTGGACCTTGCTTCTCGAATAACCGCTTATCTCGAAGTGAAAATCTTGTCCCTGGCTAAACATGAAAATCTTACAACAGGTTAAAAAATATTGTTGAAAAGAGGAGAAATTGGTCCACAATTTCCACAATATTTTCAATATATCTCTAAACTAAAAAGTCCAGTTACATATAAATTTGCTAAATGTGGTTGTTGGAATTATGTTTTCCTCACTTCTGCAAATCTGATATGTCGAGCTACGGATATCTCAAAGTATTTCAAAGAGTCCCTTGGAATTTGAGATAACGAGAGTCAACTGTACATGTAATTAACAACATAGTTTAAGTATCTTAATATGTTAAGCAAAATTTAGCTTCAAGCCACCATGTTTATTATGTTAAAAGGATTCAACTGACATAAGGTGACATTTAATTTATGTGTGGTGATATTTTGCAGGAATTCTATTCGGCCTACAGCGAGCCACTGAAGACCTTCAAGACACTGGAACTAAAAGGGGATATGCCAGAAAAGACCATCACATAGATCATTGATGACATGCTCAGTTTTGTTCAGGAATGGTAAGCAGAAATATCTTATATGTAAATCCCTTTTCACTTTATGATTTTATAAAATGAACCATGCATCACTTTTTAGACCCTGCCACACGATAATGGTGGGGTTTTATGGTTTCATGTTGGCCGTCAGTGTGTCTGTCTGCGCACCCACAAATGGGTAGTTAGATGGCTAAGAATTATGGACAATTGCAATGTATTTCAGTGGGATTTACTCCGTTGGCCACTTAAAATCAGTCTTTTATGTGGCTTTTTTACTGTTAGGTGGCCATTTTTTAGCCGCATAAGTATGCTAAAATAGTGATGGTAGCCACATAACTATCCATTTGTTAGAACATCCGTCTGTCACACGTCCTTACGTCCATCCATATTTAGTGTCCAGATGATTTCTTGAGTAAACATCAGTGGATTTTCACAAAACTTGGTATGTGTATTGATATTGTAGAGCTCTGGTTTGGGATTGCTAATGGGCAAATTTCATCAAACTTCGACAGAGTTATCTGCCCGAGACCTGCCCATATTTTCGTTTCCTGACAATAACATGTAAATGTCAGGGGATTTAACAAACTTGGTTCATGTATTGATATTAAGGAGCCCTGTTTGGGATTGCTAATGGGCAAATTTTGTCAGTGTTTGACAGTTATCTGCCCGTAGCACGATTATGGTGGGGTATTATAGTTTAACATTATGCATATAATAGTGAAAAACCTGAAGCTTTGCTGTTTTATCCCTATAGGTGAATGGATACATCCAAAAGACATCACCCTGCCATTGAAGTGTTTCCTCCCCTTTCAATGGGGGATTACTCTTAAAGGAAAGAAATTGCTTTTACCCACTGGAGCAATTTTTTTTTTTCCTTTAACAGTACACCCCTTCTTTGAAAGGTCTCACCCTATATGAACAACAGACTAATAAGAAAAACATATCTTTTTTAATTGCAGGTTTTCCATCTTCAAAGTGGAGCTCCAGAGGTGTTTTTTCTGCTTTCCAGTACCAACTGTTAGTCAGTGATAAAACCAGCCTCTCTAGATATGGGAATTGGATTTGTGCACTCTGCACCAACATCTAAAAGACATTTTACATGCGGACCAGGATGCGTTAATCCAACAGCAGTATAATTGTTACTGTATTGATAAAATGAACAGAATTACAAATAATGAGCAGAACTGTCTTTGTGCATGTTAATGAACTTGGCTACTACTGGACCGGACCTGATGAGTTCAATCCAAATACAGGGTGCCCACTGGTCAGGAAAATCTTACTTTTTCTTCCAAGGTCAGGGAAAAGTCAGGGAATTTTGCGAAATGATCTGGGAAATTTTAAATACTAAGAAAGTCAGGGAAATTCCTAATTTTGGCCCAAACTTGTTAGGCTGTGGCAGGTATTTTATCCATTTTGAGTGACTGAAAGTCTTGTTGTTTTTTTTCACTCACTCCGCATTGCTACAAATTAATGCTCATTCTAGAAAATGAATGCCCAAAATTTTGACAATACAGTTGACTCTCGTTATCTCGACCCCTCTTATCTCGATCCTATCACATGTCGAACTGATTTCTAAGTCCCGATTATTTTCCCTATGTATTTATTGAATTTCAGCTTCGCGTATGTCGAACTACTTTTATGTCGACACTTCGGCTATCTCGTCCATCATTTTCAGTCCCTGAATATATTTTTCACAGTTTTTACTACCGCGTATCTCGAACTCGGACCATGACGAAGGAAAAAAATGTAAGCAGCGGCGCCGCCGGTCTCTCAGTTAATGAAAATCATAATAGGCCATTGATAAATAAATCAATATTTTAATTTTCCCCTTTGCCAGGTAATTACAAACAACACAAACAATGTCTAAAATCCGTAATTATGAAATCACATGCGTGTCGAGTCGGGTTTGACACGCGGCGCTCATCACCGTCTCGTGTCATTGATTTCTAAGATAAAAAGCGGCCCAGAATAGTGTTATAGAAGATTAATCAACGAAGTTTCTTTAATTTATTGTTTATGCTCTTCACTACTGAGTACTGTCCGTCTGAATGATATAGCGTCTTCAAGAAAAGTCAGTGCGCGACAGGTTCCGACTCAGATCAGCCTGTATTAATCAGGCTAGCTAAGTCTGAATCTTCGCTTGTTACTCTTTGGTCAGGCGGTGCTCTTTGATAAGCCCAGATAAGGCTCATGCGTGGAAAATTCGTGGGCGTGCAGGCTGATCCGAGTCTTGGACAGTCGCACAGTCTTCTAATAGGAGTTGTGCACGGCCTCAAATAGACGAATCACACGTGGGTACCGATGTTAACCCTTCCGACCCTGTAGACTGGTACGGATACCCGCACAAATAGTGTAGGTCCAGATGATACGGTTCATAACGAGCTTTCTCTGCAGGATCTACAGTTTGCCGCGCTGAGATGGTTCGTTTATGCCAGGGGAGATAATCCAAACTAGCTTACAGCTGCCGCTTAACATTGTAAGCGTTTTATGCGAAAGCGGAAACCAGTCAACTCTTTATCGAGTCGTCTATGCGAAGGGAGCTAATCCAAACCAGTTCATAACGTATAGCTAACACAACCCGGAAACCAGTAATTCATTTATAGCTCATGGAAATCCAAATTTGCAGGAGTATTAAAAGACAACAAGAGATGTTTGAAATTTATAATTATTATGAACATTTATTGATGGTATTATTTCAAGAAAACCATTGCATCTCCTAAAACAAACAGTAACAATGCAAACTGAAGTACGCGTAAATTATTTAAATTGCCATATACATGTGCCTTCCAAGCACGTTGAGTCGAACAGTCGTCATACCTATGACGTCACAATATGGTTGTCTCGAACTACTGATAACTCGAACATTTTTATCAGGTCCCGTGAAGTTCGAGATAACAAGAGTCGACTGTATTTTATTTTTTTTTTACTGAACAATTAGGGCGGTATATTTATATGTAGAATGAATCATTTACTTTCTGCAAGATGAGAAAAAGCCCATTAAATTTTTAGCATTTTGGTCAGGGAAAAATAGAATTGGGTCAGGGAAAAGTCAGTGAAATGTCGGGGAATTTTGATTCTGACTGAGGGTGGCCACTCTGAAAGAGCTCAATAAGCCATTGGCTTAACTCTGATGCAGGGTTTCAACATAATAATGGACCTACTTCAAAGACATTGTAGATGAACTTCCATTGTAAAAACTATATTCACTGAAGTGAGACTGCTAACTTACGACATTCTTTTGTCGAATGAAAGAACTGTTTATATGAAATCTTTTCATTGCAGAAAGTGTCATTGTTACATGTAATAATTAGGTCTTGAAATTTGCACTTGTTAGCTTATATTTATGAGTAGATGTTCTTTAAGGGCAAGTGAAAAAACAGGACAGGTATGTTTTTTCGCAGTAAGGGTGAATAGTGAAAAATTTGGATTACCTAGCATAATTACAAAGTTCTAAAAGTCACTCCAAAATGTCAAGAAAAAGATGTGAAAATCTGCTGACAAGTTAAAATTTCAATTCTGGAAGGTAGAATTTACTATTCCGCAGCAAAACAGCAACAGTAAACCCCGCTTCAATACGTGAACTAAATTCCATGACTTTATAGACAGGTTTGTTTTTAGTACCAAATATAAGACTAAGGATGAGTACAGCTTAAGGGCAAGTAACAATTTGAGGCCACTTGCCCTACAGGAGGAGTTAGTCCAAGAAAAAATTTTGAGCCCTGAATAATATAACACGAGATAGTCCAGTGATGAAACTTTGTAGAACTGCAGATTTTTTTTTTTTTTTTTTTTTTTTGTTTGTTTTTTTTTTTTTTTTTTTTAGCTCACCTGGACTGAAGGCTCATGGGGAGCTTATAGGGTGGTAGTCCATTCTTCATCCATCAGTCATCCGTCAGTACCTTTAATCAGTTATATCTGCAGTCTGCAGGCCGATCTAAATCATTTCTCATATATAGCATGCCTTTGGTGGAGCTTCACTTTTCATGGTAACCCAATGAAAACCTTGGATGCTATAGCAACCAAAAAAGTCCCATACACATATTGTGGTGAAAATGTTGTCCAAGCAGCGTGCAACAGCGACTTTGTTTTATGATCAGATCTATATCAAACTTGCTATCAATGAAGCTGGACATAAATCTTGCTCAAATTTTCAACCAGATCAGACCACTTGCATGAGTTACCTGTTCTTTCAGACTCCCAGAGATGTAATATGGCAAAAATATAGTCTGGCTGATAGAGACTTCATTAAACTACATGTATCTCAAAAACTATTGAAGCCAGAGCTCTGAAACTTGGTGAATAGACTGGTAGTGATGAGTAGACGATCTGATTAACTTTTGAAATAATTTTAAAAAATTACTTCATGAGTTATGGTCCTTTGTAATTTTGGACATTTTTACCTTGTCAGCAGAATATTTAAAAAATTGTTGGAGCTAGAGCATTGAAACTTATTAAATTGATTGATAATGATGAGTAGATAACCTGATTCTTTTGAATAAATTCTAAAAATATTTCATGAGTAGTGGCCCTTTGTAACTTTGGGCATTTTTTCCTTGCCAGCAAAATATCTCTCAAACTTTTTCCCTTGCCAGCAAAAGATCTCAAAAACTTTTGAAGCTAGCGCCTCATAACTTGATGAATAGATTCATAGTGATTAGAATTGACCTAATTAACTTTTAAAAACGTTTAAGGAATTATGACCCTGTGTAGATTGGGCCATTTTTACCTTGTATTATCTTTAGAGGCAAGCATATGGTTGGGGGGGCATAGTGTCTTTTTTTAAACACAAATTCTAGTTATCAAATTGTTCATCAGACGGGCAGGTAATGAGGACGGTCATAAAACCTTGGATGAGTTTGAGTTTGTCTAGTGGATTTGCACCAAGATTGTTCAATTTATAAGCCTGGGGGTTGTTTGTTTGGAACCATCATGTGTCTTTTTAAAATAAAATTTATAGAAAAATCTTGAACAGTCTAGTTTGGTGAAACTTCGAAATTAAGTATGTAAATCTGTTAAGCTCAGGTGAACACTACAGACCATTATTGTTCTCTTTTTTTTTTTTTTTTTTTTTTGTTTCAAAGAATGACAATGGATGGAAGCACTGTTCTGTTGATAATTCTTGTAAGAATCACCATTGAACAGTTTCATTTCTTTATTTGTATCAGGTTTCATCACTGAGTTATTACTGTGTGTTAAAAGGCACTAACTGCAATGAAAAGACCTATAAACGGTTCTTTCATATGACAAAAGAATTATACATGTGTCATGTCTTATTATCTTATACTTGGCACCATCAGTAGTCTAGTCCTATAATCTTTTATGGAATAAAAAAAAAGAAAAAAAAATATTTGTTCACTTTCTCTTGCTAAAATAATCTGTAGAAAAGAGAAGCATTTTATGATAATAATTCTGGAGTTTATCTAATTCTTAACTGTTGAAATTCTTATTTACAAAGAATTAGTTTATTCTCTTATAGATTACTTCTGTTATAAATGAGATACAGTAACCTTGCATGTGAATCCAGGAACTGTCAGTAACTGCTTCCCTCATCTACAGATGAGTTTTATTTCAATGCAGCATAATGCTATCACTTAAGAACTGTCTGTATTCGCAGAAAGACAGATTGGTTTGCCCTTATTGCCATAATTTGTGACTAGTTTAAAATTCATTTGGACAAGTGTTTTTTATAGGTCATTTCATTGTTTTTTATGGTGGCTCGTTTGGGTTAAAACCAATTTAATACGGATATCTATATTTAAAATGCAGATATCTGCATTTAAATAAAGGTATCTGCATTTAAGGCAGCTACCTACATTAAATGCACATATCTGTATTTCAAATACAGAGTATTTATACGTATTTGAAATGCAGATATCTCTTTTTGGTTCTTTAATGGACATGTCTGAATTTGAATCATAGATATCTGCATTTTAATTACAGATGTCTGCGTTTCAAATGCAGATATTTCTATTTAAGTAAGATATATAGAGGATATTCAAATGTTTGGAGTGAATATGACTTTTATTTCATCGAGTGAAGTGAAAAAATGTATATTTCATGAGTGCCGAAGGCACGAATGAAATATACATTTTTTCACTTCACGAGATGAAATAAAAGTCATATTCACGACAAACATTTGAATTTTCTTTTTATTATATACATCACTTTCGATAGAAGAGATGCAAATCTTGCATTTGCAAGGGAAAGTCTGACACGCAGTTTTGTCCCTTGGAGCCATGACGTTTTGTTTTGTTTGGTGACGTTAGACATGACGTCAGAAACGCGCATTGGCGTGTAAAAATAAAATAAAAAGAAAATTTACTCTTTTTCAGTGAATACCATAAAAACTTTCATCTCGTGTAATGAAAACATTAATGTAAATAAGAAAAAAGTAGATCCAGATCTTATATTTTTCACTGCTCAGAGGAGTGAAAATATAAGTTTTATATTTTCACTAGTGAAAATATAAAACTTATATTTCACTAGTGAAAATATGCATTTTATTTCATTAATAATTCTCTATATTTCATTACTTTGTATATAATAAAAGTACATTTTAGAAATTCGGGTAACTGTTTTTGAAATACAAATATCTTTATTTGAAATACAACTATCTCTAATTGAAATACGGATATCTATGATTATTATTCAAATAAAATATATCTGCCGTTCAAATAGAGATGCCTGTATTTCTAATACAGATATCTGTATTTCAAATACAGAAATCTTTATTTATAGAAACTACAGATAATTGTAATTTTAAATGCAAAGTTCTCTTAAGAACCTGATTATTTTCAACTTCTATTTTCAACATAATTAATAGTCCCTCGCAGCCTACCAGGCTTCCCTTAAACTCGGACAACAGCAGGTAGCTCAGTGGTGTGTCCAATAGCCTCAAGTGCTGGAGGTACGTTCAATCTCGGCCATTGGCGAGAGAAAAAAAAACAATAATAAATGGAATCCGAACACGCTTTCCTTTGTGATTTGCAGGGATGACATAATAACTGTGCAGTCTTTGCTGGGGCCCTCTCTGGCTTCTGCATGGAAAATCAAGTACCCATGTGCAGGTTAAAGAACCATACATTCGGTTATCTAAATAATTACTTGTGGACCTTCATTCTGCAACCCAGAATGTATCATGTATACCTGCCTAGAATGCCTGAATTTATGTGATAGAACTGTCCAAAAACTGGTTCTCTTAAATACATGTACTGAAAAATCGCATGATTATAGAAACATACGGAAAATGAAAAGTTATCCAGGGTAAGATAAAAATTGAGATTTCTCACACTTTTGATGTGCACTGGTTGTATAGGAATCAAGAGGTACACCATCGTTAAGGTTAACATCACTGAAGTTAATGCTGTCATTAAGCATCACAGAAATGTTATCAAAATATGGAAGATGTCAACAATCAAGGGGATTTGACTTCAGATATGATACAAAGTATGCAAGAAAAAGAATCTTTCGTGCGTGACAGGTAGATCGAAATATCCGTCCCTCGAGATCATAGTCTTGCATCACTCGGCAAGCCTGAATTTTTCTGTCTACCCCTCACACCCATGATAGATTCCTAAAATATATTTTACACATTCTCTTTCTCTCTTTTTTTGTGCTCCTCTTAAAGGAGCGATGGATTTGACTGTAAAGACATAATGGTTTGAAATCTTGAGCATCTTTAATTAGTTTTTTTGTGGTCTGCAGAGGCGGGAAATGTGCTTCCCATCATATTGTAACCAGTGGAACAGTGCATGTGAAAATACGCGTAAGAGTAAATAAGGATATCTTTTTCAACCATAAATAATGATATCTGTAATGAAATGCAGATATCTGTACTTGAAATGCAGATATATGTATTTAATTTAGAAATAAAGATATCTGCATTTCAAATACAGGTATCTGCATTTGCATCAGGAAAACATGCCTATATAATTTTGACCAACTTAAACCCCAGTTTCATATAGTAAAACTGGGGTATACCAGGGTATACATTATTTTTGCTTAAAACCATAGATTGTGCGTATTCGCGAGGCGGTTCTAACGAGTGCCAACAATCTATGTTTTGAGCAGAAATATGAAAAATATCAAAGATTTTTATCTGAAGATTTTAAGTTTTTGGAGATAGAATTTTCTATATATTTGAATAGGCGTGTTTTCGTAATGGCATTAGCGATGTCTGTATTTTAAATGCAGATATCTGAATTTCAGCTACACAAGATGTATCTCTCATTGAAATGAAGATATCTGTATTTTTAAATGCAGATGTCTCTAATACAAATGCAGATTTCTATGTTATGATTGAAAATAGAGATATCTGTATTTCTCAAGTACAGATATCTGCATTTCAGTAAGAGATATCTCAATTCAATTACATATAGCTGCATTTTAATTAGAAATATTTGTAATAACAATGAAATAAAGATATCTGTGTTTATTAGCAGGCAACCGGCACAGTGGCTCAGTGGTAGAGCGTCCGCTTTGTGACCGGGAGGTTGCGGGTTCGATCCCCGGCCGGGTCATACCAAAGACTTTAAAAATGGTACTAGCTGCTCTTTCGCTTGGCGCTCAGCATTAAGAAAGTAGAGCTAGAACTGGTCAGCTCAGTGTCAGTATAATGTGACTGGGTGGAATATCATGTCAAAGTGTCTGGGGCGTGATATTTCAGTGAGGCAGCACTCTAAAAGTGAGCATTGAGCTCCCTGCCACATCCAGACACCGTCGCGATATGACTGAAAAAGGTTGAAAGCGACGTTAAGCCCAAATCAAACAATTATTAGCAGGTATATCTGTATTTGAAATGCAGGTATCTAAATTAAATGGACAAAACCACAAACAGGTTGCCATAGATTTTGTCATGCTTCGGCTCAGTTTAGTATTGGTGAATGTTGTGAGAAATTATGCTGGAACTGGAAGTAGTCACCCCCTAAACTTATACTGAGGTCACTCAGTGGGAACTTATTCATTGTACTTGGATGAAAATGCCTTTTTCCCGCCTTTTAATACAGTCTTAAATCACTAAAAAAATGCATGCTTCTGTATTATTGAATTTAAAAAACCTGTTGAGGAATACTTGTAAATAAGATGCACCCGCATCCACCCTCACCACCACCCCGCAAATTGTTGAAACTTAAAAGTCCATTTTTATTTATTTATTACTTTATTTTTGGAAAGTCACAAATTGGTTGGTTGCTCATTAGGTTGCACCTATTTCATATTAGCCAATTTACGTTAAAATCGCTATTACGTCGACTGGCAATAGTCAAATTACGTCAAAATTATTATTACCAGTCGACTGGCAATAGCCAATTGATGTTAAAATCGCTTTTACGACTGGCAATAGCCGATTTACGTTATTGCCATTCGACTGGCAATAGCCACTTGTTTTATATTTTATATTACGGTGAGCATGGGCGCTGCCATTTTGAATATCTAAACAGATATTTAATTTTTAAGACACACATTTATACACGTCGCCTGTTTACAGGAATATTCTGCTCATGTGAATTAGTTGATTTACATGCATATGAACACATTTACAGTTATACAACGTTTCTGGCGAAAGAATGTGCATCATACCGGTTAACGGCTTAGAGGACTAAGCCTGCCCAGTAAAAGTGTGGTTAGGTAAACTGACCGAGCTCGACACGACCCCACTGGGTTAACTGGGACGTAAAACCTCAACACAAACAAGTTAAACAACAGCATAATACTATTTCAGATGTGATTTATTACTTTTTTGCATATTTAATTAGGTAGTTATTACGTCACTTACTCACAAAAAATGGCGGATTCGAGGTCAGCATTTTCTAGAATTTCAAAATCCAAACATTTTCTTATTTATCAACCGATTTTCATATTTTTTCGCCAAACTGCTCAGCTCATCATGCTCATTATTTTCTGTTATGCTTATTATTTGATGTGCGTTTTCTTTCAACCATTAGGACGTACATACGTCAATTAATAAATTCAATCGCGACGTCACATGATCATTAAGTGGCGTTAAAATAAATCATAGTTCTATCCAATATGATTGGACGATGGCGACATTATGACGTCAATAACGCTGTCCAGCATGCAATTGTTTTCTTGTTTCAATTTTAGGCCTCAAATCAGATCGTAAAATAATGGATGGAAAATGATATAAACATACGTAAAAAAATATCTCCAATTCTTAAATAAAGTCATCGTTACGTTACATCGCTGAACTGATGAATGCATTGCTAACTTCAATGGACGTCGAACACGAATTCGCACCAAAACTCAGCGAGACTTTCCTTTCTAGATTCGATTCTTGAATGTTGTCATGAACACGTTTAGTCGAAGATGGTGTTCAAACATGATTTATTTGTGCACAAGCCTTTGCCGTGTGCATCGGGCTCGGGATAGTCAACGGCTTCCTCGGGACCCAGTGAATGTTAAAACACGAACATTAGGCTTTATATTACGACAGACGCAGACAACGTTATTTCAATATTTGTTTACCGACGAAGATCAATTACTGAGTGACCAAAGGGACAAGCTACATCTGATCGAGCCACCACAGAAGAATTCAAACAAAATGGCACGTGCGCCCAGGTAAGACTCAGATCAGCCTGGGCATCCGCCCAGTCTGATCAGAGTCTTCGCTGTCCGCATGAAGAAAGCTTGGGTCCTTAGCTACCCATTAAGCGCAAGCAAAGACTCTGATCAGACTGGGCGAATACCCAGGCTGATCTGAGTCTTCGCTGGGCGCTCTCCATTTTGTTGGCTTTATCATGAGGTGGCTCAATTTTGGTAATTGTCCGTAATTCAGATCTCCTGCACACTGGTCCTGTTCTGAAAAGGTGCCTACCCTACAAGGAAAGAATACCCCACAAAGGGAGGAAATTCTTTCCTTCTAGAGAAGACCATTTTTCAGGATGGAGGCAAAAAGAATAATGATAGAGTTGCTTCCCTTGAAAGTCTATCCATTCCCTTTAAAGTGAATGGACGCATTTTCAGGGGGAAAGGCAACTCCGTCAAACTGTGTTTATTTCCCTTTTGAAGGGTGTCAGCAGGATAGCACACAGGTAATCACAAAAGTTGAAATGGTGGAAAATCTACCAAGTGTGCAAATTCCCTTAACAATGTTTTAATCTTTTACATGGATTTGAATAGTAAAACTTAACAAAATATCTTTTCTCAAATAAATTCATATAAAAATGACCTCAGATACTTTATCATGCATTGTCTTCGTATAAGGCGAATATATATACTTTCAGGGACGACAACTATGCCAAATTAATTTACCTCCCTTTTGAAAAAAAGGTCTATTCTAAAAGGATAGAATTTGCTCACTTTGATTCTTTCCTTTATAGTCCTTTTCAGAAAATGCGGGCAAATTCTTTCCTTTTGAAGTAGACATCTTTTCAGAAGAGATTCAGTGAGCAAAAAAATGTAAACAAGAAGTCACAAAAGTTGACGCCCTTGTCAAAAATGACAGAAAATCTACCAAGTGTATCCAGTCCCCAAAAATGACTAGGATTCCTACAGCCAAGAAATATTATTTATCAGTCCGTTCAATTCTAATGAAAGATCTGTTATAGAAATAAAACCCGGCATAAATTGTTGACATACGTACCTTTAAACCTCACTGATAAAAGCGAAGTTAACACCCGTCCTACTGGTATGTTTGATAAATATCCATTTGAATTTGGTGTCAAGCAAGCCTGTCTATCTTGCTAGGCGTTGTCATTGTGAATATAGATAACGATTTTCCAGGAAAAGATATATGTTTCCATGTCAACCTTTACCGCTCTCTGGGTAAATTTGGCAGACGACAAACGGATAATAGGTTCTTATTTTCCCCAGAAAACAGGCTTTGATATTTCATGCAAATTGTCTCCTTATGAGACAATTTGCATGAAATATTAAAGCGTTTTCAAATTAGACAATCTGCATGAAATACAAAAGTCTGTTTTCTGGAAAAAATAAGAAAAATATTTAAAATGTCGTCTGCATACTAAGTGCACTCTAAGTAAATTCAGAACGGTCGCGACGAATTGGTACTATGTTCTATATTTTCCCAGGAACTGTGGCTTGATATTTCGTGCAAATTGGTTTCCTAATAGCTCAGAGCCTAATAGTACAGAATATTTATTAAGAAATATCAAAGCGTTCGTACTGCACAGTCACGCAAGTTTATCTGGGTGTCTGCTGTTTCGGCATGATTATGACCTCTTATAAATGGCGCAAATCAACATTTGATCATAAAAAAACCTGGTACTTTTATCTAAAGTTGACAGTGATACAACAGGTTAATTTACACACATTCTTGTGTTTAACTGTATTTACCCTAAGTATTCAGACAGACAGGCCTGTACAAAGAGTGTAGACCCAGATCAGACGCCGCAGAACGCGGCGTCTGATCAGGGTCTACACTCTTTGCGATTCATCCAGCAGTTTTTAACACATCAACAGGTAGTAAAATTGATTTGTTCAAATTTTAGGACAAGTAAGGCAAGGAGTTTTGGTATGCTAATATTTAGATTGAATAGGGCAAGCCGCGAAGAAAAACAAACACTGAAGTAAGATATGAACCAGCGCTCGACAAAACCTACAATAAGACTTTGGCGATCAGCGAAGACTCAGATCAGCCTGCGCATCCGCGCAGTCTGATCAGAGTCTTCGCTGATTGCGTATGTCTTCTACCGCGTCCGGGCTATCCAAAAGAGCGAAAAAAAGAACCCTTGCTAGACTTGGTGGCTGTACAGGCTGATCTGTGTCTATGCTTGTTACACAGGTCTTATTGTAGGTTTTGTCGTGCGCCGGCTCAATAGTATTTTCAATTACAGATGCGATAAAATTTAACCCGCTTGCAGTAATATTAGACCGGCTCCAGTCGTTTCAGCAATTTTTTTTTTTTTTTTTTTTTTTTTTTTTGTCATTCCTTATCACTTCTTGTAGCTATATTTGTCTCTTTAATCCCATTTCACTGTTTCTATCTTTTTCTCCAAGGGACATAACTTATCAAATCATTATAAAGCCCAGTTTATATGCATTAAGTTTACCCCTAGGGGTATATTTACTCCTAGGGGTAAACATTTGCCCCACCTTGTTAAATACCCCCGTGGGCAAACGGTTGCGTTTATATGTGTTTTAGGAAGTAGGGACAAATGATAGTTTTCTTTTTTATTTAAAAGCTTATTTATAATAGCAATATTGTTTTCTTAACTTTTACAACTCTCTGAGAATATTTAGCAGATAACAAATGGATGTTTTTGTTATTTTCTCAGAGATCTGGATTTGACATTTCATGCGAATTGTGTCCATAATGGAGACAATCTGCATAAGAATATGTATTCTGGGAAAAATAACAAAAATATTTAAAAATGTCATATGCTGAAAATTTTACACAGAGTACTCAGCGTTAATCTGCATTATCGAAAATGAATTACATGTATTTGAGAAAGCTTCAGAGGCAATTTGCAGCAACAAGTAGGGAATGAAGGTTTTGGATACAGAAAAAGTATTATTTGATGTTCAGTAATACAGTGTTCCCTATTTTACTGCTGTATTCCTAAATGTTCTGCTAATATTCCCCAGCAAAAAGACAGTGTAGCCCCACCAAAGTTTGGGCAGGATTTATAATATTCTACTGTAAGCAAAGCAATTATGCCACAATACTATACATACACTGTACAAGTACATAGAAATGTTCATCAGAATCCAGGCTGACCCCATAATCATTTGAGGTGCTCCAAATAGAAACTGACCTTATGACCAAGGTGAACAGGGTACACCCAGATCAGCTTGTGCATTCCACAAGGTCTATGCAAACAATGTAGACCCTGATTAGACTGCCCAGATGTGCAGGCCAATCTGCGTGTATGCAGATCACATACGTAATAAGGTATGTTTCTATTTGGAGTAACATATTTACATTTTTCCATTCATCAGCTATGTGCCCCAGACATGAAACAAGCACTAATTAACAAAACTAACCCGTTATAATCAAGAAAAGTGATAACAATAATACATAAAAATGTTTTTTACAATTTAGGTCAGACTATATAATAATGTTGAATGTTGACAAAGGATCTGAAATTGGGACTAAAGGGAACTCAATTCTGGTAACCTATAAGTAACTAGCAGACTTGGCGATTGCCATCCCATGGATCTGCACAGTCTGGTCAGGGTATTTCCTATTTACATAGAAAAATGTTTATCGGTAATGATCATTGCAATCCATTTGCGGTGCTGTACTCAAGTGATTGTCACATATTGAACTGTTGAAATACCATGTGCATGAGTACATAAGAGCATAATCAGACTGCGCAGAGGTTGTTGAACAGATATACAGTCTGATCTGGTACCATTATTTATTTTCTGTAGCCTGGTAATTTTTGTTAAATCATTAACCTTTACCACTCTCTGGGCAAAATTAACAGATGCCAAAATGGTAGTCTTCCCCACCCCCACCCCCTCCCTCACACATACACCTTTTTTTTTTCAGAAAATAAGGGATGATACTATTTTCATGAAATGTCAAAGCCTATTTTCTGGGAAAATGAGAAAATATTTCAAGACGTTGTCTGCTAAAAATTTTACCCTCCACGCTAAGCGTTAGGAAATGGGAATTAGTTTTTATCATCAAATTGGTTAAAAATAACTACTGTGAAAACTTTCCTGATGACATTAACTCATAATAGATCAGCACCATAATAAATATGCATCATATTTGCCTTGAATCAGTATCCTAACTGCTAGCATAACAGTATCCTTGTCAAATAACTCACTTCTGACCACAACTTGCAAATATAAATTTGTAAAAGAGAAGGTACAAGTATCTCTGCAGACATCAAGTAAATAAACGAATAATATGAATGCAAAATAAACAGTGTATACATGTATTTTGAGGCATTCCAAACATATTTACAAAATTTACCCCTATGGGTAAATTAGAAATTGGGTTTACATGACGAAATATACCCCTAGGGGTAAAATACCCCTAAGGGGCAAATATGCCCCTGGCAAATATGCCCCTACCCTTGAGCTGGGTATTTTACCCACGTCGGTAAATATTACCCCTATGGGGCAAATGCGTTTACATGACGAGTTTACCCCTAGGGGTATATTTGCCCCTATGGGTAAATTTGCCCCTAGGGGCACACTTATGCATATAAACGGGGCACAAGTGTTCTAGATTGTATACCTTTGAAAAGAAAATAGAAAATGATAGAAAAGATTGAATCTGGAGACAGACTAGCAGTAATATGGGAATCAACAAAACAGTTGTTGTGATTCATACAATCGGATCATCCGGGTTTACAGTTACACTTGATACTGTTTCTGCATATTTCAGAGGAGAGACAACTCTGTGATTTCTTGTTTACTTTCCTACACATCAAGCCACATCTAAAATGTTGCCGCTAATCTTTGGACTTTAAAATTCTATTGGCGAACATGGTAGACCTTGAACATACTACACAGGCTAATCTGGGTCTAATACGGAACAAGGCATTTAACCTTTACCACTCTCTTGGCTAATTAAGTAAACGACAAATATGGGATATTATTATTTTTTTCTGAAAACTAGATTTGACATTTCAAAACGTCAAATCCTGTTTTCCGGAAAAAAAAATCAAAATGACGTCTGCTGAAAATGGTACCCTAGGGTGCTATGCGTTCGTATTAAGCTTCTGAAACAGATTCGGGTGTATTCAAGATTTGAGGTGTTATGTTTTCTTATAGTCGGTGTCAGAGCAAGCGCTACCACGGGCTCGGGGCAGCTGGTATAATTTAATCAACAGCCCCAGGGCCGACAGTGTATGGTATTGATTGTGCTCACTCGATGTCCATGGCATTAGTGTTCGCGCGCAAACAGCCTAGAATAATGTTTATGTATGTATGTTTGTTTGTTCTAAGCATATGAAAAAAAAAATATTGTGTTGATATTATTTTTTTCTAACCCGTATAAAACTGATAAATACGATCGGGTGGCCTAGTGGTTAGTGGGGCTTGGATTCGAATCCCAATTTTCAGACCATTAGTAATAGATCTCGTACTCGACATGCCCTGACTTGAGGGTGAGTTGAGTACAAAGTGGACAGGGAGGCGCCTGGTGACGAACAGCAGCACCAAGAGTGCGTGGGTGACCCATGAAAGCAAGGCTGTATATACACATGTACCTAGCACATTTGCCGCTGCCTCCATATGCCTCCGGTGCCTGGTAGCATTAAAAATCTGGACCAAGTTGTTCAAAAGTTAACGAAGTTGTTAGCAAACGTGACGTTAAAGTTTCTATCTTGAAATATGGCAAAAATATCAATGTATTTGAAAATAGCTACAACAGTTAAGGAATTTGTCATTAACGAGCTCGTTCAGCTAACAATGCTTTGAACTGGGTCCAGCAAAACAACAATAACAACAGTTTATTCGCTCTAATATCAAGTCTTGCCAAAGACAATAACGTCTGCACTCTAATTCGAGGTTTCACTGATGAGGCCGATTTACAATAACCGCTGAGAGGCTGCAAATAGTTGATGAAAAAAATCGGAACGCGCTTAATATTTGAACACGGTCATGTTTACCACTTTTTAGCTTAGCTGATTCACATTCTCAGAATTCTTTTGTTTGCTTTCCGTCACCAGTCTCGTCTTGGCCGCTGTCTCAGTAGTCGGAACAACGACCATTTTTAACTGCAGACATGCTTTCTCATCGCTTGTATGCATGTATGCTATCCGTGATGCCGTGTCTTTCCTTTCTTCTCTGCTTCCATCTTTCTTTCGCATGCTGTCCCAACGCTAGCTGCGTTGACTAGACTGTCACTCTTTCTGGTACCGACACAACGGTAGTCCACAGTCGAATCCGCTTGAACAGCTGGTAATGTGCAGAGTCACACACGCGCACTTGTCCTATAACGCAAAGATCTTTGAACTTAAGCCCTGTTTGTTATCATTAAACCTGTTTAAGTTTTGATTTGTTGGTCACTGACAAATACCCTTCAAAACTGAATCAGTTTTAAAAGCGTTTACAAATCTCAATAAATGAATGGTTTTGTGACCGTTATGTCTGTCATACCAACAACAACCATCAACATACAATCTCGGACCTAATACTACCTGTGTGTATATTGGGTCCAAGATGCAATTTAACATGCTGAAATCAAGGTTTAGGCCCCGTCCCCACCCAACAGGTTTTTACTGTTAATTGTTCCAATGCGATATATTTTTGTGCAATTTCTATTCGTTTTTGTTCGTTCTGTCTGTTTTTGGAGAGTAGGCCACGAGGTTATAAAACGTTTTTCATGCTTATCTCAGCTGAGCATGAAATTTGTCCTGCTAATAAATCTCAAATTCTAACATTTGAAAATTTTTTCTTGCTAAACATAGCTGAGCATGAAAATTTCTCTGCTGATAAAAATGAAAATGCCAACTGTTGTTTTCACATTTATTAGCAGTGAAAATTTCATGCTCAGCTGAGTTGATCATGAAAAATGTTTTATAACCTCGGGGCCTGTTTTGTAAAGTTGTTTCGCGTCATACAGTCCTTCTGTGGTGCCTTGGGAGGGCTTTGTTACGTGATTATGGTCAATCCAGGGTATCCCTATATTTACATTTTTACATGTCACAGCTGTTGTGCCTATGCTACTTTGCGGTCGTTAAAGCCTTCCTGTACATATACTTTAGTCGCAAACTGTGAAAACGTACCTTCTGGCATATGCATTCAACAAAAACTCAAATCAGATTGCGCATCCGCGCAGTCTGGTTAGTCTTCGTTGTCCGAATATTTTTTGGAATTTTGCATCATTGGCTATCCATGTTTTTTTTTTGTTTGATTTTTTTTTGTTTGTTTTGTTTTTTTTTTTGTTTCTTTTCGTAACACTATTTAGACTTTCTTCTTTAATTAACAGCCATTCTTCAAACGTTGAATATGTTAATGAATGCGTGAATTGCATTCGGACATACAGTCGACCCTCGTTATCTCGAAATCCAAGGGACTCTATGAAATACTTCGAGATATCCGTACCTCGACATATCAGAATTGCAGCCTTAAGGAAAGAATTGTTCGAATAACCACATTTAACAAATATATATGTAATTGACCCTTGGAGTTAGAGATATATTGAAAATATTGTAGAAAAGAGGGAGGAGCGATTTCTCCTCTTTTCCACAATATTTTAAGGACAGATTCTGTATGTCATTCCTTGCTGGCATACGCGGTTCCAAGTTGCATCCTGCTTTTACTACCACTGAAATATGTATCCGCTCAAAATGTAGTCCGATGCTAGTAATATCTTTATAGCGCCATGCAATTTTTAAAGCAGATGACATTCAGAATTCTCCCTTATTTTGCAGAGAAAACCAGATTAAGCGTTTCATATTAATTATTTGCCAGCGGATGAATCGCATAAAATTCTCTGATAAAATAAGAGAAAACATGAAATTGACATCTGCTACAGTCGTAGTATGCAGTTTAAGGGTTAACATATCAACATACTTGTGTATCAATATGCCTGCGCCGGATTAAAGACGTGGCGCGAGAAACCAGACCGTAAGCTACATGTTACCAGCAATACAAACACCGTCTAATCAGCTATTACTGTCCAAATTTAATATAGATTCTGAAGATTTTTTATGCTTGATAATAAAAGAAAAAAAAATGCTGTGCTCATAATCATGCTGCAAAGTATTTTCGATTTATTCGGTTCTTAAACAAATAGAAGTGAATAGCTATTTTGCTCTGAATGTCGTAATTAAATGTCAGTATAAAACTATCACAACAGGCAAAACTATAACAGCAAATGCCAACTTTTTTACATTGACTCTTTTATGCCTTTTCAGCTTTGAATTTCTCTTCTGGTTAACTATTTTGCTGTTTTGTTGCGGAGATATACATCCAAATCCGGGACCTTCCACTACGTCTTCCATGTCATCACTTTCTGAAAGTTCTTCTTCAACAATGTCCGACAATATATTTAACTCTCTTAATGTAAGCCACAACTTATCATTCGTTCATTATAATGTCCAATCTATTCTATCCAAACTTGAAACCTTATATACGGAATTATTTGAATTTGATATACTAGCATTCTCTGAAACTTGGCTTAGTCCGAATATTGATATAGATGCTTTATATCTCCAATCATACAATAAAAAACTTTGAATGAGTTGACCGTAGTTTTATAGCGCAGGCTATTATTAGCGTAAACATGATTTTATCAACTTTTAATTCTGCTAGATGTCCGAATTTAATGCACCCCCTAAATTATGTGCAATATTATGTTTAGTTTAGTTTAGTTTAAACATATTTTATTCAGAGTTAACGGCACATCAATAAATATAACAATATACAAAATACTAGGATTGGAACGAAAGCAAATTGCTTATGAAGTTCCTCTCCTCATGCATATAATTGAATAAATCCGATAACGGCACTAGGTTGTAAATATGTTAACGTATTCATGTGACATATCTACCAATATATACTAATTATAACATTAGATTACTATAAAGCGAAAGTAGAACCTTATATGTTCAAACCTAACAAACATGAAGAAGAGCAGAAAAAAACACAAACAAAAAAGAAAAACGTAATAATAGTCTACTTAATCAATGATAAGGAGGAAAAAATGAAAGAAGTGACATGTGGAAGAGCGAAAGAGCAGAAAGAAAGACAAAAGAAGAGAAACAAAGTGTGTTAGAAGAGTAGGGACCGCCTTCTGCGCCGCGAGAACAAAAAAAATGGCCAAATACACTATAATCCTGTTATAATCCTGTTGTCCTGCTGTATACTAAATGTATTTATAATTCCTCTGGCCTATCTCACCGGTATCATAATACATTGTATTCGCACCACTCAACAATGAGGAAAACTGTGCCATGAAAAGGTAAGATTAAAAACGTTTACTTTTTTTAATGTAATTATGAACTGCCTCGAAAATTTTTTACGTTATTTTCATAAATTACAGTGCTGTTGCCAAACAATAGAACGTCAACAGAAATTGGGCAAATGAGTGAGATTACCTGGAAAAGTTCTTGTCTTTGTCCATGGTAAAGGGGACATTCTAAAAGAAAGTGATCAGCGGTTTCCGTACTGCCACAAATGCACTGTGAAGTGTCAGAAATATTTTTACGAAAAAGATCCTGATTTAAAGCACTACAGTTTGTTCGAAGACGTGTATGCAACATCTGCAGACGTCTATCGCCAATATAAAAGTATTTAGGTATTTGTGGAACAATTACGTTTTGGTCAAGGCGTGATTTGAAGACACTAACTGAACTGGCGTTTCTTGTTTCTTCCGACAAACCATTTCATTCTCTTATCACAGAAGGGAGAAAAGAATTATAATATTGACGTGTTCGTGTTTCAACAGTTTGCAAGTTATTTGCATTTCTTAAGTTATATGAAGAAATATCGCTGATAGAAGGTGGTACAAGAGCGGAAAGATAACTAGGACTTATATTTGAATACATTTTGCAAAAAAGAGATAATTTTTGCTTCCGTCTTCTGGAATCTAGAGTTTCCCATCCTATTTCAGAATACAGTGTTTCAATAGATACTAATTTTGTTGTTCCCGTAGCAATTCTTGCAGCCTCATTTTGAATTTTATCTATTTCCTCTTTTTCGTACTGTGTACAGTTATCCCAAATTTCGTTTCCGTATTCTAGGATCGGTCTTATAAACGTGGTATATATAATTTCGAGAGATCTACGGTCAAGTTGAAACTTAAGTTTACGCATGATGTTTATTCTTGCCCACGCTTTGGTTTTTATATAATCAATATGTTTATGCCACGTACCATCTTTTGATAAAAAAATGCCAAGATGCTTATGAGTATCTACTTCCTTAATTATTTGTCCCGACATAAAGATAGAAGGGTGATCTGGTTTGTTGGTCTTCCGTGATATTAAAAGGGATTCAGTTTTGAAAGGATTAAAAGATACCAGCCATTGTTTAGCCCATCGTGCAACTTTTTCCATGTCAGCATTAAGAAGTTCAGCTGCAAGTATTGGATCTTCAACAACTATATATAGGCTTGTGTCGTCAGCAAAGAGGCGAATATTTGAGCCAATGTCCTTCACAATGTCATTTATGTAAAGCAAAAATAATAAAGGCCCAAGGATGGAACCTTGTAGGACACCGGCTTTTAAAGAGTTCCAGTATAATTTAACACCTGAGAAAGTCACCCGTTGTTTCCTGTTGCTTAGATAATCAATGAACCAATTCAGAAGACTTCCTGCTATACCAGCTGCTTTTAGTTTTTGAATGAGGCCAGAATGCCAAACACGGTCAAATGCCTTGCTAATGTCACAAAAGACAACTCTTACTTCTTTACCCGAATCGAGAGCACGACAAAAAGTATCATAGAGATAAGTTAATTGATTAACAGTAGAATCTCCAGGTATATATCCAGATTGTAAGGGTGAAAGAATGTCATTATCACGAAAATGATTGTAAATGTGTTTGAAAATGCATCTCTCAAAGACTTTATCCAAGGTATTAAGCAGGGAAACAGGCCTATAATTTGAAACTAATACAGCATCACCACCTTTGTGAATCGGACAGACGTGTGCTTCTTTCCAGTCATCTGGAACTTTGCTATTCTGAAGCGAGAGGTTGTAGAATATGGATAGTGGATCTGCAAGTTCATTTGTCAATTCACGAAGTACTCTGTTATTTATACCGTAAGGTCCAATAGCCTTCCCCAAGGGAAGACTTTTCAAAACCGAATTCACTTCTAAAGCCGTAATGTTAAGTGATGACAGTTTATGTTCTTCACTAACTAATATAGGCAATTCAGGAACATCTGCATTTTCATCGTCCAACAAAGTCTGATCCCTGAAAAAGTCATTAAAAATATTTGCTTTATCTTGGTCCTCAGTATATGTAAAACCTTCATGTTCAAGTGTTGGTATGTGTGAATTAGAGAGCGGAGATATAAAATATTTTAAAGTTGACCACCAGTCTTTGGAGGTAAGAGTACAAGTTTTTAATTTATTCGAGAGATTATCGGTGTATAATTTCTTAGACTTACGAATCATTTCTATCACTTTATTTCTTAAGTGTCTAAACCTTTCCCAATTTGCAGGTATATTTGTATGTTTGGCCTTTCTGTATGCTCTTTTACGTATTCTAATATGTCTTTTAATTGCCGTAGTAATCCAAGGTGGGTCAGCCGGACGTATTCTTACATTTCGATTAGGGATGCAATCATTGGATAAAGCAATAATCTTTTCAGTTATATTTTTAGCATAAATATTTATATCGGTATTGCGCAGCCCCTCCCAGTCCGTTGATGATGCTTTATTTCTCAATAGATTATAGTCACCTTGTTCATAAATCCAAATACGGCGCACATATGATTTTCGTTTTGGTTTTACAAATCGTAAGATACCATAAGTAGGACAGTGATACCGTCGGTCTTGTTGTAAGAAAGGGTCTCCTACACCACTCATGACTAAATGATCATTATTATTTGTAAGAATGATATCCAGTAGTGACGAAGAGTGTTCAGTATAATGAGTTGGTTCCTCAATAACTTGGTTTAAAGAAAACTGCTCACAAATTGCTTTGATTTTATGAGATGTGTTTGGACTGAGCATGTTAAAGTTAAAATCTCCTGCTATACTAATATCCTTTATACCTGTATCAACTGCCAGGGAGATAGAATCCTCAATAGACGTATAATAATTAGCATTTGAATTGGGTGCTCTGTAGAATAAACCGAAAAGTAGTTTCTTATGCTTAATAATAATCTCTATCCAAGGCATTCAATTCCTAGTGGCTCAAGGTCATTCCTGCGTCTATAGAAAAGTGTATCTTTTACATATATGATCACATCACCATGATTATCGCTGACCCTGTCTTTACGTTCAGGAGAGTGATAAGATTGAAGTTGCAGGTCCGCAGTTGATATAGCAGAATGAAGCCAGGTCTCTGAAAATGCTAATATGTCAAAGTCAGAAAGTTCAGCAAATAATACGTCGAGTTTGTTAAAAATATTCTGCACGTTATAATGAACAAATGATAAATGGGAAGAGAGAGACGAAGTACCAAAATTAGAACCGTTTCCTGATGAAGATCTATCATAACTATCGAAATAGATGATAGCGGGCCGGGATTTGGATGGATATCTCCCGACACCAAGAGCAGAACGCAGAACCATGTAACTAAAACAGTAATGGATACTGCAAGAAATATGGAATAAGTGAATTGAACATTTAATCTATGTTTATTGCTTACTAACAGCTTCTTTGAGAGATGCCGAAAGTAGAGATTCTGGATACGACAAGAATCATCAATAATAGTTTTATAAATTGAATAAGTATACATAATATCCCTGCATAGCAAAAGTAGGACAACAAAGTGGAAAACAATAGCGAAATTATAACAGAATTTGTACGTGTGTAGAGTGCTGACCGTATTCTTCCTTTTCAATTTTATGTAATCAATATCAAAAGATACAAGAACAACTCAGTCAGCAACCTACACAAGACTACACCTATAACTTGAACACGTATAGACCAGTGAGTTCTCGCGGCACAGTCCCGATACCTACCCTCTAGAGACGCTCCGAAAATATAGACAGTAACAACATGAAAAAAGCAAAACATTGATATATACATGGATATAAACATATAAAGGATGGAATGTAAATTTTAAATTTTTGAGGTATACTTTTAACAATATAATCATTTTGAAGTTATTTGATTTTTGTTCATTGTAATGTTATTGTTTGATCTCATTGCATCAAGAATAGCAGCCAGAATTTGATAGAAACAACAAATTAAATATCATACTGTGTCACATAGCATCAGTGCATCCCAATGATTATCTAACAACAACAATACACTAGAATAGCTTGGAATTTGCATCGGCAGCTCACTATTGCACTGAAGAGGCCAACAGAGAGAGAGAGAGAGAGAGAGAGAGAGAGAGAGAGAGAGAGTTGGCCTTTCTACTACAGTTGTTAACCTCATAGCATTTGTATGCTGGAAACCAGACCATGTGAGCACATACAACACGCGAAATAATCTGTGCTCAACAACAACATGTAACATTCAGAAATAAGCTGTGAAACAGTTAAGAACTGTAAAACAAGGTATCAGCAGGGATTAGGTTTATCGCTGCAAATTGTATCAGCATAACCAATTTAACAATTTCGATTTAAAGTTAACCGTCATCTCAACTGGTCACAAATAAAATCCACTGGAAATAAGGGTTAACCTGATAGACTGTTATTAACAAGTTTCTTTCAGTTATCAATAAGTTTAATAAGACGAATGCTTACTGACCCTAATGTTACCCGTGGAGCACCGATATATCAAGGCTAAACACGGAAATCCCATGCTTGGTCATGGTCAATAAACATTCGTCGAATTTTACACATGATAACAATTACAATCTACGGTCTTAGAGAATACTGATAGTCTTTGTTTTTAAACCCAAGATTCATAGATATGGTAAAATATACCCTCTTATACGCTGGTTTGATACACATACAGCTAAATTCCTAGTTTTTTGGCAGGCACGCCCAGCGAGGTAGAGAAGGCCCAAATCAAACCCCTTCGACGAGAGCGGCTTGATCCAGGACTCGTTCATTGTCTCAATTGTCACACATCTAGGGAGTCAAATAGGCTCGTTCAAATTTCAGATAGCTATGTTGAAAAAACTTCAAATGCCCGAATAATTAGGATAAATACCATAAATAAAATATCAGCCTTTTTTGAGAAAAGAAAAAAAAAAGAAGAGCACAAATAATAATGTCACCTGCTGCAGTTGTAATTGGTTATGTGCTGGAAAATAGCTCATTTTAATCACGTTTTGATGTCCAAGCCGACTTTAACATTTAGCTCTCTATTAGATAATTCAGCAGACGAAAATCAATGGCACCTCTCCTACTTCTCCCCGAAAAAAGGCCCCGACATCACATGCCAATTATCTCCAAACCAATGGAGACAACATGCACGAAATGCCAGAACCCATCCTCCTGGAGAAAAACCCAAAATAAATGCCTCGACATGTCGTTCGCTGAAAGTTTTATTCAAATGCTAAGCGTTTATAACGACATTTCAGAGATAATATTGACAAGGTGCGTAGACAGTCAGGACCGTTACGGCATGAAAGATGATGCCTGTCACCTGGATTTTACTTTATGCTACATGAATAAAAACATTAGTTAACCATTATCACACTCTTGGTCAAATCCGCAGACGACAAACCGACAACACTCCTTACAACCCTCCCCGAATACAAGACCCGACACTCCATGCAAATTGTCGATTTGAATGAAATGCCAAATCTCGACCCACGGAAAACAAGAAAAATACTCCATCATGTCGCTCACTTGGAATTTTCCGAGGGCACCAGCTAATGTTTTAAACAATCCTTTTTTTTTTTTTATTAATATCGTAATTTAATATCGTAATTTGACCTGTGAGACAGACTAACCTGAGCAAACATTACCGGCCCAGATCGGGTGCCGCATTCTGCAGCTTCCGATCAGGGTCCATACCGCCTGCTTACTATCCAGTAGTTCAATAAATGTAGGGTGTTAGGGACAAGATGATCGTACGAATAACTTAACCATTTGCAGGTAGCTAACGTCAATATCACAGGTCAAAGGACTAAATATTTTGTTCAAGAATGTTTGACAGTTTAGTACTTCTATATGACAAAATATTTAAAGCACACACACTCATGCTTCACCACTGATAGTGTTTAATACTTGAGAAATATTAGACTGGTACAGTTTATGGTTTCTTTTGTGTACAGGTGATAAACCTAAAATTAATCACATATACCAGTTTGTATAGATAGAAAACTAATGATTCCGACATAGCCGCTGATAATTCCAGTAAATTCTCTCATAATACAGTTTCGGTGAATCTACGAACAGTAAAATCCCAGACTAGCCCGCGCATCCCCACAGACCAGCCAGAGATATACGTCCACCACTATAGACTCAGATCAACCGGTCCGCCGCCTGGAAAGACGGTCAAGGCGTCATGTATGGACAGAGAAGGCACCGATCAGTCTATACACACAGTCTGATCGGTACACACGCCGTCCATCCATAGATCCCTTAGACAGAAAACTAATTTACTTCAATCATAATAATAATAATAATAAACAAATAAACAGAAATGCCCATACCAGACTGCCCGGTTCAAATTACCATTAACCAGAGAACAAAGGAAACAAACGAAAAAAAAAAACAAGCAGTCCTATTCTGGCCATCCCTTTTTAATGACAACACATGACCGCTCGTGCCAAGCGCCAGACATCAATATAACGTGGAACACCTTATCAACTGCCATCATAATCAAAGAAAATACACGTATAACGGTTTCTCCATTCATAAGCAGTCGTGGAATGTCAGACGAGCTGTTTCAATGTAAGTATATACAGTATTTGCCTAAAATATAATAACATCAGAAAACAAATGAAGTGTGTATATTGAGTTCGGGTTACTGAGACGAAGACAGCAACACGAGCACCTTTAGATTGTTTGGTCCGAGGATGAGGTCTAGGCTCTTGTGCTTCAAAAGCTGCAAGATCGGAAAAAGTGTTTATGCGGTGCACCTTTTCGGAATTGTCCTTGACCAGGACAGTACCATCAGAGGTCCAAGCACCCATTAGACGATCAGACTTGAACAGTTTTCTCGCCTCATACAATAGTACGCTACGAGTTTTTGTCAGGTTCTCATTTACAAAAACGCCTTTATACCCGGTATCTTTCAATGCCGAACGACACTTGTAAAAGTTTTGTCGACTGCGGTATGAAGCAAATTTGACTATTATGTTCCTTGGTCTTGTTCGGGCCTTCTTAGGGTCTCCAATTCGATGACTCCGATCAATATCCTGAAGCTGAATAGAAGAACCGGTAGCTGAAGCCAAAGACATAATCAAATCGTCAGTGACTTCACCCGCCTTTTCCTCCAATCCAGAGATGGTTAAGCAATTTCTGCGACTATATTGCTCCGCCTGTTCAATCTGTTGTTCCAATGATGCAACCCGTTTACTCAGAGTTTTGTTCTCCCTTAAAAGATCATGGTTACTTGTCTCGAGAGAAGATATGCGGTTTTGAAGACCAGCTATGACACCTTGTACCACAGAGTCGACCATGTTAACGATTTCTTCTCTAAATGTGTCCTTCAGCATTTGAGATAATTTCATCATTTCAGAAGGTGGAATTGTTATATGCGATTGACTGAGAGGTGCCTCTGAAGACATCTGTTGAGCAATCTCAAGATCGTGCGTCAATACAGCTGAAGCGTCCTGGAGAGAATCAGTTGCCATGGCTGATAGTGGAGTAGGTTCCTTAGGCTCTGTCACAGAATGGTCTAATGCAACAGAGATATCCAATTCTGAGTCAGACGATACTGAACCGTATTTGTTCTTCTTCACTTCGGAGTCAATCTCCGGAGATTGAAGTTCTCTCTTTTTGCTGCCACTAAATGCTGGTGTATTAAGTAATGTTTTTTGACTCATCACTTTTGAGCATCCACTGTACTTTTTGAAAAATTTTGCGAGGAAAGATTTAACAGTAAGTCACGTGAAATTTATAGCACTTACGCGTTTATAGCACTTACGCGTTTAACAATAGCATGATTACGTACTCACACACCAATGTGCACTATATATAGATCATTTACCAATTAAAGTTTTTGTACATTTTCTAACTTTAAAACAAAAGTTCAGCAGACTTACACATACTCAAACAAATAATCCATCATTTAGAGATCTACGTGTCTCTGAATACCTCAAAAAATATCACTAAAAGTCACATTTACACCATTTTTTGAGACCGCGAAATCAAAACAACCTTTCTGCCATATTGATCACGTGAATATTATGTTTGATATCAAGTGCGACAGTAATTGCACATCTTAATCATCACTGCAAATGGTATTTATATGCTTTTAAAGTAGCTTCGAAATGTTCTTAATAATGTCCTAATGTTTTTACAATTCTTGATGCAATTATACCATTTGATCTCTTAATTTTAGATAAAACTGCATTTTTTAAAATGTATGTGTGACGATTGTGTATATGTGTGTATATTATATTTTTGCTCTTTTCAATAACGTGTTTTTAGAGAATTTAGTATGTTTGTAGAGGGCCACTTGGTAGAATGGCTAATTTTAGCTAAATGTGTCACCCTCTTAAAATATTGTGTAAATAAAATATTGTGTAAATAAAATAAATAAAATAAAATAAACCTGAGCGGAAAGACCGAGTAGATGATAATCATGACGGAGTAATGATTTATGTCAAAGAGGGTATTCATTATAAAAGGTGTGATGACTTAGAAATCAGGGGAATCGAATGTATATGGATTTAACTAGCTAATCATCACAAACATGTCTTATTTGGATTGATTTACAGACCACCTAACTCTGATGCCAGTTATGCTTCTTCTACGGAGGATTCAATAGCTTTAGCCGTCGATACAGGAATATCTGATATCATTTTAACTGGAGATTTTAATTTTGATGTATTCAGCTCTCAAACAGCAAGAATAATCGATTCCCTTTGCGTCCAATTCCCTCTGTATCAGCTACTTAATAATCCATTTTACTGAACACTCTTCTTCCTTGATAGACTTGATACTTGTTAGTTATAAGAATCACGTTTTGCTTAGTGGAGTCGAAGAGCCTTTTCTTAATCAGCAGTTGCGCTATCACTGCCCTATCTATGGAATCCTCAAATTCTCTAAACCTAAAACCATCTCTTTCATTCGTTATGTGTGGTATTATGAAAGAGGCGATTACAACTCGTTTCGCGTAAAAGCTTCTGAAATACCCTGGGAATCTTTACAAAGCAATGAAATTGATCTTTACGCAAATAATTCACATTCAGCTGTTGTTAAAATTGCACATGAATGTATACCCAATAGACAAGTTCGAGTGAAAATATCAGAGCCTCCATGGCTAATTACCTATGTAAAACGACTTATACGTAAACGAAAACGGGCATATCGTAAGGCTAAACAATCTAACTTAGAACATGACTGGCATAAGTTCAGAAAAATACGCAATGCGGTAGTAAAACTGATTCGAGAATCTAAACAATCTTATTATGACAAACTAAAGGACAAGCTTGCTTCTGGTTCACTTTCAGCAAAAGATTGGTGGTCTACATTAAAATTCTTCATTTCGCCGAGCTCCAAAACATCCATTCCACCTCTCGAATAGAATGATAATATTTATACAGATGAATTGGATAAAGCCAATATTTTAAACATTTTTTTTCAAAGTCAAACTATTCTGGATGAAACAAATGCCATTCCTCCTGATATACCACCTGCCCCGTTTGAACATTTAAATAGAACTGTTCTTAGTCCAATCGAAGTGGAATCTGTTCTCAAATCGTTACCACTTGGTAAGGCCGCTGGACCAAACGGTTTAAGTAATCGTATAGTGTGTGAATTAGCTTGTGAACTATCTTTTCCATACTGTTCTCTCTTTAATCAATCTTTACGAATGGGTAAGCTACCAATTACTTATAAAGAGGTTAATGTTTGTCCAGTACCTAAAAAAGGTGATTTATCTATTATCTCTAACTATCGCCCTAAATCCTTCCTCAATTCTGAAAACAAGTTTTTGAAAGACTTGTATTTAAGTATTTGTTTAATCATTTCCGTGACAATAATTTGTTATCTTCATTTCAGTCCGGCTTTCTCCCCGGTGACTCAACTGTTAATCAACTTTTCTGTATAATACCTTCTGTCAGGCATTAGACTCTGGTAAAGAGGTACGAGCCGTCTTCTGTGACATCAGTAAAGCATTCGATCGCGTATGGCACTCTGGCCTTATTTGCAAATTGCTTGCTGCTGGAGTCACAGGAGAGGTTCTTGCCTGGTTCAAGGATTATCTTAAGGACAGAAAGCACAGAGTTATTCTCCTTTCTGCTACTTCTGACTGGGTATATATTCAAGCTGGAGTGCCCCAAGGCTCAATATTAGGTCCTTTATTGTTCTTATTGTACATTAATGATATTGTAACTGATATAGGCTCAAACATCCGTCTTTTTGCGGACGACACTAGTCTCTTTATAATTGTAGATAACCCTTTAACTGCTGCTGACTGTCTGAATTCCGATCTTTCTAAAATTTCAGGATGGGCTGCTACCTGGCTGGTGTCGTTTTACCCAACTAAAACTGAATCCCTTCTCATTTCGCGTAAACTAAACCAATCTGGTCATCCACCGTTCTTCATACAAAACCACGAAATAACTGAAGTAAAGTTCTATAAACACCTTGGTGTAAACATTTCTGATGACTGTACGTGGCATCATCATATAGATTACGTAAAAGAAAAGGCATGGTCTAGAATAAATGTGATGCGAAAGCTGAAATTCAAATTAGATAGGAAATCATTAGAAACAATTTATTTCGTCTTTGTCCGACCTAACTTGGAGTACGAAGACACTATTTGGAACAACTGCACACAATATGAAAAAGCTGATTTAGATAAAATACAAACTGAGGCTGCTAGGATAGTAGTTGGCGCAACAAAACTTGTTTCTATTAATGCACTATATATACAGAAACGCGATGGGAAAGGCTTGAACAACGACGGGAAAATCACCAACTCATTATAATTTTCAAAATGGTGAATCACTTAACTCCTCTCTATCTTTCTTCTTTAGTTCCACAGTCTGTTAGTGTGGTCTCTAGCTACAATTTGCGTAACTCAAACAATCTCCAAACCGCCGATGCCAGGACAAGCATATACTATTATTCTTTCTTACCCTCTGCAGTAAGGGGGTGGAATAATCTTCCTACTGAAGCGAGGCTATCTGATTCTGTAAATTCCTTCAAAAGCTTTCTTAAAAAAAAAAGACAAAATACCTGTTCCCAAATATTTTTACTCGGGTAATAGAAAGGCACAAATTCTACATACCCGACTGCGAACAAATTGTAGTTCACTTAATCTAGACCTATTCCTGAAGGAAGTTTCGGATTCACCACTTTGTCGTTGCGGTAGTATTGAGGATTCGCAACATTTTTTCTTTCACTGCAGATATTATAATATTCAGCGTAATGAACTTTTTATGCCGTTACGATGCACAAGGCCCCTTCCCTAGATTTGTTTCTGTTTGGTGACTCATCTCTGTCACTTGAGGTCAACACCTATATTTTCGAACATGTACACAAGTTTATTTTTGATACGAAACGGTTCTAACAAGTAAACCATCCTATACCTGTGGCGATTCAAACAAGGATTTAACCTGGCAAACTGCAGCCCCAGAGCCTCCACCTCACCCAGCTAGCATTCGACTAAAATCTATATTAGACCGTTATCGGCCCAACAAGATTCCTGTCTGGTCGATTATGGTCGAATATGCTATATGTAGTTGGGTATAATAAAATTTTCTCGTCGAGACCGGAAGGAGTTTGATTATGCACCTCCCTTAGATGCATTCATTTTTTAAATCTGTAATTAAGTTATATCGTATTAACCTAAGTTTTGGGATGCCTTATCTACTTACCATTTTACTTGTTCTAAAATTTGAATAGTCCATTCTACTACCTAATCATGGGTCTGTAATATTACTGTACGTATGGCAAACACTATAGACCCAGATCAGACACCCCGTACTGCGGTGTCTGATCTGGGTGTAACTGTTTGCAAAGGCCTATCTGTCCCAATACTTAGAGTTATTAATTATTTTATCACCTCTAACAAACATTCCTTGAAAATGAGTAAAAACCTGTCTGACTGATATACTAATCTTATGGGCATTGCTTGATGAACACACGACAAACAGAGTCTTGAAGTTTCTTTCTACGCTTCTTTCTCCTTATTTCTTTATAATTGTACGTTTTGTTGTACAAATGGTAGAATGTCGGGCTGAGAAGTTAACTGTATATTTCAAGAGTTATCTCTCTTCATTTATATACCTTCCCAAATGTCCCGGAGCTACTTGTGAAGTGTTTTGTACTTTTGTCATTTCTTTTTTATTCTTTGTTTAATTTTGGTTTTACGGTCCAGTCAACACTGTTAGGATCATGTCGGGCCAATCGGATAATCTACTCATCATACCATCATACCATATAAGCACGTCAAGTCTCGGCAAGGCCCTACATTAACTCAAATAGTTTTATCGATATATTTCTGACAAAATTTCATTATCATTATAATACAAGCGGCATAACTCCATAAAAATTCAATTAATCGGGAAATCGACTGACTATTCCCAATCAGCATACCAAGATTCAAGGTTCTAACTCAAACACGTTTCTAGACATCTTGCTGATTAGAGTTTATTAGGTCCGTCGAAAAGGGGCATAACTCTGGAACTACGTCCGACGAAAATTATATGAGTCAACTATTTTTAATCTTATTCTACACATAAAATGCAATATACCCCTCCGAGTTATTGGCATTCTTTCTTTCCTTTTTTCATTATTCTGTTTGATTGTGTAATTCATAGTTCTGATGTCTAACTCGGAATCGAGTGGTCCTCAGTCCAAGTTCTGCGACAGATATTGACAAAGGACTTTGGACGCTTGACCAGTACCCACACTGTGTACATGAAATAAGGTATTTCTGACAACAACAAAAAAAGAATAAATAAACCACAGACCCTAATCCCTAAATCAGAAATGATCCTGTCTCATCTATAAGGAAGAAGATTTTATTTGTATAAGCTCGTTAACCTATATGGTCAAGATCGACGATAAAGAATGCCGGACACATCTGTGACAAATGCATATACAAAATGTACAACCGACTGCGTCTGCCAGGCGTAGTCATTCGTTTCGAGTATAATAACAGTGAGGGTGCCAACGTAATAGAAATGCTGTTCAATCCAATTTATGAATAGACTGAGAGCCATTTTTGACATTGATAGGCATGTCATTTCCTCACATTTAAGTCACGCCCGGTCTCATACTTGTAACCGGACTAAATGTTTTCAACGGTAAACAAGGATGGCACTCAGGAAAGGCCACGATCACGAAACACAGCCCTCCCAGGCCAGCGGGCCACCAAGCCACCGGATATGGGTCTAATTATACGAAATCACTGCACAAAATTGCACTATGTCGCAAACTGAACTAACAAACGAAAAAGGGACGAACAAACAGAGAGTCTGCAATAATAATACCGCCTTGGAACGGTCAGCATTACGTCACGAAAACATGCTTATATAATTTTGACCTCCTTAAACCCCACTTTTATATAGTAAAACTGGGGTTTACAGGGGTATACATTAGTTTTCTTATTTTTGCTCAAAAACATAGATTGTGGGTATTCGTTAGAAGCGCCTCGCGGAGTGGAGGCAGTTCTAACGAATACCCACAATCTATGAGCAGAAATATGAAAAAAACATCAGAGTTTTTTGTTTTGTTTTTTGTTTTTTTTTTTATCTGAAAATTTTCAGTTTTTGGTGGTGAAATTTTTTCTATATATTTGAATAGGCGTGTTTTCGTCATGCAACCATTTATGAGTGTATGGTTGGGGGTGGGGGAACTTAAAACTGTATTCAGCTATCGTCTTTTACAGTTCCAGTTACATTTTAATTATTCAATCCATGTAGGGTGTGCTCTAAGAGTGTTTCGAGCAGGAGACAAAGAATTGAAATACATGTAATAAAAATATAAAAGAGGAACTTATTTTTTCTATCATAAAACAAATTTTTTCTTTCATTGTAAAAATTCACAGAGTTCGGTGTAGGCCTATATTTTTTATAAATAAAATTCAATTTGAATGTAGAGTCACACTGTATTTTTTTTGTTGTACAAATGGTAGAATGTCGGACTGAGAAGTTAACTGTATATTTCAAGAGTCATCTCTTTTCATTTATATACCTTCCCAAAAGTCCCGGAGCTACTTGTGAAGTGTTTTGTACTTTTGTCATTTCTTTTTGATTCTTTGTTTGATTCGTTACCTTGAATTCCAAGGGACTCTCTGAAACACTTCGAGATATCCGTACCTCGACATATCAGATTTTTAGAATTGAGGAAAAAATAATTCGAACAACCACATTTAACTAATTTATATGTAACTGGACTCCTGAAGATAGAGCTATATCGAAAATATTGTGGAAAAGAGGAGAAATTGCTCCTTCGGAGCAATTTCTCCTCTTTTCCACAATATGTTTTACTTGTTGTTCGATTTTCATGTTTAGGCAGGGACAATATTTTCACCTCGAGATAAGCGGTTATTTGAGATAAGCGAGTTCGAGATAACGAGAGTCAGCTGTATTACACTTTGCAAGTTTCTTCATAATGCATGTACGAGGGACGATCAAAACATTCTCGGTCCTTGTGCTTTGGGAATGACCAAAAGCAGAAATTGTGCCAATAATTATTAATATAATCTCCCTGTGCCTCGATGCACTTTCTCCAACGCTGTTCCAGTTTATTTATCTTTCAAAGTAAAAGCCTTTATCCTGGTCACCCAAGTACTCATCGGCAGCATCTATGACGCCTTCATTGCTTCCAAGATTCCTACCACGAAAGTTAGTTTTCAAATTTGGAAACAGATAGATATCCGAAGGAGCTAAATCTAGTGAATACGGGGATGAGGAAGGACCTCGAAGCTGCATTTAGTCGCAGCAGTCAAAGCAACGAGAGGTGTAGGCTGGAGCATTATCTTGCAAGAGCAGAACGCCTCGAGTCAACTTTCCTCTTCTTTTTTTCACAATCTCCTGACGCATCCGCCTTAGTTCTTCTGCATAATATGCACCATTTATCGTGCGACCTTCCTCAAAATAATCCACCATGATAACGCCCTGACTATTCCAAAATAAAGAGACCATCGCATTCCCTGCTGAGGAAACTCTTAAATTTCCTAGGAGGATATGAGCCAGGATGCTTCCTTTGCATACATAGCTTTTTGGTCTGAGGATCAAAGTGTTGGACCAAAGTCTCATCTTGGGTCACAAATCGACGTATAAATTCCTCAGAGCCGTCTTCATAGAGAGACAACTAGGAGATACTTAGAAATATCAATCCTGCGCTTCTTCTGACCTTTAGTCAACATTCTGGGGACCCATCACGCAGACTTCTGATCAGACTGTGCTAAAGTTTAACGTTTTCGTCTGTAGAAGCCTCTTTATGGTGCCCAGATTGTTCATAATCGTCCACGCTCTCCCTTTCTCTCTTACAGTCAGCAGCCCATTTCTTCGCCGTGCTGTAAGCCCGCTGTAAGAAGGAGACTCATCCTCAAGGTTTTAATGAAGTCGTCCTGCATGTCCTTCCGGGACATGCCTTCTTGTAGAAGGTCTCTATGACTAACTGTGTCCATTTTCTCAGTTTAACGCACCCATCCTCTGTTTGAAGCGAATTCCTACCGTTCGAAATCAATAGCATTGACTTTTTATTCGTCCTACCAAAGATGTTCAAATAAAATTATCAACCAATTGGGGTTTCATTTCAGTTTATTCATTCTTAGTATATCGAGCAAATAACTTTTTGATCGTACCTCGTATAAAGTTGATATATATATATATATATATATATATATATATATATATATATATATATATATATATATATATATATATATATATATATATATATATATATATATATATATATATATATATATATATATATATATATATATATATATATATATCGTTCGTCTGTCATTACTGACAATGACCAATCCTAATCAACTGTGTGATGTGTTATTATTTGTGTGTTCTAAGATGGCTGATGAGACCAGTCTTAGCTCTAAAGCACCTGTTGCAGATAGAACAAGAGAGGTCTGAGGAAGAAAGCTCTGTTGGTGATGCCTTAGCTCTGGCTTTCCGCTGTGCACGTTTCTGCTCGGCTTCGCTGATTCTTTTTGTTTCGTATTCACCAGCTCCCCTTCTTATGAGGCCTCGCCACTTTGTTCGATCCTGTGCAATCTGTTCCCACGACTCTGTTGGTATGTTGAGGTCTTTAAAGGTGGCTTTGAGGGTGTACTTGTATCGTTTCTTCTGACCACCATGGGAGCGTTTTCCAACTTGTAGTTCTCCATGGAGGATTTTCTTTGGCAGACGTTCATCAGGCATTCTGGTAACATGGCCTGTCCGTCTTAACTGTGCCAATTTCAGAAGAGTATGTACACTCTGCATCCCTGCCCTTTTCAGGACTTCTGTGTCTGAAATCCTGTCTCGCCACTTTATCTTTAGAAGTTTTCTAGGACAGCTTGAATAGAAGTGGTTCAGCCGTTTGGCATGCCGTTGGTAAACTGTCCAAGTTTCGCATGTGTATAATAGTGTTGGCAGCACCACCGATCTATATACTTTCAGCTTTGTGTCAAGTCTGATTCCACTTCGGTTTCAAATACTTCCAAGTAGCCGGCCAAATGCTGCACTAGCTTTGGCATTCATGGCATTGACTTCATCATCAATATGCACAACTCTAGACAATGTGTTCCAAGGTATGTGAACTTGTCTACCACTTGCAGTCGTTGACCTTTCACTGTGATGGTAGGCTCCTTGTAAGGCTTTCCAGGTGCTGGCGGATATATTACCTGTCTTTTTGTTGCTGATTGTGAGAAAGCAAGGTGGTTGGGTGGTGTGAAGGTGTCGTGTGTAGCTTACGTCACCGGGGCGTCCAACTGATCTTGGCTTGCAGTTGGGCAAGGCTTGCTATCCTTGTGGCAGGTTGAGGTAGAGGGGGAATGTTTTTATTTCTACTGTTTCTTTACTTTCATTCCTGTTCTTCGTTCTTCCCTGTCCCTCTCTTAAATCTCCTCTACTATCTCTTCTATCTCTTTTCTCCCTTTCTCTGGGAGACGACACAAAATGACCCACAAGGGTTGGCGTGTCGTTAAACCCCAACACAAATGAGAAAGCAAAGGAACGTTCCTTTCACAATTTAGCTACACTCGAATTTCACGAAAGGAACGTTCCTTTCACACTTTAGCTATACCCCTTTACTAATTTGACAGCAATGGCGGACGTCAACGTTGGTAACGTGTCAAGCAGCAATGTTCCGGCTTCTAATCCATTATCTAAGAAGTTAAAAAAAATATTAGAGACCAGACTCGATAATGATAAGGTTATTATTTCACTCTTCTCGTAATACATTCTGTATATTCCTATGTTACGTTTGCTATCAATTAATAAAAAAAAACTATGCGATCGAGTCCGGTAACACTGCGCGGCCGGTAAAGTTGCGCACAAATGCTGGCGTTAAGAGAAAACGCGGTCCGAAAATGCGCTTTCAGTTATATAATTTGGAATTCATAGAATGGGTTCATCAGGAGGCTGTAGATAAATATATTCCCTCTAAGAAGTAGATCGGTAGCTTCCATCCCTTGGATTACATTTGAGATTGGAAGGAATATTTGAAAAAGGAATAAAACTCATGCAAAGGCAAAAAAGACTGGCAGTAGTAAACACAGATGTAGTAAACTCAGATGTAAGTTTTAGGAGCTGAGACAGCAAATCAAAGCTGATATCAAGAAATCTTGATTTGTATGTTAACAAATTGGTTGGTGACATTAAGTTTAACCCAAAAGACTTCTGTCTGTATACCAGCAGTCAAAGACAATCTGGGTATCCTCCTCTCAAAAGGAGAAATGGTAGTGGTTTGGCTGAGTCTGAAACTGAGCAGGCTGAGGAGTTCAATGATATGGTTTGGCTGAGTCTGAAACTGAGCAGGCTGAGGAGTTCAATGATCAGTTTACAGATGTATTCTCCAAAACTTTGGAAAGGGCGGTCCCTCTACTTGAGAAGTCAGCTGCGCCTATGAGTGGCATACACATTTCAAATGAAGATGTTGTAAAGAAAATGAAAGCTTGAATCCCTCAAAGGCTTTGGGACCTGATGAACTTCATTTTAGAGTCCTTAAAAGAACTTGCGGTTGAACTTGGTTCTGTATTTGGGGTTCGTAGAAATACCGGAACACACCGAAACACCGGAACACACTGGTAATTACCGGAACACATATGTTGGGGTTACTCATAAGAAGCCCCTGATAGTATTTTGCAGATGATGGATTATAATCAATGATCAGTAGAATATTAATGTTGATTGTACTAATTGATTGTGTTTAGAAGTAATCAATTATAATAAAAAAAATCCTTTTTTGAAGTTTCAGTTCATATTTAGCAACTTTGATGCAAAATATATGCTATCTAACAAACTATTCATCATAAGTATGTCAGAAATGCAAAACAATAGTGTTTCTGCAACAATATTACTGGAAACCATACAGCACAACTTAGAAATTTCAGTGACTTCAAAAATGAATGTTATGTCTGAGCCTGTTGTGATACGGGCGTTGGGACTCAAATCATGCACGTAAATGATGAAGTATATAGGTTTTTATAGTTTTTATGGAGTACAGTGAAAGTACCCAACCTTTCTAGGGTAAAAGCTGGGTTTTCCTTTTGGTCAGTAGTTTTTGATTATAATCGATAATCAATCAAAACTTCCTGTCTGATTATTTTCGATGATCGATCATAAAAAATCCTATAATTGAAGAACACTAGTGCCTGGGCGAGGGGCATCTAATGAGTACCCACAACATATGCTTTCATCAAGAAATAAGAAAGCTATTAACCTGATACCCACTCTTTTCTAGACCTACACTTGTTTTTCCATCTGTATTTATGTTCGTCCGTCCATTAGTTAACATCTACATTTCGTTAAAGTTTCTAAGAACTTATATTTTCCAAGCCATATGATGGATTTAGTTTATATTTAGTATGATGATAGACAACATTATAGATATTCAGGGGTCATCCTAGAGCTTTCAGAGAGGGAGAAATTTTGCAACAATTTCAGGGAGAAGTTTTGGTCCAAATTTTGGATTTCCCAATATATTCTATATAGTTTCACTTCTCCCTCAGCTCAAGATAAGAAGTCAGCCAGCTTAGGGAGACTTTTTCTCCCAACTTTTAAACTTGGAAACAACTTATTGGTCAGACATGGCTCAACCTTGTGACATGGACTTGCAGGTCATGAAGTGGAGGCCAGCTGACCACACTCGACATGACCCCATTGGGTTGACTGGGCCGTAAAACCTCAGCACAAACAAACAAATTTCATGGTCCAGTGATTTTATCTTATATCTCCCAACACTCTCCCAACACTATTTGATGCATGAGTGTCATATATATTCAGATAATGAGACCCAAACTTTGACTTCAAAGTAAATATTAATTCAACATGACCTATATTTCATGGTCTGGTGATTTTGCTTAATATCCTTTAGATTATTTGATGGATTAACATCATAGTTAGTATAATGGATCAGTGTGACACATCAGATTTTTCTTAGCAAGCGTATTTATGGTCCAGCGATTTTGCTTCATATCTTGAAGACTATTTGATAGAGAAATGTTGTATTTTGGATAATGGATCAGTGTCTTTCAATGATCGACCTTGTAAACTATATGTGGGTCAGTGACCTATATTTCATGGCCCATTGATTTTGCCTTATATCATTGTCATAGACAAATTATTTTTATAATTAAGAAATGGCGCTGGCCGGGGGTATTTGTGGCCCTCTAGGCACTTTCTCTAGTTTTTGTTAATTAATTATTTGAACTGGCTACATTCTTTGATGAGCCTGTCAGTTTACAGGCAGCTGTTCTCCCTGTATTTTTAGTATAGTCTCACTAATTTTGGCTCCAAAAATGCAGTATTACAAGCTGTATCCTTAAAAATGAAATTCCTTATTAGGAACCTCACTATTGCATTTCCAGAACTCACTAACTTTATTCTGACAGCTTAACATGTCAAGACTTTTGGAAAACAAAAGAAACATCAGCAAGTTGCCTCCCTTGAAAAATATCCATCCCCCAAGGTTTAAACAGTATACAAGAAAGGGGGCCCACTGATGTGGATGTTGCCCCTGTACCTGCATGTTAATAAAAAATCTGATGATGATGATGATGATGATGAAGAAAATGATTTTCCGAAGTGAGTCTCACCCGTATATTTTCAGGATATGCTTGAAGCACTTAAAGCTCTTTCCACATTTTTTGGTGAGAACAGCCTACGAACTAGGAGAAATTTGAGGGGTGACATTGAAAGAAGAAGCCTTGCTATAAATGAGGAATTTCTTCAAACATTCCAAGTGGTTAAAAATGTAAGTGAGCTGCATCTTGTTAAAATGTGCCTCTGGGCATGTAGTCAGCAATGGCCCAGATCAACCAGCATATCTACACTCTGATCAGGGCCTTCACTGTCCCTTAGAATTATTGGATACTGAAAAAAATATTGACATGTACTTGATGAACAGATAAGGCCTTGATGAAGACTGTGTAAATATGCAAGCTGATCTGGACTAGGGGCCGGCCTCGGTGGCTCAGTTGGATGCGCCGTCCGACTGGAGACCAGGAGGTCGCGGGTTCAACCCCCGCCGAGGTCGGCAACATTCTTTCGTGGAGATTGATCATGAAATATTTTCTACGGTCATTCTCTCCCTTCCGCTGATTCAAGAAGGGCAGTTGTCAGTTTCTGGCGAAAGAATGTGCACAGTACTGGTTAACCGCTTAGAGGACTAAGCTTGCCCAGTGTGGTTAGGTAAACTGACCACGCTCGACATGACCCCATTGGGTTGACTAGGCCGTAAAACCTCAACACAAACAAACTGGACTAGGGCTGGCTAATCATAGCTGAAAAGATAATCGATTGTCAGTTCTGCCATTGTGATTGATAATCGATTAGTGATCACTGAAGATATGGTCATAATTTACCTGTCTGTCTGAGCATGACTCTTACCATATGTTATACTTAACTGACGTATTTCACTGGACAGGCCTGAGCAAACAGTGTAGACCCAGATGAGATGCCCCAAAATGTGGCATCTCATCAGGGTCTACACTGTTTGCCACTCATTCAGATATTTTTAGACACAACATTTGGTGGTAAATTGTACTTGTTCAAATTTTAGATAAAGTATAGTAGGGAGTTTAGGTATCTGAATACTAAGGGTAAATACGGTAAAGTAGCAGACACTGAAATCAAATGATCGATTATTCACAAATCTGTAACGATACTCATTTTTGTGGAATTTATCAATCAGTTAATCGATTATCCGATTAATTGTGCCAGCCTTAATCTGGACCTTCACTTTTTTGTTTATAATGTTCAAACCCAGTTTCCCATGGAGTGACTCTGATGGCATTTAATCATAATACAATATTTACCCAGAGTATTTGGACAGACATGCCTGATCAAACAGTGTGGACCAAGATCAGATGCTGCAGAATGTGGCATCCATTCAGGGTCTACAGCCAGCAATTGTTAATACATCAACGGGTAGTAAAATGGACTTGGTCAAATTTTAGGACGAGTATTGTAAGGAGTTATGGTGCCCAAATATTTAGGGAAATACGGTAATGTTGTTTTTTGTTGTTTATTCACATCCACAGAGTACATAGCAACCTCTTTATAATATGGTTCATTATAGCATGGTTTTGGAGACAATATTCCTTAAATGACTACCAATATTTATAATCATTTTTCTATATAATCTGGACATTTTTGTTTGGATATGTTTATATAGCTAGGACAGTTTTTGCTTTGGATCCCAGTAATAGTGTTATAAAGAGATTGTGGCATATTGACATTTTTCTTATTCCTCTACAAAAAAAAAACAAAAAAAAAACATTAGAAATAAGAGAAATATTTATTTGGATATCCCTCTTCTCTAGACACTACGAAAACATGCCTGTTCAAATATATTAAAAATTTCACCACCAAAAACTGAAAACTTCCAGATGAAAATGGTGATATTTTTTCATATTTCTGCTCAAAACATAGATTATGGATACTCGTTAGAACAGCCTCACTTAGGCAATTCTAACGAGTACCCACAATCTATGTTTTTGAGCAGAAATAAGAAAAATAATGTATACACCTGTAAACCCCAGTTTCACTACATAAAAGTGGGGTTTAAGGGGGTCAAAATTATATTGGTATGTTTTCGTGATGAGCTGTGGCATTTTTCAGCAACTGGACAGTGTATACAGTGATGTTAAAGCTATGAATGAATGCTGTCAGGACATGACCAACAGACTCAAGGTATGTATCAAACAAAATGTTTTAATCCTTAAAGCACCAGTCACAACGGCAGTAGACCATATTCTGAAACATCTCTTATTTCACAGAGAAAAAACAAATAAAAAAATCTAGACATTCCATATGATTTGTATCTGAAATAAACAAAATAAAAAATATTTCAGAGTATGATATGATATCATGTGCAATAGATATAAAAGGCAATTTTTACTGGTTAATGGCTAAATGAATAATGCAGATTTATTTTTACTGTCTGCATCCTGAACATCAGTATCACTGATTTTTTTTTTTTCCTCATTACCTCCCAATATCTTTATATCTTCTCTCATCATACTGCATACAGCATTTATCCTATAAATTGGGACACCTTAGATTACCTACCATATACTTGTCCTAGATATTGAACAAGTCCATTTTACTACCGTATCTGTTGATATGTGTAAAAACTGCTCGCTGAGTGGTTAACAGTGTAGATCCTGATCAGATGTCACATTCTGAGCCCCTTGATCTGAGTACTATTTGCTCTGACCTTCTCCACAATATTTGGAATTGATAGGGTAGATGGGCCTTGAGGAGATGACCTTGATTGAGTTTTGGTTTTAAGCATTGATTCTGGCATCTAATAAACATTAAATGTCATGTGCCCACTAGGATTATTTGTATATTATAGTAACAATGTCAGAAATGCCTGTATTTAATTGACATTAATTTTAGAAAATATATTATTATACCTTGATGAAACGGTATTCATGACACATATTTTCTGACCACTCCCTCAATCCGTCCCCCTTCCCCTCTCTTTTGATTCCCATATTTTCTATATAGTGGGATAATAATATAATGGGGACTGATTATCGATTCTGGATCACCAGAGTATTTCCTTTTGAGGTTGTGTTTAAGCCTATTGAAATTATTCAAGAAACATTTAATTTCGTAAAACTGTCAACAGCAAAGGGTCCTTGTCTAACGTAATGCATATACATCCGAAGTTGACAGCTTAAGCTTTGACCTGAAAATTGTAAATAGGGTCTACAAGGAGACAACATTTAAAAATATTTTCTCATTATGTATATGAGAAGAAATATGTAATGAGATGTCATCATGTGATGTATAATGTCTCTGTTGTTTTAACATTTACTTGGCTTCGCCATCTGGCATTTATTTCTTCAACTCAATAGGGATTGATGCATGTAGGAGGTACAACTCTGTCCATTTCTATGTCTTTTGTCTGAAAAGGTGTCTGCTCTAAAAAGAAAGAATTTCCTCCCATTGGAGCAAATTCTTTGCTATTACAGTAGACCGCTTTGCAAACCGGGCGTGATGTGCAGGAGCAAACAGGAAGTCACTAATGTAGTGTCACTTGTAAAGCATGGTGGAAATCTACCAATCTGCATGAGACAGAAGATTGCCACTGTAAGCAATATCTGTTAACTCTCACTGCCACAGGTGATCATAATAGGCTTTTGCAAACAGCATAGAGCCATCTCATCTGGATCTGGGCTGTTTGACATTCAGTCTTCCAACTTTACATGTATAAACTTCTTTTCAAGCGATAGTTTGTTAAAAAAGGAATTCAGACGACAAATGTCGTCTGTAAGCCTAATGTCCCATAAAAGGGACATTGGCAAACAGCGTAGACCTCTTCACTGCCACAGGCGATCATAATAGGCTTTTTCAAACAGCATAGAGCCATCTCATCTGGATCTAGGCTGTTTGACATTCAGTCTTTCAACTTTACATATAAACTTCTTTTCAAGCGATAGTTTGTTAAAAAAGAAAACCAGACGACAAATGTCGTCTGCAATTTGACACTAAAAGAGTTAAATGCTTTGTAGTTTCTGACCTAACCCTATGAGCCTAACATCCCATAAAAGGGACAATGGCAAACAGGGTAGACCCAGATAAGACACCACAGAATGCATCGTCTGATCAGGGTCTACACTTTTTGCAATTTTTAAATTCAGACAATTCTATAAAAATGACAATAATAAAGACTAACCAGACACCCCTTATATAGGAAATGAACTTGTCCAAAGAGTTGAAGTAGGAGAATCCACTCTGAATGTGATGGTCTAATGACAACTAAACACACTCATTTTGATTGCATTTACATATCATTTTAACCGGAATTACTGATAAAAAATTAAAATATACAGGCTAATCTGGGCCTTCATTATGTGCATATTTGATAAGGCCCTTTTCCTTTTTATTAGCTCACCTGAATAATGTTCACGGGGAGCTATTGTACTACCCCCAGCGTTGGCGTCAGTGTCGGCGTCAGTGTCCACAAAAAGTTTTCGTTAAAATTTATAAGACCTCATTATTTCCTAACCGTATCACCAATTTGATTCATCTGTGGTATGTTGATACATATTGGTCGAAAATTTTACGCAGTACCATCCCCACCACTCTAGGTCATGTCTAGGTCACAGACTTAGAATTTTCATGTTAATATTTTATGTCAAATTTTTTAGGATCTCATTACTTCTACACTAAACGATGGATTTTGTTCCTATTTGGTATTATTATAGACACTGGTCAAAAGTTTTTATCAGCACCATCAGCACTCATGACTGTGGCCTTGAGGTCGAGGTCACAGACTTAGAATTTAAATGTTAAAGTTTTCGTTAAAGTAAGTCCTCATTGTTTCCTAACCTAATCACCGATTTGAGTCATCTTTGGTATGATGATACATATTGTCCAAAATTTTTGTGCAGTACCGTCCTCACCACTCTAGGTCATGTCAAGGTCACAGACTTAGAATTTTTATGTTAAAATTTAATGTCAAAGTTTTTAGGATCTCATTACTACTAAATAAATGATGGATTTAGTTCCTATTTGGTATCATGATAGATACTGGTCAAAAGTTTTCATCAGTACCATCAGCACTCATGACCGTGACCTTGAGGTCGAGGTCACAGACTTAGATTTTAAATGTTAAAGTTTTCGTTAAAGTTTTTAAGACCTCATTAAATCCTAACCTTATCACAGATTTGATTCATCTTTGGTATTATGATACATATTGGTCCAAAAGTTTGTGCAGTACCTTCCCCACCACCCTAGCTCATGTGAAGGTCACGGTCACAGACTTAGAATTTTGATGTTAAAATTTTACGTCAAAGTTTTTTAGGATCTCATTACTTCTAAACTACATGATGGATTTAGTTCCTATTTGGTATCAAGACAGATACTGGTCAAAAGTTTTTATCAGCACCATCAGCACTCATGAGCATGACCTTGGGGTCAAGGTCGCAGCCTTAGAATTTTAAAAAATGTTAAAATTTTGTTTAAGTTTTTAAGACCTCATTATTTCCTAACCTTATCACTGATTTATTGGTTTGATTAAAATTTTGCGCAGTGCAATCATCCCCCCCCCCCCCTACACACACACACGCCCAGGTCATATCAAAATCAAGGTCACGGACTTAGAATTTTCCAGAAACAAAATGTGCAATATCAGGCGTGCTATCCTGTCTGGCAACAGGTCATGTTGACAGATCATATAATGTCAAAAGCTGTTATACTAGCAGAGGAGTTGTCTAGTAGTATTTGGTAATAATGCTGAGGTGCTTCTAATGAATATGCACAACATTAGTTTTTACTCCTTACCATAGTTGTCCTAAAATTGAACAAGTTCATACCACTACATTCAAACTGTAGATCCTGATCAGAAACTGCATTCTGCAGCATTGGATCTGGTTCTACATTCTATGTTCAGTCCAATTTGTCTCAGTACTTAGGTACAATACAGTAAACATAGGGCCTTTGCACTATGTGAATTTTATTTTATTTTTTTTTTTATTTTTTATTTATTTATTTATTATTTTTTTTTGTCACAAAAGGCATCTTTTGTATTCGTTGTTTTTGTAATAAAGGGAGCATTTTTTTTTTCATAAATGGCAGTTTATCTAGAGGGTACATAAAGCATTACAAAAGAAGAGGGTTTCAGACTGTTATTCTATATTTTTCAGGCAGCAAAAGAGCAGACTCATGACCTGATTAATCAGACAACAACTTTACATGGAGAAAGGTAGTATAATCATCTAATCTGTCTTGAGAGGAAATGAATAATTATGCAGATTTTCTGACATTTTTACAAGGAAGACAACTATTTTGCCTTACTGTTTGCTTGTATGCACATTATGTGAAAAAACATCTGCTTAGAAAAGGAAATAATTTGAAGGCCAAAGGGAGAAATCCTTTCTTGTTAAGACCCATTTTCAGAAGGGAGACAAAAATATGTTTTCAGAATTGCTTCTCCTGAATGTGTATCAGTTTCCCTTAAATAGTCAGGAAGAGGGTACAGAAACAAAAAAAAATGTTTGTGTTGAGGTTTTACGGCCCAGTCAACTCAATGGAGTCATGTCAAGCACGACCAGTTTATCTAACCACACTTTTACTGGGCAGGCTTAGTCCTCAAAGGGGTTAACCAGTATTGTGCACAATCTTTTGCCAGTTTCTGACAACTGCTTTTCTTGAATCAGGGGAAGGAACAGAAGGACAGCAGAAAATATTTCATGATCAATCTCCACAAAAGAATGTTGCTGACCCGGTGGGGGCAGAACCCGCAACCTCCTGATCGCTAGTCGGATGCGCATCCAACTGAGCCATTGAGGACGGCACAAAAAAGTGTAGATATTATTTTGATTATACAATGAAAACGTCAGAATTTATGGTATTTTCTAATATTATGTTTTAGCTGAAACATTCAGTACGTGGTGTGACTACAGAAGGGGACAAAGTTAAAGTTTAGTTAAACCAACACTGTGAAGAAAACAACTTCATAGTGCAGTGTAAGAAACATTCATAATGTAAAGTGCAAGAACAAGACCTGGCTATACATGTATATCAGCTCACTCTGAGGAGAATCTTTTCAGTTTTCTGTGGAATCCACAAAGCACCACAAGTGGTTCATGTGAACAGTTACATGGAGGCTCAGATAAAATTGTTCTATGAGGTTTTATTCAAGGAGCCCAAAATAAGAGAGATAATAATAATAATAATAATAATAATCGACCTTATTTATAGAGGGTAACACATTTAGTAATCTAGTACTAATCTTCCATGTGGCCCTCTTTTTTCCTGGGTAGAAACCAGTACTAAGCAATGTGGATAAAGTCTCTTGCTCAAGGAAACAACACTTGCTGTTAGTGGGGATCGAACCCGGTACCTATCGATCTCGAGTCCGACGCTTTACCACTGCACCACAGCGCTGCCACAGAGATAGCCACATAAAATATTTCTTAGTTTTTGCCAAGGTGCTTCTGAACAGTGGCACATCATCTCGTTGCACATGACAAAACCAGCAAAAGGGCATGTGGGCCCAGCGAAGACTCAGATCAGCCTGGGCATCCATCCAGTCTGATCAGTCTTCACTGTCTGCATGAAGAAAACTTGGATACTTAGCTACCCATTGAGTGCACAATGAAGACTCTGATCAGACTGGGCAGATGCCCAAGGTGATCTGATTCTTTACTGGCCACATATGCTATTTTGTTTGCTTGTCATGAGGTGGCTCAAATATCAAGGCCCAGTTGTTCAAAGCTAACGACGTCGTTAGTTAACGATTCGTTAAAATTTACATCGAGTGATACGCAAATATGCTGATATTTTTTGCTGAAAAAATGTGAGTAGCTTTTGCAGTAATTTTTTGCTGAAAAAATGTGAGTAGCTTTTGCACTGCAAAAGCTACTCACATTTTTTCAGCAAAAAATATCAGAATATTGTATATTGAATCTGCTAAAACAGTTAACGAAATGACCCTTAACGAGCTCGTTAAGCTAACAACGCTTTGAACAACTAGGCCCAGTACTTTTCAAATAAAAAAAGTGTCGTATCTAGAGCTAGGTCTTCACTGTTTGTCATTATGCCAGCACTTTTAAAAACATCACCAAGTAGTCAGATGGGACTTTTCCAAGTCTTAGGATAACAATGGCAATGTCTTTAGATGTTGGGATATTAAATCTTGTCATGCTGAATAATTTAAGATGACACCCCCACTTTTAATTATCAACCAATCAGATTACTTGATCCAGATTGTTATACAAATTCACATACTGAATGACAAATAGTGCAGATTCAGATCAGTTGGCTCAGGATCTACATGGTTTGCAAAGGTGGGTGTATTTAGGTTCACCAGGACAGGGGTTTAGAGTAATTACAGTAAATTAAGCTTGTTGTTCTTGCAGTCAGAAGCTTCAGATGAAGGCCCAGGTAGCTGATGTGTTCTTACAGAAGTTTCAGTTAAAGCCAGAAGAAATACAAGTATTGAGAGGGGCCAAGTCGGGGACTATGTCACAGGTATGGAAAATTTTAACTTATTCCTTTGAGGTAAAACAGAATTTTACAACAATGATAAACATCCTAAACATTAAGACATTATAACTTTTTGCTTTACCATAATAACGCTATGTATTGGGACAGATATGCCTTTGCAAACAGTGCACACCCAAATCATATATCACAGAATGTGGCTTCTGATCAGGGTCTACATTTTGCCGTACATACAGCAATATTTTAGACACACCCAGAGGTAGTAAAGTGGACTATTTCAAATTATAAGACAAGTACAATCAATCCTCTTTATACCGACACTCGATACAATGACAAAATTCGTTATAATGACAATTTGAATGTCACAAAACCTTCGCTCAAGAGGTGACAGTTAATAAGAAATTATGAAAGTATATTGCATTAAATCTTCAAGCAACATGTTTTGGATGTTTGTTAGAATTGCCTCAATGAGGCGATTCTAACAAATATCCAAAACATATGTTCTGTAAGGAAATAAGAATAAAACAAGGTCTTTCTTACATATCATTCTGTCCATGAAGGATTCTTTACAACAGCAAATTCATTTTAATACAACAGCAAATTCATTTTAATGGCAACATCTTTGGGAACAAATGCTGTTGTTGTAATGAGGGTTCACTGTATGGTAAGTAGATGAGGTGTCCAATACTTAGAGTAAACACAATACTTAAAGTTGAAAAAATCCATATAGCTGGGTAAATGGCATCCATTAAGGTCCTGATCAGATGCTGCATTATGCAGTGTCTCTAGCATAGCTGTCCATACTTACCCTAAGATTTAGGATAGACAGACCTGAGCAAAGAATGTAGACCCAGATCACATATGGCTTTAATCATTGTCTGCACTTTTTGGCACTCATTCAGTAGTTTTTAGGCATATCAGCGGGTGGGAAACTGAACTTGTTCAAAGTTTAGAATAGGTGTGGTAAGGAGTTAAGATTTCTCAATATTGAGGGTAAATATGATACATTATGAAGTCAGTTCTTTATTTGGTCATGCTTTTTATAATTTTATTTGATCCTTTCCATTATGACAGGAAATTATTCCATAATTGGAAGTACAATTAAATTGAATGTGTACAATATATACCACTGCAAAGTTTTTAATGAATACTTACAGGAGTTTTTCAATGCCCTGTCCAGAGTGAAACAGATCCACACTGACTGTAAAGTTCTGTTGAGGACCAATCATCAGACAGCAGGGTAAATTTTAATTACTGAAGATTTTTCCTCTAAAATTATATAGTGTATTACAAAACAAATTCTTGTTCATTGCCTTAAAAAATTCCTTTTTCATTGATTAAACATTATTCATGTAGGCCCCTGTAGCCTAGTGGATAGGAGAGTTGACTCTTAATCCATTAGGTTTCTGACCACTGTGGATCGAGCCTTGCTTGGGTCACATGTGGGAAAGCCAAGTTCTGCTTACGGATGGTCAGGTGTTTTTTTCCCCAGGATCTCTAGTTTTTGCCCACTTTTGATGAACAATTGGAGCAGGCCTCGGTGGCTCAGTTGGATGCGCCGTCCGACTGGAGACCAGGAGGTCGCGGGTTCAACCCCTGCCGAGGTCGGCAACATTCTTTCGTGGAGATTGATCATGAAATATTTTCTACCGTCATTCTCTCCCTTCCGCTGATTCAAGAAGGGCAGTTGTCAGTTTCTGGCGAAAGAATGTGCACAATACTGGTTAACCGCTTAGAGGACTAAGTCTGCCTAGTAAACGTGTGGTTAGGTAAACTGACCGCCCTCGACATGACCCCATTGGGTTGACTGGGCCGTAAAACCTCAACACAAACAAATGAACAATCGGCTCGATATAAATGAAATATTCTTGAAAGGGCCGTAAAACATGAATCAAAAAACATTATTCATATGATCTGTTTTGACACCATCTAGAAGATGATAAGAAGTTATGTTGTGCATACATTATGTATGTGGCTTGCACATGTTTAATACATACCATAACATTTCTTGTTTTCTTTTTAATACCCCCAGAATAGGTTGTGTGTCATGGGGGTATATACATGTAGTTTTTGTCACTCATTCATTCATCTAAATTGCAATCCATATGTCTGTTAAAGTTTGTTAAAGTTCTGCATTAAGTTAGTTTGCTTTATTTATAGATATGAAACTCTTCATTTCAACTCTGTGATATGTAACTAGAGAAAATATTTTTATAACATGTTTAAAAAATGAATTTTTAATTTTGCCAGGTTAGAGATTATGGAGTCCATGGCTTTACACCAAGAATCATCCTATGAAAGACTCTACAGATGGGCTCAAAGTAATAATATAGACACTGCAAGAGAAGGGCAGTGTAAACATTGAAGTCCCAGATCAGTCTGCATAACCACGCAGTCTAGTCAGAATCTTCTTTGTCCATTGATATAGTCTACAGTGTCCATTGATTTTTCAAGGGGCCTGGATACACCTGTAAGGGAAGCAACTCTATCAAAATTGTTTTTTTTTTCCTTCTGAAAATGGGTCTACTCTAAAAGGAAATAATTTGCTTTTAAGGGAGCAAATTATTTACTTTCAGGGTAGACCTTTTTTCTGAAGGGGCATAGTACACATGGAAATAAACATGAAATGGCAAAAGTTGTTTCCCTTGTAAAAAGATGGAAAGTCTGTCAGATGTATCCATCCCTTTAAGTTTTGGGCAACAAAGGTCCTGATCAGCCTGACCTGGGCTTTCTTCACCAACATATGACATGGGATCCCTTTTCTTGTGTTGCATACCTTGTTAATTTGATAGAAGTTTTGTTATGTTATAACCAAGCTCCTCCTGACAGAAACAACCTTATGACTTAGGCAGCACCACAAACCCAGATCAGCATGCAGAGCTACAATGTCTGACCCGGATATATACTGGTCACTTGTAGAATTCTTCATGTTAACCTTTACCACTCTCTGGGCAAATTCATCAGAGAACAAAAAGATATTTTTCCCAGGAAACAGGATTTGATATTTCATGCAAATTGTCTGCTTGTATGAAATGTCAAAACCCTGTTTTCTGAGGAAAAGGAGAAAAACTATTTCAGATTATTTTGTGCTGAGCATTTCCTCAGCATGCTAAGCATTCATACCTGGGATAAACTATGATTAGAGTGCATTAGGGCTCTCACATGTCTGGAAAAAGTTAAGGAGAGTGAAAAAAAAATCAAGATCAGTGACATGTGATCTAAGCAATGAATGTCTAAAGTTTTGATTTTCCAATACTATACTTTGAAAATCCTGAATATGTTTGCACAGGCTATTCTTGGTGTATGCTGTTCACATGTCAAAAGGTAGATATTTTCTTATTTCTCTGCAAAAAAACATGCCTACACATTAGAAGTGTCTTTAATAGTGAGACACTTTTAATGGATCGGATATCAATTATATACTTTTTTTCATAGAGAAATAAAAAAAAAAAAAAAACTTGTTGATGTCTCTTTCTCATCTAGAGCTTTGGTTGTAGCCACTCATTAGAAATGGCTGGGTGAGCTACTTCTAATGAATACCACAAGTGTTGTTTGTTTGTTTTATGGATAACTGAAAAAAATGCCATCAGAAATAATATCCAATACTCCTTATCAGATTCATTGCTAACATAGTTGAAAAGTACTTGTATTTTGGCATAGCCTTGGCTGTTTGAACCCTGTGAGCCACTCTTAGCAAAATTTGCAGATTTGTACATAGTGGAGGTCAATGAATCAGTCTTCACATCCACACAACCCATAGGTCCAGGTAAGAAGCTATCCAGACAAAAGTTTTTTTTCTTATTTCTCCACAAAAACATACATGCAATGCATGAAAAAGGCCCTTATACAGTTTGTGTTCAACATGGGTCCAGATCTGACATAGCACTAGTTAAGACGCTTTTTTCAATAAAAAAATATTGATATTTTTCTTGTTTCTCCATGAAAACATATATTGTGGGTACTCATTAGAAGCGCCTCGCTGAGGCGCTTCTAATGAGTACCCACAATATATGTTTTCGTGGAGAAATAAGAAAAATATTTACCAGATACCCTCCCTTATCTAGACCTGTGAGATCAGCATGTGCATCCTTGCAGTCTGCTCTGAGCATTCTATGTTCTACATTATCCCTTGAGTCTGCTACAGTATCCATTGATTCTGTAAGCAGACAATGAAGGCCCTGATCAGCCTGCACTTATGTGCAGGCTGATCTGGTTTTCGTTGTCAGTAAATTGCACAAGGGCCCTTTTTGTGCATTGCTCATAATATGTTGTGGGTTCTTGACCCTGAAGATACTGTTACATCAAGCATTTAGAAAATGTTTATACAATGTAGTATGAGCAAGTATCTATGTTGAAAACCTGAACAGACTGTTATAGCTCTAGAGACCATATTTATCCTAATATTTGGACACCTCAACTCCTTACCATACTTTTCTAAAATTTGAACAAATACAAGCTACTACTCGATGTTGTTTCTAAAAATTGCTGGATTAGTGGCAGTCAGTGTAGACCCTGATGAGACACCGTATTCTGTGGTGTCTCAACTGGGTCTACACTGTTTGCTCAGGCCTGTCTGTCGGAATACATATGGTAAATATTATAAGACATTTTTTAAGCAGAAAGTAATGTTTTTTTGGGTTTTTTTTTTTTGTTGTTTTTTTCTTGTTTCCCCAGTGAAACATATTGTGGGTGCTCATTAGAACTGCAAAGCCATTTCTTTTGTACTGCTGGTACACACTGTGTGGAAAATGAAGAAATTATACTTTCTAACATATTATATATCTGGAAAAATATGTTGATAGAAGTAAGAAAACAGAAACAAAACCAAACAGTTTGTACTCCCCTGTCTCTGTCCTATAGCAAGAATTGAAACAACACATAGTATGAGAAAAGGGCACTTATGTCATGCTAACAACAAAGACCATGTTCAGCATCAGCAAAATCAGCAAAAGTAGATATGATGATACCCAGGGAAGGCCACTATCATGGCACAAAACCCAGTAAGCAATCTACATAAATCTATAGCGGGTCGTTATCGGCTTGTCAGGGTAGCTGATGGGCCGATAACGGCCCGCTGTAGATTTATAAAGAATTCTAGCTGGGAAGGCATGGTAGAAGACTTGAAGGACATAGAACGACATCACAAAAAGGACACTTTATAGAAAGCAGAGCAAGCAAATTAGAAGAAATTGCAACAGAAATTTTGCCTTGAAACAATAAAAAATACAGCAGTTCTCGGGGTTATACTTTGTTTTACTGGCCCAAAACCTTATCTATTAACTGTTTGGTCTGCATATTAGTTCACTAACTTGTCAGTGGATAAGCGCAAATTGTTTATCAAAGTTTGATCAGCTTCTTCTCTGTTCATCAACACATTCCTTTGTATCCACCAACTAAAGTCCTTGATCAGACTATTCAGATATGCTAGCTGATAAGGGCCTTTGTTGCCTGCATGTAAAATAAGAGCCATTTTTCCTCATTATGCATCAAATATTAACAAAAATGAGTTGAATTATTGTATCGACTTTGTACTAATAACCAGGTTAAAGTATGGTTTTCCTAATTACAGATGAATGTAGGATGTTGACTGGAGAAGCCCCTGATATGTCCCCTATACTCTGTCAGGCTATGCATGCACTTCAAGACAGGCCCGTTCTCTACAGGTAATTATTATAGGGATCACATGGTTTTTCATGCATTAACATTCGCCAGGTCCCCTGGGAGGTGTTGAAAACCGAGGCCGAAGGCCGCGTTTTTCAACACCCTTGGTTCGCCAGGTCCCCTGGGAGGTGTTGAAAACTGAGGCCGAAGGGACCTGGCAAATGTTAATGCATTAAAAAAACCATGTTTGATCGCTATTATTGCATAAAAACTGAAAACATTTGTTACATTTCGCGTTATTTCTTGCACTATTTTGTTTCGCCTTTTCACTGATGTCTCTACAGGTAATTATAATTTCGTCAAATATAATTTGTAGCTCTAGATAAGATGCTTTGTTTATTACTGATATTGATAATCTCTCATTTCTTTACAAAAACATACATAGTGTTAATCATTGGAAGAGTGTCTGTGATTCCGGTTGTTAGCTCAACTATTTTTATGGCAAACAAATAGGGAAAATATTTATCAGGATACCTCTCCTATATCTAGAGCTATTGGTTATGAATTTTGCCATGTAAAATGGCTTTTAGGCATATGCAAGCAATAGAGGTCTAGACCAGCCTGTAATCTGCGCAGTCTGATTAGAGATATTGCATTCCTTTTATAAAGCCATAAGATACTGTAGATGTATTGAAAAGCAGCGAAGCGGACAGGTTGGATGGTAATTTGCTGTCCAGAAGGGCCCTTTTAACATTATGGTGAGCTTTTTTTCAGTATTTAAATCCTGACCTATAATATCATTATCACTTTTTGAATGACAATGTGAACACAGACTTTCATTCTTTATGACTGAGGGATAAACCTTCATGGGAAATAACTCTTGACATGGCAGTACTTACCTCCCTTCTTATTCGAGACTAAGGAAAGTGTTATCTCCATCTAGGAGATATCATTTCCTACAAGAGTAGCTCCCACTTTGACAGGATTCATTTCAAATACTGTTGAAGCAAAGTCCTCTCTACAATAGTTATCTCCCTTTGAAAAATGGTGGAAGAATCTTCAGGTCTTTTTGTTTATCTTAATGTGTGGAGAGGAAGCATTTTCAAGTATTTGAGCAGCAAAAGTTCAGACTAGACTGGCTGTGATCTTTGCCATTTGCCAATTGTTTGCTGTATTGTTTAGGTATTGCACAGATTTTGACATCACATTTTTTTTACCAAAAAGTGTTGATTATTTTCTTATTTCTTCATAAATGAATATGATATAGAAGTGCATCTGAAAGGTACTTTGAATCAGTACCCACAACATGTTTGTGGAGAAAAAATATTTATTTCGGCCCAATTGTTCAAAACTGAATGTAGGTGTTAGCTAACATAACGTTAAAATTTCTATCTTGAAATACGGCAAATACGTTGATAATTTTTGCTGAAAAAATGTGATGTTTTTGCAGTGCAAAAGCTGCTCACATTTTTATAGCAAAAATATCATTGTACTTGAAAATACCTTTATAGCTACAACAGTTTAAAGAGTTTGTCATTAAAGAGCTTAAGCTAACAATGCTTTGAGCAACTGGGCCCTGGCTATCCCTCTAAACTACTGAAATACTAGATTACATAAATGTTGCAGCCGGCATAGTTCTTTACTGACTATAAATGAACCTCAGTTTGTGTAGTATCTGTAGAGATTCAATGTATTTTAATTGTTGTATCAGCAATAACAACATGACTAGGAGACATGAGTAAGTTGATGTTGTAGGAAGTAAATATGATAATCATATGACATTTTCCAGTAAATACAAAATTTCTATCAGAGGGTAAGGGAATTTAAACTCATTTGATACTGAGGGTCATTAAGAAGGAGTACTTGGTGATAGTTCTGTAATATATTTTTTCATTGTTACATAAAATTGTGTTTTGGGTACTCATTACAAATGCTCCGGTCAGGAGCTTATAATGAAAATGCATGTACATTTTGGGAAGAACTGGAGAAATTTATCACAACTTTAGCATCCTCCTTAAAGGATCCTTTGGCATCAAATCTGAAACCTTCCATACTATATTTACCCAAGATTTTCAGAGACAGACCTAAGCAAACACATAGCAACAGATAAGGCGCTTTTTTCATCCATAAATGCTGATATTTTTCTTTTTTCTCAATTAAAACATATGTTGTGGGTACTCATTAGAAGTGCCTCAACGAGGCACTTCTATTGAGTACCCACAACATATGTATTTGTCGAGAAATAAGAAAAATATTATGTGCATACCCCCTCTTATCTGTAGCTATGCAAACAGTGTAGACTAAGATCAGACTGGCATCTGATTAAGGTCTACATTGTTTGCCACCCATCTGCCCATTTATAGACACGTCAATTTGTAGTAAAATGAAAGACGTTGACCAGATTGTTCTGATGCTTTTAATCATTTGACAAATAGAACCAGTGATGGCCAAGATCAGGCTTCACATCTGCAATCAGACTGCACATCCTGATCATAGTCTGTGGTACTTATTCTTACACATGTGTTAGTATGGGCGACTGGCGTGCAAGTTTCTAGCCTTTTGTTTGTCCGTGTACTAACATCCATCCTAACATTCACCCTAAATGAAGTCTTTACAGTTAGTTTCACTTCACTGAGTGTCTTATCTGGCTGAGCTAAACAAGCATTTTTCTGATGCTTGTTTTCACATTTAAATTTGCAGATGTGACATAAACTGCAATGAGGTTTTTTATATTTCATAAATTTGTCAATTTCCATATACACTCGACTCCCGTTATCTCGAATTCCAAGGGACTCAGTGAAACACTTCGAGATATCTGTACCTCGACATATCAGAGTTGAGAGAGTAAGGAAAACAATAAATTGAACAACCATATTTAACAAATGAATATATAATTTGACTACTGAAGTTAGAAATATATATATATAATAATGTGGAAAAGAGGAGAAATTGCTCCTTAGGAGCAATTTCTCCTCTTTTCCACATTATTTTGTTACCTGTTGTCATAGTTTGATGTTAAAACAGGGACCAGATTTTCACTTCGAGATAAGCCGTAATTTGAAATAAACGAGTTCGAGATAACGAGGTTCGACTGTATTATGTTATTGAATTGTATAAGCACTGAGCAAAACTCAAAATAATGTTGATATCCAGGTAAATATTTCTTATTTCTCCACAAAAATACACAATGTGGGTACTCATTAGAAAAACCTCGGCACTTCTAATGAATACTCACAACATATGATAATGTTTTAATGATGAACTAAGAAATTACCAAAATTTTTCTTGTAGAAAATAAAATCGGCTGCCTTATGTAGAGCTTTGACTGAGCAAACAGCGCAGATTTTTGGTCTTACCTGGCTTATTTGCCTTAGGGGCTCTTTCATTGCAAATATTTTAGATACACATTAGATGAGTTTGGTACTGCCAGAAGAACAGCTGTAGTGAGAGGACTAATAGATGCCTTGACCAGGGGAGGTAACTATATTTTTTTTCCTTGACTGAGAAGATAACTTGATTTTCTTGCATTGATGAAGGAAAGCATTTTTTTTTTAGCTCACCTGTCACATAGTGACAATATGAGCCTTTGTGATCACATTTTGTCCGTCGTCCGTCGTGTGTGTGTCCATCCGTCCATGCATCCGTGCGTTCATCCGTCCATAAACAATTTCTTCCAATGACATCTCCTCCTAAACCACCGATTGGATTTTGACCAAACTTCACAGGAATAATCCTTGGTTGGTCCTCTTTCAAAGTTGCTCAAACAGTTATGGACCATTACATATCTAGGTCACAGGAGCTAAAAATATATTTTTTTAACTGAAAACTTAAAAAATCTTCTTTTCAGAAACCACTGGACCGATTTCAATATAATTTTGCAGAAATGTTCCTTTGGTGATCCTCTTTCAAGATTGTTCAAGCCATTGTGAAGCATCAAAACGTATGGCCACCAGGGGGCAGGGCTTATTTTCCCTAAATATCTATATAGAAAACAATAAAATTCTTCTCGTAAGAAACCGTTGGACTGATTTTGACCACAAGAATGATCCTTGGTTGGTCCTCTTTCAAAATCTTCTTGTCTGAACTCTGCAGGAGGTCCAGTCATGCGGTATAGGAGGTCCAGTCCTGCGGTATGGGACTGGACCTCCTACAGAGTTCAGGCGAGTTTCCATGTGCCGTCTATAGCACTGGATTGGGTAGCAACAGCATCTTCTGCAATGGCTGCAAGCACAGGGTGCACAAGAAATGCAGTGGGCTCAAGCGCTTGAAAAAAGATCCTGACTACAGATGTACATGGTGCCAGGGATCTGCATGCCCCTTGGATGGCAGACCACAGAAGGAGGTCCAGGTCAGACCTGACAAGCTTGAGGTGGTAGCTTCCTTTTGCTACCTAGGAGACATGCTCTCAGCAGCAGGTGGCTGTGAACTTTTAATCCACAACACGTGTGAAAACTGCCTGTAAGAAGTTCAAGGATCTGCTACCAGTTCTCTCTTCACGCCACCTCTCTTTCAAAACACGTGGCCGTGTGTACAGCTCTTGTGTGCGGAGCGCAATGCTCCATGCCAGCGAGACTTGGCCATTGACAAAGCCAAACCTCCAGCGTCTGCAGTGAAATGACAGGGCAATGATCAGACAGATCTGCAATGTCAGGCCGCAAGACATTGTCACCACCAGGTCCAATGATCTACTTGTGCGGCTTGGCATTGAGGATCTGGACCTCATTCTGAAGGAGAGAAGACTCCGATGGTATGGAGAGAAGACTCCGATGGTATGGACGTGGAATGCTCCAATGGTGCAGACAGCCTTTGACATACAGGTTGATGGAAAGCGTGGGCCTAGGAGGCCCAAGATGACATGGAAACAGCTGACAGAGGGGGATTGCAGAGTGAAAGCTATCAACTTTCATGATAGACATACCTGGAGATCTGGTGTGAGATCTGCCATGCGTGCAGCAAGCCAGCTAACTGGAAGGGGGCCAACTGATGTGGATGTAGCCCCTGTACCTGCACATTAATCAAAAATCCGATTATGATTATGATATACCGGCACAGTGGCCAGTGGTAGAGCGTCCGCTTTGTGACCGGGAGGTTGCGGGTTCGATCCCCGGCCGGGTCATACCAAAGACTTTAAAAATGGTACTAGCTGCTCTTTCGCTTGGCGCTCAGCATTAAGAAAGTAGAACTAGAACTGGTCAGCTCAGTGTCAGTATAATGTGACTGGGTGGAATATCATGTCAAAGTGTCTGGGGCGTGATATTTCAGTGAGGCAGCACTCTAAAAGTGAGCATTGAGCTCCCTGCCACATCCATACACCGTCGCGATATGACTGAAAAAGGTTGAAAGCGACGTTAAGCCCAAATCAAGCAAAATGATTATGATATATATATATGATTGTCAGAAACCACAGGTCTGATTTCAATATAACTTGGCAGAAATGTTCCTTTGATGACCCTCCACCAAGATTGTTCATGCCATCAAGATTCGTCAAAAAACCTGGCTGGTAGTGGGCGGGGCTTATTTTCCCTATAAATCTATATACTTTAAAAAACTTCTTGTCAGAAATCACTGGACCAATTTCAATATAACATGGCAGGAATGTTCATTTTGTAACCCTCTACCAAGGTTGTTCAAGCCGTCATGATTCATCAAAAAACATGGCTGCCAGGGGAAGGGGCTTAGTTTCCCTATATATCTATATAGAAAACTTTAAAAATCTTCTTGTCAGAAACCACTGGAATGATTTCAATATGACTTGGCAAAAATGTTTCCTTGATTGTTCAAGCAATCCTGATTTGTCAAAAGGGGGTGGGACTTACTTTACTTTCCCTATATATCTATATAGAAAACTTAAAAACTTAAAAATCTTCTCGTCAGAAACCAATAGACTGATTTCAATATAACTTGGTAGGAATGGTTTTTTGGTGACCCTCTACCAAGATTGTTCAGGCCATCATGATTCGTCAAAAAACATGGCCGCTAGGGGGCAGGGCTTATTTTACCTATATATCTATATAGAAAACTTTAAAAATCTTCCCGTAAGAAACCGTTGGACTGATTTTGACCAAACATCACAAGAATGATCCTTGGTTGGTCCTCTGTCAAAGTTGTTCAAATGATTACAGTCCATTGCTTATCTAGCTCACAGGAGCTAAAAATAGATTTTTTAACTGAAAAAAAAATTTTTTTCAGAAACCACGGGACCGATTTCAATATAACTTGACAGAAATGTTCCTTTGGTAACTCTCTACCAAGATTGTTCAAGCTGTCGTGATTCGTCATAAAAACCTGGCCACCAGGGGGCAGGGCTTATTTTCCCTGTATATCTATATAGTAAACTTTAAAAATCTTCTTGTCAGAAACCACAGGACCGATTTCAATAAAACTTAGCAGAAGTGTTCCTTTGGTGACCCTCTACCAAGATTGGTCAAGCCGTCATGAAACGTAAAAAAAAACTTGGCTGCTAGGGGGCGGAGCTTATTTTGCCTATATATCTATTTAGAAAACTTTAAAAATCTTCTTGTCAGAAACCACTGGACCAATTTCAATATGATTTGGCAGAAATGTTCCTTTGGTGACCCACTACCTAGGTTGTTCAAGCTGGGGATGGTCGGGTGGTGCGAAGGTGTCCTGTACCTCACGGCACCGGGGCGTCCAATTGATATTGGCTTACAGTTGGGCAAGGCCTGCTATCCTTGTAGCAGGTAAGGGTAGAAGGAGAATGTTTTTATTTCTTCTGTTTCTTCACTTTCTTTCCTGTTCCTCTTTCTTCCCTGTCCTCTCTTTCATCTCTTCTACTATCTCTTCTATCTCTTTTCTCCCTTTCTCTGGGAGACGACACAAAATGACCCACAAGGGTTGACGTGTCGTTAAACCCCAACACAATCAAAAACCATCATGATACGTCAAAAGACATGGCTGCTAGGGGATGGAGCTTCTTTTGCCTATATAACTTTTTAGAAAACTTTTAAAATGTTCTCATAACCAATGGACCAATTTCAGTATAATACTGCAGGAATGTTCCTTTGGTGATCCACTACCAAGATTCAGTTCAAGCCGTCATGATGCATTAAAAAAACATGATTGCTAGGGGGCAGGGCTATAAAATTTACACAAGAGTGAACTTGGCTGAAACTTCAATTGTAAGTATGCAAATTTGTTTGCTAAGGTGAGTGATATAGGACCGTCATGGTCCTTTTGTTTGCATAATGTATTATTAGGACAGATGTAACCAACACATATCTGGAGAAATCCTTAGAAGAGGTACCGTATTAATCCGCCTATAAGACGATTTGTTTATAAGACGGGGGCTGTATTTGGGCCCTTCCCAGGCAGGATTTTGCTTTTACTTAATTATAAGACGGGTTAAAAAAGTCCCCTGTCGGAGATATTCCCTGCCACTCAGAAATTCCTAAAGTACATTAAGACATCGACGATGATTAGTTGGATTTGTAAGTGAATTTATCATAGAGCAGCAATTAAAAAAAACTTCCAACACCACTTACAAGCAGGCATACCGTATTTAACTGTGTATAACACGCACCTTATTTACCCAGAAAACGTTTATAAAAATCCGATGTGTATTATTTATAGGAACACCAAAATCCGGACAGAAATCGCCAAGATAATCTGTCGCGAAAACTCATGACATTCACGATCGCCCGTTAAAAATGCGAAGTAGAATGATTGCTATAAGATATTCATGATTTTTTATACCTATCTCGCCCATACCAGGGTTCTGGCAACTCAAAACAAGCAACTCAATCTGATTTGCAGTAATTTGATATCCTTTTCTTGTCCATGCTCTTTTTGTTTACGCTTTTTTATTTTGCTGATCATGTGATCTCTTCAAAGGGAAACTACTCAAACAGGCATATGCATATGAATCTGTACTGATTACCGGATTTTGACAAGTCTCACACCGTAACTTGAATAAATCAGCCTGCACAAATGATTTATTGTAGTTCAAAATAGGAAATAAATTTGGTAGAACATAAATATTGGCACGAACGATCATACACTGAAAAAATAAAAAAGTATTTAATTTTTTGCAATTATTAAACTTATTGATAATAAACAAAACCAACTGGGCTTTTGAGGTAGGTAGATCGGTCATTTGCATTTTTTTAAACTTTTCTTCCAACTTACCAAAAAAATTGTTTGAAATAAACAATGTTTATGATAAAGAAAAAAAAAAAAAAAAAAAAAAAAAAACTACCAGCATACATCTGTGCACTTAATTGGTTAATTGGCAGTCAGAATGACAACTAGTCGACTTTAGTTGTTGTTTGCATTGCCCTGAGGCACTGAGTTGATAATTTCACATCTCAGAAAGTGACACAAAGAAGGTGTTAATTATGAGAACATAAAAGAAATAACTACTTTTTATTATCATAGCGTCTGCAGTGGGGAAGCAAAGAACTGCCTACACTACATCAAGTTGCCTGAGGCCCATGGTAACAGAGTTGCACAATGAAAATTCAGTTAGCATTATCTTAAATTCGGCCTGTTTCTACTCTAAACCTTCCGAGTTCGGCTATTTTCAACTCAATCCTAGTGAAATTTGACACACTTAGTATCTGGTAACTTTGTAAATAAAGCACGGATAAATTCTTCGTGTTTTACATAGGAACATCTTTTTTTTTATTTCAAAACTATTTAGCAAATATTCAGTGCGTGTTATATACGGGTGCGAGTAATACACAGAAAAATTTGGTACTTCACCTAAAAAATTATCTTGCTGCTATTTCTGTCAAGGGACGAAGGTAAACATTATATCCTTCTGCCGGATTCGAAGATCGGCATTTTCCGTGACCACGTGGCGCCACTGGACTTTGCCGAAAATACCGATATGGCCAAAGACCTTGATTATAAGACGGATCTGGATTTTTGGGGGCTTTTTTTGGGGGGGAAAAATCCCCGTCTTATAGGCGGATTAATACAGTAGCTTAAATCTCAAGCTGGGAAAGTTGCAAAAGACTTGAAAAGAGATTTTGCAATGTTGTTTGATAGTATTTTAGGTGAGTGGATGCACTTCAAAAGAGAGCACTCTAGGTTGATAATTTTTGCCTCCCTTTTCAAAGGGAGATCACTCTAGCTAAAGAGAATTTGCTTATATGAATCTCTTCTCAAAGGGGTCTACTCTTAAAGGAAAGAATTTGCTCCTCTAGGGGGAGCAAATTCTTTCCTTTAAGGGTAGACCCTTTTGAGAAGTGAAGGAAATAATGTCAGAGTGATCTCCCTTAAAATTGTATCCATTTACCTTAATTCAACATTGTAAAGATTAAAACTAGTACATGGTTAATGACAGGGAACCATTCACTCTGTATTACTGAAATATAGGGTAATTTTGTATAGTAAATCAACACCAACACGAAATAATCTTTATCATGTATTAACATCAACGTTTCGCCATCACAGCTTCTTCAGGATGTATGTATGAAATACAGAGTCTGACAATAAGCTATAGCCTATAAAATAAATACATAAAGAGTTCATACATGTAATGTCATGAATGAAATTGTACATCCATAAATTGCTGGTTTAACTACAGTTGAAGTTTAGAAATAAATCAGAGGCATCAGTTACAAGTGAATTCATACTATAATTAAATGTTCTCAATCAGCACATTTTTATCAGTTTCTGCTCTTTATGACTTTCACCCATTTATGCTTAATTTCCCTTGAAAGGGACAAAGAGATATCAACAAAGAGCGTACACCTAAATCAGATGCTACAAAATGTGGCATTTGATCAGGGTCTACACTGTTTGCATAAAATACAGGAATTACTACAAAACATGGTAATAATAAAACTTACCAGATACCCCTCCTTTTGCGGCGGGCCCCCGTAGCCAAGTGGATAGGAGAGTTGACTCTTAATCCATTAGGTTTCTCACAGCTGTGGTTCGAGCCTCGCTCGGGTCACATGTGGGAAAGCCAAGTTCTGCTTACGGATGGTCAGGTGGTTTTTCCCCGGGTTCTCAGGTTTTCGCCCACCTTTGATGAACGATCGGCTCGATATAAGTGAAATATTCTTGAAAGGGCCGTGAAACCCAAATAAAAAAAAAAACAAAAAACAAAAAGCCTCCTATTGCAATTGGGCTTTTCCAAAAACAGAGGTGGAAGAGTTCACTCAGCATAAATGGGTTAAAAATATTGTTAGTACATAAGATGCATTTTGATTAGATTCTTTTCCATCAGAAAAGAAACTGCCTGTGATTGACCCAAAGTAAAATCCTTTTTATAATTTCAAATCTCTGGTAGTTTACCATTGTTATTTCTAGGTCCTGGTGGTACCCCTCGTCCAATAGAACTACACTCCCATGATCCTTTGCGATATGTTGGTGATATGTTGGCATGGTTACATCAGGCAACAGCCTCAGAGAAAGAACATCTACAGACATTACTCAAAAGATGTGAATGTAAGTTTCTTGTAATTTATATATAGTGTTTGTAAAAGTTTGAGTCAGTATTTTGCTTTACCCTTGTCCTGCTGAACCCAGATATATTCTGCCTTTGCAAACAGTGTAGATCCAGATCAGTTGGCTTCTGAAGAAGCCAACTGATCTGGATCTGCACTGTTTGTCATTTACTATGTGAATTTATATAAACAATCTGGATCAAGGAATCTGACTGGCTGACAATTAGAAGTGGGTGTGGCATCTTAATTTATTCAGCATGACAAGGGTTGAGGGTTCTGGATACACATGGTAGATTTTCTGCCATTTTTTCAGTGGAGACAACTGTTGTGACTTCCTGTTTGCTTACTTGCACACCAGCCCCCTTCTGAAAATGGATTTAATCTAAAAGGGGGAAGAATTTGCTAAAAGGGGGAAGAATTGGAACTGTTTCCTTTTAGAGCAGTCCTTTTAAAGAAGGGAAGTAAAATCAGTTTTGACAGAGTTGTCTTCTCTGAAGAATATCCATTCTGCTTAACCGTGCAAATCAGGAGAAATTTTGTGTGCTGATGGAAATGGACATTTCCTAGGAGAATAAGGGTGAGGAGAGAAGAGTTTTTTTTTTTTTTTTATTTCTTCTGTTTCTTCACTTTCATTCCTGTTTCTTCCCTGTTCCTCTCTTTCATCTCCTTCTCTCTCTTCTATCACTTTTCTCCTTTACTCTGGGAGATGACACAAAATGACCCATCCACAAGGGTTGACGTATCATTAAACCCCAACACAATCAATTTCTCTATATTTTTTGTCATAATATGGATGTACACACAGGTATCAATGAAAAGAATATATGCAAAAGGTGTACTGTCAGTGGCAAATACATCAGTGAGTCATGCTTACAGTCAGTCATGCATACAGTTATTCCAGAAGAAAATGTCAGTAGATCCCAAAGCATTTCTTTTTTGGTATTTACATTAATTGTTTGACCATGTTTTTCCATTCTTCAACAGGCAATTTTGGCTTATTGTTGTTGGTCTGCTTAAATATATCAATTTATTCTACACCTGGGCCCAGTTGTTCAAAGCGTCGTTAGCTTAACAAGCTCGTTAAGGGTCATTTCATTAACTGTTTTAGTGGATTCAATACACAATATTCTGATATTTTTTGCAGAAAAAATGTGAGTAGTTTTGCACTGCAAAAGCTACTCACATTTTTTCAGCAAAAAATATCAGCATATTTGCGTATCACATGATGTAAATTTTAATGAAACGTTAACTAATGATGTCATTAGCTTTGAACAACTGGGCCATGTTTAATTTGTTCATGTTAGTAAATAAAAGTAAAGCAGTCTTAAGCAAAAGAGGAACATGTGGATGTTGTGATGGATGCTTAGGCTGATCTTGTGGTCTAGATAGGATGGGTATTATAGAACTACAGTCGACTCTCATTATCTCGAAGTCCAAGGGACTCTCTGAAATACTTCTAGATATCCGTATCTCAACATATCAGATTTGCAGAATTGAGGAAAAAAAGATAAATCAAACAACCACATTTCACATATGAATATGTAACTTGACTCCTGAAAATAGAAATATACTGAAAATATTGTGGAAAAGAGGAGAAACTGCTCCTTAGGAGCAATTTCTCCTCTTTTCCACATTATTTTGTTACCTGTTGTCATAGTTTCATATTAAAACAGTGACCAGATTTTCACTTCGAGATAAGCGGTAATACTAATTCGAAATAAGCGAGTTTAAGATAACGAGAGTCGACTGTAGTTTAAATTGCCATGGTGAGGTAAATATATAAAAAAAACCCATTTAACATATATTTTATGGAGAAATAAGAAAAATACCAATTATGTTATTTCAAGAAAGGGTCTTACCAAGACCTGTTTGACCTGGTACTGTGCAGTTTGCATCTGAGACAAGGTTAATTTTTTGCTAGTTATAATATTTATATACATGTATATTGCATTTCTTGTTTGTAAAGCTGAGATTAAGGTGATACAGAAGATTGAGAAACTGGATGTAGTTGAAGTTATAAGTGTCTCTACAGGTATTTATGTGGGAAATATACACCAAGACCTGCTTTATTCTTTAGACATAGTTCCATTACTTTTTTCTTTCTTTTTTTCTTGGTATTTCCATTTATTTGTAGGATACTTTTTTGTGTGAGCCAGTTACTATAAATGCGTTTTTTTTTTTAGGCTTGAAGAAATTGAGATATGTCACAAAAAAGGGAGTTAAACATATATACATACAATAAAGGCCTCGATCAGCCTGCATATCTTTCCTGACAAGAAGGGACTTGACGTACTTTTTTTTTTTTTTTTTTCAAAGAGACAAATTTTGTGACTTCCTGTATGCCTTATTGCTCACCAAGCCCCTTCTTTAAAGGGGTTATCTTGAACCCTTGTCCTGCAGAATAAAATAAAATGCCACACCCACTTTTATTTTTCAGCCAATCAGATTACTTGATACAGATTGTTGATACAAATTCACATACTAAATGACAAACAGTGCAGATTCAGATCAGTTGGCTTCTTAGAAGCCAACTGATCTGAATCTACATGGTTTGCAAAGCGAGGCATATCTGGGGTCAGCAGGATCAGGGTTAAAAGGACAATATGTGTCATTTACCATTCCTCCAAAAATGATTGCTACCATAAGTGTGGCTTTAGTCAGTATTTTATAAATTACAAGTACATCAAAAGTGATATTTAAGGTTTTTCATGCTGCCACCCCAAAATTGATACTACTAGGCAGTGTTTCAATGAACCAGTCATTTGTGCAGATGCAAGATTTGTTTACTGCCACTTTGAGCTTTGCTGACACAATGGAAATAGAAGTGATTAAATATTGGTTGTCAGCGACTTTTTGAGAACTTCTAGATTTAGTATTTTATTCTTATACATCACTTTCCCAATGCTTTCCCTCTGGAAAAAGTCAGTTGTCCTTCAGGAGTTGGCTGAAGTTTCTGCTTGTCTGTCCTCAACAACCACTCATAATTTTCAAACCCTGAGTCCTTCTCCAGTCAAAGAGCTAGATAAGCCTACACATCCATCTGGTCAAATCAGGATTTTCTCAGACTACCTACAAAGTACATTGTATCTAAATAATATCTGAATCTTTTTAGACGTTCATAGCTAAGTGGGAAGATTGAGCAAACTGTATCAGTGGGTAGGCAGGCATTGGTCTTTGTTGTAACCATAACCCTGATAATTTGTGTTTCTTGTGTTGAAAATATTTCAGAGGAATTGTTAAGCAGGAGTATTTAGTGATAATTCTGGGATAATTTTTCTTATTTCTCCATAAAAAATATTTGTTGTGGGTACTCATTAGAAGCGCCTCACCAAGGGACTTCTAATGAATACCCACAACATAGGTTTTTATGGAGAACTGCAGAAAATTATCCCACAGTTATCACCAAATACTCCTTCTTAACAGATCCTCTGATTTTGTTCATTTCGAGTTTTAATTTTGGCAGGAAGTGTTAGCAGCCAACATAGCAACCTAATTTGGATGCTGTGAAATTATTTAGTCATATGTTTTATCTTTTAGAAGGATACATGTTACCATATTTACCCTAAATATTTGGACACTTTAACGCCTTGTACCTATAAATCCATACCATACTTGTCCCAAAATTTGAACAAATCCATTTAACTGCTTTGTGATGTGTCTAAAATGTTGTGAGAGAATTGCAAAGTGTACAGTTAAAACTTAAAAGTGCTCCTTTGATCTGGAGCTACATTAGTCCCAGTTGTGCAAAACTAACGATGTTGTTAGTTAACATATCATTGAAACATTGATCTTTAAATACGGAGCATATGCTAATATTTTTGCTAAAAAATTGTGAGTAGCTTTTGCATTTGCAAAAGCTACTCACATTTTTTCAGCAAAAATACCTGTGAATAAGATATTGTACTTACTAAAACAGTTAACATTTTGACCACTAATGAGGTCGTTAAGCTAATGATGCTTTGAACAACTGGGCACAGAAAAATAAGGAAGTGTGGTATTGATTTTTAGCTTAGTTTTAGTTTTGGGATTTTAAGTTTGGTTTTAATCTGTCATAGAAAGCATAGGTCTAGATAAAAGGTGGTATCAGGTAAATATTTTTTTCGTATTTCTCCATGAAAACATACATTATGGTACTCATTAGTGACTTGACAAAGTGCTTCTAATGGATATGCACAACATATTTATTTTTCATGGAGAAATAAGAAAAATATCAGGGCCCAGTTGTTCAAAGCTAACGACATCGTTAGTTAATGATTCGTTAAAATTTACATTGAGTGATACTCAAATATGCTGAAATTTTTTGCTGAAAAAATGTGAGTAGCTTTTGCACTGCAAAAGCTACTCACATTTTTTCAGCAAAAAATATCAGAATATTGTATATTGAATCCACTAAAACAGTTAACGAAATGACCCTTAACGAGCTCATTAAGCTAACAATGCTTTGAACAACTGAGCCCAGCATTTTTTGTTAAAAACAAGCACCTTATCTAGAGTTATGGAAAGATTATGCATAGGTGGCAATGAACCTTCTGGCTCCAAGTTGGGGATACATATATGTATAGTTTATAAATAATTTGCAATAATAAAATTAGCAAAGGGAAGCAGTATGGATATAAAAGCTGGTTTGTGTCCCGACTCCAGCTTTTGTAAAGAACATTATTTTTGTAAAGATATCCCCAGAATGATACACTCAGTTTATTAAATTTTATGTTTTGAGAATGTGGATAATTCAGTTGAAATGTCATGCTTCTTTGAGTAGACATAAAAATATCATTTGTCTCTGAAATACTGCTCCTATATTTACAATCGCTGTTACTTAGTTACAACTCGCTACTATGGTGATGTTTTGGTGTTCTATTTCCCATCAGCAATATATCTGTCACTTAGGGGGTGATGATGATACCTGATGAAGGCTGTATTCAGTGGCATACCATACATAGTTGACAGCAGTTTTGTCTTGAGCATGATTCAGATTTAACCTTTAAAGAGCCATTCACAACTGCAGCAAATGATTTTTTTATTATTATTTTTCAGAGAAAATATGTCTTGACATTTCATGTGAATTGAATTCACATGAAATGTCCAGACATATTTTCTCCTAAAAATAAAAAAAAGAAAACTGAGTGTCATCTGCTGCAAATTTTGCTTGGCACTTTAATGTTGAAGACTGCTAGATCAGCAGGATAGAGCTAAACTTACTGAGCTACCAATTCTACCTGTTATGCCACAAGTTCTTGACAGTTAAGTATATGTAACAGGCAAAAGTAGAGATCTTTGGAAAGTATCAGATTGAATACATACATTGCTCCATACATGTATTTAACCTCAGGCACATGCCAGTGCCTTCATATCTTACGGCACCTGACCGAAGAAGTAACATGAAGAAAAAGGAAGCTAACCAATGGCTGGAAGGCTGGCCAAACATGAATTTTGCTTGGACATGTTATTATAATGAGACATTTTATATTACCAAATATTTTTAAAGTCATTACCATATCTACCTTAATTAGACAGTCAGGCCAGGCTTCATAGCACAGTTTGTACTGAATCAGACTGTAGAGTCAGGGGTCACAAGTACAAATCCCAGCTTGTCCACATAGCTTTCCTAGAGACTAACATTGAAATAATTTCTATGGTCATTTCCCCCTTCCACTGATTCAAGAAGGGCAAATGTTTGTGCACAAGTACTGTTTAAAAACTTAGAGGACTATGCCTGCCCAAGAAAAAGTGTGAGTAGGTTAACTGATCATGACTGGCTCGGCATGACCTTAACAGTGTTGACTGGACTGTAAAACTTATAATCAAACTGCAAACCGACAGTCAGGCTTGAGCAGCAGTACAGACACAGGATGCCACTAAATGCAGTGACTGATCAGGGTCCACACCACTAATCCACCAGTTTTTAACCCTTAAAGCGCCAATCACAACTGCAGCAGACAACATTTTGATTTTTTATTTTTCAGACAAAACAAGTCTTGACTTTTCATGTGAATCGTCTGCTGGGCAGACGATTCACATGAAAAGTCAAGACTTGTTTTCTCTGAAAAATAAAAAAAAAAATATAAAATTTCGAATGTCATCTGCTTCAAATTTTCCTTGGCGCTTTAAAGGTTAAACACATAAACAGATAGTAAAATGGACTTGTTAAAATTTTAGGACAGGTATAGTAAAGAGTTATGGTGTTCAAATTTTTATGGTAAAAACAGTATTAATTTTATTCTTCAGCAACAGATGATCAGATTCAAGATGTTCTTGGTCACATCACCGAAGGAGTTTGTAGACCTTTTAAGGTAGTTTTATCTATTTTGTAACACTACAGTTCTTTATTGCACCAACTTAGTATGAACACTCCATCTTTTATGCTGCCCAAGACCTTGAACTACATGTGCATCACATGACAGAGGGGCTTTTATGCCACACATGAACAGTAAAGGTAATTTTTGACATAGGTATATGCAACCAGAATAGACATCAGGGACCAGTTGTTCAAAGCTAACAAGGTTGTTAGTTAACCTATCGTTAAAACTTTGATCATTAACTATGGCATATGTGCTACTATTTTTGCTGAAAAAATGTGAGTAGCTTTTGCATTTGCAATTCTACTTACTAGAAGCCACTCTTGTTCTTGACACACATTTAAGAATCGTTTGTTCATGAAATGTAGTGAAAAAAAAAAGACCCTTATTTTATATGCAGCTAATAAAGCCGTGATCAGCCTACATGTTTACAGTCTCTTCAGAGCCTTGATTGCCTATTTACAGAAATTTTGGATACATTAGAATATATTGACAAAGAGAGAAGGCATTGATCAGACTGCAATAGCACAGGCTGAGTAAGGCCTTTGACATTTGTGTATTACATAAGGCCCCCGAGTTTATAAAAAAAATTTCATGATGAACTCAGCTGAGCATGAAATTTGTCCTGCTAATAATTCTCAAATAACTAACAATTGCAAATTCTTTTTTGCTAAACATAGCTGAACATGAAAATTTCTCTGCTAATAAATATGAAAATGCCAACTATTGTTGGCATTTTCATATTTATTAGCAGAGAAAATTTCATGCTCAACTGAGTTGAGCATGAAAAAAATTTTATAACCTCAGAGGCAGGACTCTTTCCTACATTGCACATCATATATAGAACTGTTTCTTCAGTCATCCATCAGAGGTTGCTGATATTACAGTTAATACAGGCAAGGGGTGATCAGGAGGTTGTGGATTCAACCCCCGCCAGGTAGGCAACATTCTTTCATGGAGATTGACCACAAAATATTTTTTACGGTCCTTCTCTTCCTTCCTCTGATTCAAGAAGGGTAGTTGTCAGTTTCTGGCAAAAGAATGAGCACAATACTGGTTAAACGCTTAGAGGACTAAGCCTGCCCAGTAAACGTGTTGTTAGGTAAACTGACCACTTTCAACATGACCACATTGGATTGATTGGACCATAAAACCTCAACACAGACAAACTAGGTATACTTTATATATGTTTTGTAGTGCCCTTTCTGAAAAGTATCTACCCCTTGGGAGGAAATTCTTCCCTATAAGAGAATTCCTTTTCAGAAGGGAGACAAAACAGTTTTGAAAGAAAGAATTGCCTCCCTTGAAAGTGTATCCAGTCCCCATAAGCTGCAGATGTTTGGTAAACTTATGTATTGCCTTTTGCCAACCACAGTCTTATTGCAACTGTTAATGGTAACGTTTTTTCATCAAACACTGAAAATGAATTTATACAGCATTCTTACAGAACATACATTTGCCTATTATGAATAACATTTAGCATTGATATCTTCTGTCTTTTAAATGTTATCAAGTCCGAAAAGAGTTTTGTAGCTGAATCTGTTAGAATTCTGAAAATTTAAAAGTTGATATGGGAAATATTTTTTCAATAGGTGAGAGTGGAGCAAGTGTTGGTGTCAGAACAAGATGCTGTAACATTGTACAAATTAAATAATCTTCTCAAGTTTTATCATCATACTATAGGGTGAGTACAGTATTACCCTTCATATTTGAGCACTTCATCTACTTACCATACTTATCAACTTACCTTGGAATGTAAGTAAAGTGTCATGACAAACATTCCAGACCCTGATCAAATTGCTCATTTAAAAACAGTTTGAGCTGGATCTACACTGTTCTGGCATGATATTAAAGAATTAAAGAATGAGATGCCATAGATATTACATATATTTGGTTATATTTTGTTATTTTGTTCAAAACCATATCTCCAAGATAATCATTGGAAATAGCTTTCAAGGTGTTTTCTGTGCTATACGTGTCTTGGTACAGAGTAAAAAAATAATATCTTCTGAATACACACCTATCTGGAGATATGTACATGTATGAGTGGTTTATTATACTGTTTACTAAATATGTATGCTACCATATGAGTATCACAAGCTCAGCTGAATTTCTGAATCACATTTTTAGCTCACCTTAGCCGAAGGCTCAAGGTGAGCTTTTGTGATCACTCACCGTCCGTCGTCGTCGTCCGTCTATCCGTCCGTCTGTCCGTTCACAATCTTTAAACAATATCTCCTCCTAAACCACTGATTGGATTTTGACCAAACTTCACAGGAATGATCATTGGTTGGTCCTCTTTCAAAGTTGTTCAAATGCTTCCGGTCCATTTCATATCAAGGTCACAGGAGCTAAAAATAGATTTTTTAACTAAAAACTTAAAAAATCTTGTCAGAAACCACTGGACAGATTTCAATATAATTTTGCAGAAATGTTCGTTTGGTGATCCTCTACCAAGATTGTTCAAGCCATTTGGATTCGTCAAAAAACATGACAGCCAATAAAACAAAAAATGAGTTATGCCCCTTAGAAAATTTCTGTAAACTTTTAATTTCCGGTTTACTCCTGCATTTTACATCCGATAAAGCTGAAACTTCATGTATAGGTAGACCATGATGTGGAGCAGCGCATATTGTTTCGAGGTTACAGTCCACCAAATATTGGCAGAGTAATGTCCCTTTGAAAATTTCAGTAGACTTTTCGTTTCCAGCTAACTCCTCCTGCAGTTTACATCCGATCAAGCTGAAACTTGATTTGTAATTAGACCATGATGTGGAGCAGGGCATCTTATTTCAAGGTTACAGTCCACCAAATATTAGCAGAGTTATACCCCTTTGAAAATTTCTATTAATTTTTCGGTTCTGGCTAAATCCTCCTACAGTTTACATCCAATCAAGTGGAAACTTCATGTACAGTTAGACCATGATGTGGAGCAGGGCATATTGTTTTCGCGGTTACAGTCCTCCAAATATTAGCAGAGTTATGCCCCTTTGAAAATTTCAGTAAACTTTTCGTTTCCGGCTAAATCCTCCTACAGTTTACATCCTATCAAGCTGAAATTTGATTTGTAGTTAGACCATGATGTGGAGCAGCGCATATTGTTTCAAGGTTACAGTCCACCAAATATTAGCATAGTTAAAACCCCGTTGAAAATTTCTATTAATTTTTTGTTTCTGGCTAAATCCTCCAATAGTTTACATCTGATCAAGCTGAAACTTCATAAATATTACACAATGATGTGGAGCAGCACATATTATTTCGAGGTTACAGTGCACCAAATATTTGCAGATTTATGCCCCTTTGAAAGTTTTTGTAAACTTTTCGCAACATATTGTTTAGAGGTAATAGTGTGCAAATTGTATTTTACAATAGGTATATATTTTTGCAAATAACTAAAGTTTTGGTCATATGGGCAAGATATTGATTTTTTTTTTTTTTTTTTTTTTTTTTTTTTAACGTCTTTTATTAGATTTGCAAGGAAAGGTTGCCATTATTAAATCTTTATAAATGCATAATTCTTTTTGGATTTTTTTTTCTTTTTTTTTTTTTTTAATACTCTTCTGATTTGGCTATCTTGAAGAACAAAAATAAAATCAGTATTAAACAAGTTAAAGGTTTACAAAAAAAATTTCTTGCAGCATTTTTTTTTTTTTTTTTTTTTTTTTGTGGGGGCTGCTTGTTTTTGTTTTGTTATTGTTTGGTCCGCTATTGAAGTATAGGAAAAACAAATCAGCCAAAGGCTCATATGAGCTTATAATATAGCCATACTTCTGTGGTGTGTCCTCCGTCAGAAAGCACTTCTCCCTAGAAGCAGCAAACTTCTTTCTATTTTCCCAGGAGGGAGAAGTCACTTCTTCCTGAATTTCTGGGTCAGCTTGGACCCTTAGGTTACAGTTCACCAAATATCAGCAGAGATATGCCTCAATGAGTTTTTTCTAATTTTTTTTTTTGTAATTCCACTTACAGTTTATATCCGGAGCGCTGAATTATACAGGAGCCAGCTTTTGTTCTACATCTTATTACTTGCCACGGGTGTATAATGCACCGCTTGGCGGAGCTCTTGTTTCTCTTTGTTATTGTTGAAAAGATATTTTGGTTTCTGATTCTTATCTTGCTAAATAATTTGAAAAATCTTTTCTTATTTTGCATATATATTGATGAGATGCTCATGTTAAAGAAAATTAGGGGCTTATGGATTAATTTCTTTAGCTTTATGCTATTCTTGAAAAGGCATTTTGGTTTCTTCTTAATTTGATGAGTAATTTAAGGTATCTTTTAATATTTTGCATAAATGTTGATACTGATAAGGTGTTGCTGTAGAGAAAAATAAGGACATAGGGATTCATTCCTTTAAGGTCATTTCCCTTTGATCTTGCTTTGGCATGACAATAGTGCATGTACAGTGAAATCAACTCATCTCAAAGTATTTGTTGAAGCAATCTGATACTTTGCAGACTCATTACAGACAAACTAAACATGTGCAGGAAGAGGTTTGCTACTGGAAAAAATCATTTTTGACAAAATGACTGCCATGCTGAAAAGATTATTTTCGTCAAAACACGTTGAACAGCTTTTTTCACTTAGCCATTTTTTTGTAATTCTTGACTACTGTGTTTTGTTTGCTCTGGGATGGTGCAGCTGAGATAGTGCATGCATGATGAAATTAGCTTGATTTGAAGAATTTGTTGACAAATTCTGATACTTTGCAGATTCATTAAAGACATATTTAACATGTGCATGAAGAGGTTTGCTACTGGAAAAAATCATTTTTTGACAAAAAGACTGCCATTTTAACTTCACCAATTATGTATATTCATATGTCTGTCTGTTTGTATTGGTTTTCCCAATCACATACAACCTGAAGAAAAAATGCATTTTAGTACATTGCTTTTCAGTACCAACAAGGCAGTCATTACCTGGAGAGGGGTGGGGGGATCTAATAAGCACTGCTTATTGACAATTCTTGTTATTATAGATCACCTGGTAGTCAACGTAAATTAACCCTAAGCTCTAATCACATTATGATTTTTTTTTTTTTTTTTTTTGTATTTTTGAGAGAAACTAAAACTTGATATTTCATAAGAATCATAGGAAAACCCATTATGAAAACATGCCTATATAAATGTACATAAAATTTTACCACCAAAAATGAAAATTTTCTGATAAAAAATTCTGATGTTTTTTCCTGTTTCTGCTCAAAACATGGATTGTGGGTACTCGTTAGAACCGCCTCGACGAGGCGGTTCTAACAAGTACTCACAATCTATGTTTCTGATCCAAAATAAGAAAAAAAATGTATACCCCTTTAAACCCCAGTTTACTATATAAAAGTGGCGTTTAAGGGGGTCAAAATTATATAAGTATGTTTTCGTGATGAAAATGTAAAGATAGCCAAGAAATGCCACAATCATGAAGCACAGTCCTGCCAAAAGAAGGAGAGATGAGGAACAAATAATGACAAAACAGAAGCCACATATGAAACCAAAGGTGTACAAAGAAGGACTGCAACAGAGGAACCACCTTGGAATGGTCAGTAGGAAAACTACTGTGTGGGAGGGGGCTGCTTAAACCAGTTTTACTTGTGTGAAACTTCATTTGTTCGGTCCACATAGGTGTCCTCTACTTCATCTTTGAAACATCAGTGAAACACAAGACTTATTTTCTCTCAAAAATAAGAAAACATTAGAATGTTGTCTGCTACAGTTTTGCTTAGTGCTTTAAGGGTTAAAATTTATGGTAATGGGTTAAGGTGTGTGAATATTTATGGCAATGATGGTGTGTATATGTGTTGCATTTCTTTGTCTATACAGCTGTGTAAATACATATTAAATTTATGTGATGAGATACAGTACATCAAGTAAACATGAAGATAATGTATAAAAAAAAAAAAAAAAAAAAATTTCAATAAAACTTGGCAGGAATGTTGCTTTGGTGACCCTCTACCAAGATTGTTCAAGCTGTCATGATTCGTCAAAAAACATGGCCGCTAGTGTGCGGGGCATATTTTCCCTATATATCTATAAAGAAAATTTTAAAAATCTTCTCGTAAGAAACCATTGGCTCGAGTTCAATGTAACTTGACAGGAATGTTGCTTTGGTGATCCTCTACCAAGATTGTTCAAGCCGTCATGATTCGTCAAAAAACATGGCCGCCAGGGGGGGTGGGGCTTATTTTCCCTATATATCTATAAAGAAATCTTTAAAAATCTTCTTGTCAGAAACCACTGGACCAATTTCATTATAACTTGGTAGAAATCTTTCCTTGTTGACCCTCTACCAAGAGTGTTCAAGTAATCTTGATTCGTCAAAAAACATGGCTGCCAGGGGGAGGGGCTTATTTTCCCAATATATCTATATAGAAAAGTTTAAAAATCTTCTTGTCAGAAACCAGTGGACCGACTTCAATATAACTTGGCAGGAATGTTTCTTTGGTGACCCTCTACCAAGATTGTTCAAGCCATCATGATTCGTCAAAAAACATGGCCACTAGGGGGCGGGGCATATTTTCCCTATATATCTATATAGAAAACTTTAAAAATCTTCTCGTAAGAAACCGTTGGATTGAGTTCAATGTAACTTAACAGGAATGTTGCTTTGGCGACCTACCAAGATTGCGCCCTCATGATACGTCAAAAAACATGGCCGTCAGGGGTGGGGCTTATTTTCCCTATATATCTGTATAGAAAACTTTAAAATTCTTCTTGTCAGAAACCACCTGACTGATTTCAATATTACTTGGCAGGAATGTTGCTTTGGTGACCCTCTACCAAGATTGTTCAAGCAATCATGATTAGTCAAAAAACATGGTTGCTAGGGGTGGGGCTTATTTTCCCTATATATCTAAATAGAAAACTTTAAAAATCTTCTTGTCAGAAACTACTGAACCAATTTCAATATAACTTGTCAGGATTTTTCCTTTGGTGACCCTCTACCAAGTTTGTTCAAGCTGTCATGATTTGTCAAAAAACATGGCCATTAGGGGATAGGGCTTAATTTCCCTATATATCTATATAAGACATTTTAAAAATCTTTTTGTCAGAAACCACTGGACCAATTTCAATATAACGGCGAAATTGTTCCTTTGGTGACCCTCTTTCAATATTCAGTTCAAGCCATCATGATGCATGAAAAAAACATGGCCGCTGGGGTGCAGGGCTATAAAATTTATACAAAAATCTTAGAGCAGTGAACTTGGCTGAAACTTCAACAGTAAGTATGCAAAGCTGTTTGCTCAGGTGAGCGATATAGGACCATCATGGTCCTCTTGTTTTAAATTAATTTCATGTAGGCTCAACTTATCGTTCATTTCCAGTCTTTTGACCACTAGGTTTTTTTTTGGGGGTTTTTTTCAAGGAATTTCACTGTTTACTCTACATATTCATTATTACTACATTCATACAACTCTGGACCCTTGAAAAAGGCCTAGTGACTGAAATGTTGGAAATGATGAGTTGTGTAGGTGTGAAATAAATTTGTAAATTGGATATCATCATTATTATGTAGGACATTCAGAATATATTTTGATAGTACACTTGTTTATCTCAACAGGCAGATAGTGAACCCTGAAGCAGCATTACTGTCAACTATTGTGGAAATCCAGGACCTGAGCCACAGAATGTTCTTTAACAGTCTCAACTGCCATGCTAACAAGCTGCTTGATAAGGTAAGCTTAGAGCCAGATAAAGTGATTTTTTTTGCTAAAAAAATACTGATAGTTTTCTTATTTCTCCCATGAAAACATATGTTGTTGGTACTTATAAGAAGTGCACACTGTATTATGGAGAAATAAGAAAAAATTACGTAGATACCCCTTTTATCTGGATCTATGTGTAAGACAATCTTGATTTATGTGATCTACCATTCACTATGATAAGGCTAACTTTGTCATACATGTATATACCCAATATGGCCTGATGGTAAATGCAATGTTTTGGGCTGACAGTACAGTGGATAGTGCACTTCTTATAGCTGATGTGCAGGTTTGATTCAGTGCCAGCATACAAATGACTAGTTGGTCACATCCAATGTCAAAATTTTTTGGGGTACTCGTGTTGTCCTCACCTTTATGACCATAAAATGCCAAACTCCACACACAAACTTTCATAATGATTATAGTAAAATAATTTAAACATAAATAAAAGGCTGAAGTTTAGGCCAAAATTTAGCAGCAGAGAACTTGAACACTTTAAAAAGGACCTACTCGCATAAGAGAAGCATTTTGTCTTGCAATAATTTGATGACTGAAAGAATTCTAACTGAAATCAGATGAAAAATAAAACCTATGAAGAGACTTAATAAAGCTGAGTCTGTTTTTTTGTGTATTTTTGTTTCCAAGGGCAAGCTTTTAGATTTTTATAATTAATATACAACATATTTCTCATCACTCATAGTAGAATCCACTCCTTTGTACTTGGCTTTTCAGGATTTTTGAAATCATAAATGTTGTTGTGGTTCAAATTCGAAAGCTCCTAGTACTGGGGCTTGTATGAGGCCTGCAGAGAATGGAATAAAATCCAGCATTTGCACACAGAAGCAGTGTTTAACGTGCCATTATTAAAATAGCAAGCCTATCCAGATAGAAATCAGTCTTTTGACATGTACAATCAGCATAGACCCTGATCAGCCTATGCATCTGTGTAATCTTATCAAGTTCTACACAGTCTTGAGGGTCCACTCAGACTACACAGATATGCAAGCTGATGTCAGTCTATACTGGATGCATGTGTCTCAAAGGTTACCACTATGTATGCTAAATCAGAGACAACAGGATGCTAATATTTTTCTGATTACAATGTACATATTCCTTGGAAAAAAAAACAAAACAAAAAAAAAAACGACTTGACATGATGGAATGTCAGGGGGTTTTTTTAGCAGCAAAAGATAAGAAAAATATTTTGAAAGACCATCTGCTGATATTCAAACTTTGCAGGTTAAAGGTTGAGGAAATGTCTGCTACTTGTTTTTACCAGAACTTGTGTATATGCTATAAACATGTTATTTAGTTTGACTTGTGGTTATATTTCCAGGTTGAATTACCACCAGCTGACCTTGGAGCCACAACATCACTGACCCAGACAATGACATTGTTGAAAGATGTGCTAACATGTCATGATTCTTCAGTTGTCACTATAGAAAATAAAAAACAAGATTTTAAACAGGTATGACAAAGAAAACAAAAAAACCCAACAAAACAAGATTTGGCCGGGGTTCATAGTGCATTTGGTAGCATGTCTGACTGTAGGGGTTGCTAATTCGAATCTCAGCTTGGTCACAAAACTTTTGTGGAGATTGAGCAGGACATATTTTCTATTGTCATTCGCCCCCTACCACTGATTCAAGAAAGGCAGCTGTAAGCTACTGACAAAAGTTTGTGTTTGGAAATTGATCATTCTCTCCCTTCTATTGTCAGATTCAAGAAGGGTAGCTGTCAGTACCCGGCAAAAGAATGTGCACATGTACTGGTTAACCACTTAGTGGACTAAGCCTGCCCAAGAAAAAGTGTGGTTAAGTTAATTGACCAGCTCAACATGACCTTAATACTGTTGACTGGGTTGTAAAACTATAACTCAAAAGCTTTAACCTTTTACAACTCAAGCAAATTCAGCAGATGACAAATCAGTATTTTTTCTTGTTTTCCCCAGAAAACATTCCTCAGGAGACCATTTGCATGATTTTTTTTTTTTTTTTCTTTTTTTTTAACAAATAAGAAAAATATTTCAAAATAAAATCTGCTGAAATTTTTACCCAGCATGCGTTAAACAGGTATTCTTGGAGTGTTTATGGGGAAACTGTTTTTGTTCCAGATTTTATCCTGTGTACTTGATCCTCTGTTACAAATGTGTACAGTATCAGCTAGTCGTCTCAACACCATTGATATGGCTGCCTATTTGATCAACTGTATCTACTTAATGCAGACAACAATAGCTCTGTATGAGTTCACAGATACAAGACAAGAAATGCTACAAGCCCAGGTACATTGTTTAGTTAATTTTAATGCCGAGATACCTTCAGTGGTCATTTCTTGTGGGCCAGACAGGAGGCTTATCCCTTCCCCATGGAAGCAGATTCTTCTGTCTTTGCATTTGGACACATCAACAGTTGCAAATAGGAATGGCAGTTAAAAATCAAAACTGAATGGCAAATAGTGTTGATCCTGATGAAACGGCTCATAAAGAGCCATCTCATCTGGATCTGATTTGTTTGCATATGTGTCTGCTGTAGTCTACAGGACTGAAAAGGTTAATGGGGAATCATAAGTCTTAAGGACTGCAGACTTTGATCAAACACCACATTCTGTGACGTCTGATCTGGATTTATCCAATTGGCAAACATCTATTGTATAGTACACCAAGCAGAAATAAGCTTGATACAAAACTTATACTCCTCGGCATAAATGCTAGGGTATAAATAGATTTTCAAGATTGCAGCCATGGTGGCCGGCTTGGATTTCTTATCTGAACTATTTTAGCTATTTTTGATCTACAAGTCACCTTGATATTGTCAATGAAGTTTCATACTTGCAAACATTATAACATTTTGTTTTCTTTTTTGTGAATTGTGTCATTCTATCAGTGGTACATTTATACTGGGGATGGGACAAATACAGTGCTTTTCTAAAGTTATTATACACTTGGCATTTATAGTATATTATATAGTTTTTGTCTTTCTGTCCATCTGTTAGTGTATTGGTTGGTTCGTCTGTTCGTTATTCTGTCGTGTTTGTAGAAATCTGCATCAAAGTTATCCGTCAAAGTTTTAAAGAGCTCATAACTTCCACATCTTATGATTGATTAAGTTCATATTTGGTATGATGATAAGATACTGGTCCAAAGTTTTCATACAGCATTATCCTCACCCAAGGTCACAAACCTAAGAATTTTCATGTTGAAGTTTTCTTAGAAGTTTTTAAGAGCTCATTATTACTTTTTATTACATTTTCAGCAGTGATTTACTAAGATTTATCAGTGAATGATAATCTATAATTCACTGTCAGTGAATTATTTCCTTTTGAACGTTTTGTCGTCATAATTGCTAGGAGATATTGCTGATGTTGTTGGTAACAACAATAACAATAGTTGATGTTTTGCAGAAAATTTGATACATGGAAATCAGACTGCAATTTTCACTTCCTGCTGGCATTTTTGAGGAAAAACCTGCAATACAAATATAAAGTATGATTTTCTTGATAATCCAGTTCTACTTTCGTGACATTGTTGTCTGTATTTCAAGTACAGGATGATTTTTGCATTAAAGTGAAAACAAGATGGTGACTGATTTTCAAACTAAACCACGCCTCCTGAAATTCATGCAGTGATTAGAACTATTTTGGTAGGAAATCATAACAGTTTAATGTGAAAATTCAAAGGTAAATGACTGCTGAAAATGCGATAAACAATTTATTTGGTTGTATTGATCAATTGCGAAAAAATAATTCTCTCATATTCTAAGGTATGCTCGTAAAAAAACTCATTCTCTTTGCTCACTCGTTTTTTTTTACCTGCAAGCCTTAGAACACTAGCGAATTATTTCTCCATAATTGATCAATACAACCAAATACACTCTATGTAATCTTAAAATTGATTTAGTCTATATGTGGTACGATGGCAGATACTGGTCTATATATTTCATCAGCACCATCCTCAGCCATACTCGTGACCTTGAGGTCAAGGTCAGAGATTTAGAATTTCCATTTTTAAGTTGAAATTATAAAGAGCTTATTGCTTTCTAACCTTCTGATGTTTTGTTCACATTTTACATGATGATAGATGATGATCCAAAATATTTAACACTGTCCTAATAAAGGTTGCTCTTGGAAACAATGCGCACATAGAAGAATGAAAGTCAGTCTGGGTTTCGGACACAAAGAATAAATGGATTAATAGATTATTTCATTTTTGCAAACAGTATAATTGTGTTTTTCTGAATTATGTACAGCAACTATTAGATATATATTGGGTATGGAACAATCTTATAAAAATATCCTGTTGTTGTCAGTATAAAAGCTTTTTGTCTTTAGCCTAAATTCTAAAACAAAAGGTTAAATTGTGTGTTAGGCAGATGCTTTTAATGAAATGTCAAGCCTTATTATCTAGAAAAAACATCTTTAAAAATGTTGTCTGCTAAATTTCAAATGACCTGTTAAAGATTTATTTAAGTAAGTCTTATTTTAGCTTGCCTGTATGAAAGCAAAGGAAGTTGTCCTGTCTATGGCATAGACTTTGTTGCCAGCACTAGCTTTGGGCATCAGCATCAGTGGCCAGAAAGTTAATTGTGAAATAAACTGTGCAAAAATACAGGGCCCTGTTGTTCAAAGCGTCGTTAGCTTAACGAGCTCGTTAAGGGTCATTTCGTTAACTGTTTTAGCAGATTCAATATACAATATTCTGATATTTTTTGCTGAAAAAATGTGAGTAGCTTTTGCATTGCAAAAGCTACTCACATTTTTTCAGCAAAAAATTTCAGTGTATTTGCGTATCACTCAATGTAAATTTTAACGAATAGTTAACTAACGACGTCCTTAGCTTTGAACAACTGGGTCCTGAAAGTTAAAGTTTTGTGTTAAAAGTTTTAAATGTTCATGCGAGTATTATCCAAATATCTGGATGGGTTCAGTGCATATTTTGCTTAAGGATAGGTCTTGGTCTTTACTGAATTCTATTTTCTGTTCAAATAAGAACAAACATTTTACATTTTATGGTAATTAGGTATCACTTTAACAGTTACTTTACTTTGGCTTATTCAGCAGATGACAAATTAACATTTTCCTTATTTTTTTATTCTGGAAAATAGGCTTTGATATTTCTTGCAAATGGTCTCCTTATGAGAGATTTTGCATGAAAAGTCAATGCCTGTTTTTCAGAATAAAAGATAAAAATATTTCAAAATGTCATATGGTGAAGTTTATACTTAGCATGCAGAATGTTTAATATCAGGCTTGGAGCATATCAGACTGGGAGGTATAGCTTTCAAGCTGACTGTATGATTTCAAGATAGTATTGAAGGTGATAGACAAAACAGTCATAATCTTTTGTATATTTTTGTAGATTGAAGCCCATATAGACACACTAGTGAGTGAACAGGCAGCATTTATACTGAACCGTGTGGATCTGGCACATATCTATGGTACAATACAGCAACATCAGCCCAAACATGTAAGTATAAAGATGAGGGAAATAACCCTGACAGGGAAATAATTATCTCCCTTCTTATTGGTGGCTACTCGTATTGATGAATTTTCTCCCTCTGGGAATCTTTTTCTGATGGTATGGCTAACATATATCCATGAAAGAACATTGCAGTGGCTGTGCCTGGAGCAAGTGGAGGAAGGGTTTATGTTTTATTCCTTCTGTTTCTGCTGTTATTTCATTTTACATGTAATTCTCCTCTGTGTCTTTTTCTCTTCTACTATCTCTTCTATTCTTTTTTGCTTTGTGAGACAATGCAAAATGACTCACAAAGGCTGACATGTTGTTAAACCACAACACAACGAACAAAAAAAAATTGCTACTGTATATGTAAATTGTGGTTTATTTTACACCTTCTAAATAAAATTTTGTAAATTAAGAAAGTGTTAGTGGTAGTAAAATGGAATGCATAATGCACCTAGTTGTGAAAGTTTTGTCAACACAAAAAATTAAGTCAATTATCTGTTAGTATTTTTGACCAATGTATTTTAACAAATTTTTTCATGTTTTCATGTTTTGATGGGAAAATGTGGGCAACTTTTGCAGAATTTAAGCTTCTGGCATTTTCTTGTCAAAAATTGTTGATGTATTTAAACATTTTTGTATTCAGATAGTTATTGCCACATTGACTTAGAGGGTCTGGATACACGGCAATTTTTTGGCCGTTTTTACAAGGGAGACAACTTTTATAACTTCCTGCTTAGCTACTCTTCATGCCAAAACCCTTCTGAAAAGGGGTCTGCTCTAAAAGGAAAGAATTTGCTCCCTTTGGGAGCAAATTCTTTCCTTCTAGAGTGGACCCATTTTCAGAAGTAGAGAGAAAACAATTTTGACAGTTATCTCCTTTGAAGTGTTTCCCCTTAACTTCATTAAACTTACGAAGCTTTGAAGAACTGTGCTGTGCTGAAGAGAATTGTGTATTATATTTTCTTTTATCTAGGGTCCCCTGTCAAGCAAACAAGGTTTAGATCCTCTAACAGTGAAATCAGCAATGGTAAGCTTAACCATTAATGAGGAGTTTGAAAAATACATACTTGCGCTTTTAAGCACTACAGTTGGTGTTTGGGTTGTATATTCAGAAATCATGCTGTCCTTCTAACTGTATCATATTTACCCTAAGTAGTCGGTCAGACAGGCCTGAGAAAATGGTGCAGATTCAGATAGATGCCGCTGAATCAGGATCTACAGTTTAACACTTGTCAAGTGGTGTTTTAGATACATCAAAAGTGGAGCCGGCCTCGGTGGCTCAGTTGGCTGTGCCGTCCGACTGGAGACCAGGAGGTCGCGGGTTCAACCCCCGCCAAGGTCGGCAACATTCTTTCGTGGGGATTGATCATGAAATATTTTCTACGGTCATTCTCTCCCTTCCGCTGATTCAAGAAGGGCAGTTGTCAGTTTCTGGCGAAAGAATGTGCACAATACTGGTTAACCGCTTAGAGGACTAAGCCTGCCCAGTAAACGTGTGGTTAGGTAAACTGACTGCACTCGACATGACCCCACTGGGTTGACTGGGCCGTAAAACCTAAACACAAACAAACATCAAAAGTGGTGAATTGGACTTGTTCATATGAACATTTAGGACAAATATGGTAAGAAGTTCAGGCCCTAGGGTTATAAAAATTTTTTTGTGCTCAACTCGGCTGAGCATGAAATTTTCTCTGCTTATTAATATGAAAATGCCAACTATTGAAAATGCCAGCAATAGTTGGCATTTTCATAGCAACAGATAAGGCGCTTTTTTCATCCCAAAAATGCTGATATCTTTCTTATTTCTCGACGAAAACATGTTGTGGGTAATCATTAGAAGTGCCTCGCCGAGGCGCTTCTAATGAGTACCCACAACATGTTTTCGAGAAATAAGAAAAATATTATGTGGATACCCCCTCTTATCTGTAGCTGTGATTTTCATATTTATTAGCAGAGAAAGTTTCATGCTCAGCTATGTTTAGTAAGAAAGAATTTGCAATTATTACCTATTTGAGATTTATTAGCACACCAAGTTTCATGCTCAGCTGAGTTGAGCACGAAAAAAACTTTATAACCTTGGAGCAAGGTGTCTGAATACTAAGGGTAAAAATAGTACCTCTTGTATTTGACTCCTTTAGTTTAACTAAACTGACTTACAAAGAAAAGTACCTCCAAGTATAAAACCACTTGAAGAAACATGCAACCAGCTTAGACCCAAATCAGCCAGTACATCTAGTACAAATTATTCTGCCGGCCTCGGTGGCTCAGTTGGATGCGCCGTCCGACTGGAGACCAGGGTCGCAGGTTCAACCCCGCCAAGGTCGGCAACATTCTTTCGTGGAGATTGATCATATTTTCTACGGTCATTCTCTCCCTTCCACTGATTCAAGAAGGGCAGTTGTCAGTTTCTGGCGAAAGAATGTGCACAATACTGGTTATCCACTTAGAGGACTAAGCCTGCCCAATAAACATGTGGTTAGGTAAACTGACTGCGCTCGACATTACCCCATTGGGTTGAGTGGGCCGTAAAACCACAACACAAACAAAAGAGAATTATTCTTTATTGTCAGTAACTCTCCATAGCAACCAGTACTCCAACACAGCTTTGATACAAAGGATACGTATGCAGATAAAAAAAAAATTCTCCATTAAAACCTTTTGTCAGTACTCATTGAAATTACCTTGTCGAGTACCAACAACCCATGGTTTGGAGGAAAAAAATTAGTGAATATTGCTTTTGGTCAGAAATAGTAAAACAAAATGTTGCTTCTGTACGAGAGAAGTCTATCTAAAGCAGTGTGCAAGGAAATTTTCTTTTAACAAATAGTACTTTTTACTTTTTAGAACTGAGTAATATGGTAAAACTTCAATGTTTCGAACACAGATGACTCTTTTATCGGGCTGATTCAAACTCATTTTTGAGTCCCTGGTAAATTCTTCCAGTAGCTTGAGAAAACAAATATCGAAGGATATTTTAGGGAATATATTCAGATATTATCATGAAACTGTTATCTTGTATGTACCGGCTTTATAAGTGGTATTTAATTTTCCAAGTAACCAGAATGGGCTCAGTGATTCTGAAGGAAATGAACCGTTATCTGCACTATGGTGTAGTACAAGATGTTGTATGGCTGCTACACAGCAGTTAACACCAGTTGCAGTGATGTAAAATAAAAATCTAAAAGGTTGCTTTTGGAAATAATATACAAAAGAATGAAATTATGAAACTGTTTTATTAAGTCTTTTCATACGCAGTTGTGTAGTATGCGAGGCTGAGAGGACCCTCAATGTCTTGAACTACCCATGTCTAGAACAAATTTCCATGGTCTCAAAGATGTTCACGCCATTTAAGTTAAGACTATGTTGTTACTCTTGAACATATTTCTGGGTCCAGTTGTTCAAAGCATCGATAGCTTAACAACCTCGTTAGTGGTCAAAATGTTAACTGTTCTAGTTAAGTACAATATTTAATTCACAGGTATTTTTGCTGAAATGAGTAGCTAATGCAAAAGCTACTAACATTTTTTCAGCAAAAATAGCATATATGCCATATATAATGATCAAAGTTTCAACGATACACTAACGAAATAGTTTGTTTTGAACAACTGGGCCCAGCAGTTTAAGGTCTCCAACTGTCAAAATCATTTTCTTTCATTTTATAGTTGACTCCTTTCATAAGGGGGTTGGTGTACAGTGAAGCAGACAGGAAGTCACAAAAGTTGTCTTTAGGAAAATCTACCTTGAGTATTCGTTCCACATTAACATAAGTAATATAACATACATCACAACGTACTCGATGTAGACAATAGCCAGTCCTCGATGATAGTGTTATATATTAGGGTTAGAACTACACGACACAAAAGTCGACCAACCAAACAGTTTTCAAAGATCGCCCTATAATCAACCTGCGAGTCTGTACGTCCGGGGTCGTATTGTTGGCAAAAAAATGGAACCATCAGGAATATTTTGATAATTTTTGGCACATATATTGATATCGACAAGATCTAGTGATTGGGTTTGCCAAATGACATTTTTCATTGCCTGAGGCTAAGCTGATGCAGAGGCAAGAATGAGGCTGGACATGGACCTTAGCAATAGTTAATCAGTCAGTCTGCCATAAACTCTGTTTCAGAATAAATTTGACAGCTACTTGGCCAGCCCTGATAGTTTGATTCTTCCACAGTGTAGTCTTGTGCTCAGCTCCAGAAACAGGTACCTATTTTTTTTTCTCACAACTGCTTTTCAGTTAAGCTGTAATGGTTCTTATCAGGTTTTACTATACAGATCTTGACAAAAAAAAGTCAATAACCATACTTACCCCGAATATTTAGACATGCCTGGCAGAGCAAACAGTACAGACCTACACCAAGCTGCTTCTGAACTATTTACCATTCAGCCAGCTCTTCTTTGTTACATCACCCGGTAGTCAAGGTTTGTAGTATTTACTGAAATTTCCATGGCAAGGCATTTCTACCCACGATTTCGTGCAGAAATGGGAAAAAATATTTACTTATAGTCTAATTCAGTGTTTTTTGGATGCATTTCAGCTTCTTGTGCAAAAAGTATGCGGAGCTCATTAACTCTTGTCATGCTGAATAAATTAAGATGCCACGCCCACTTCTAGTTTTCAGCCAATCAGATTACTTAATCCAGATTGTTGATAGAGATTGTTGATAGAAGTTCAAATACTTAGTGGCAAACAGTGCAGCTCCAGATCAGTTGGCTTCATCAGAAGCCAGCTGATCTGGATCTTCACTGTTTGCAAATGCAAGGTATATCGGGGTTCAGTAGGACAAGGGTTAAGTCTATCTTGATTTTGTTAATCTTTCCTGGTGACAGTCAGAAAATCACCCAAACTATGTTTGAGACATTTTCAACATTGTACTATTGTGGGGCATTCAATTAATAATGGCTTTGTATCAGACTATATTCTGCTGTCTGGACCTATGAATTCATCTCATCTGCACTTTCACAGTTCCCTTTGTTTTGGTCTCTGGAGTTTTTTACATTTTACTATGTTTTGTTTCAGAGAACTTGTAAAGAAACATTCTTTGGACCTGATATGTAGTTCCTATAAACAGATGTACGATGTCATCAGTGACCCAGTGAATGAATACAGAGAACCACAAACTATTGTACCACGTACACCAGATCAAGTTCTTAAACTTCTCTCTTAATAATTAAACCATTTTGGATAATTGCGAAGCACTTCAGGAGTTATTCTAGAATAGTTTTCTCCAGTTCTTCAAAAAACGTATGTTGTGGTACAAATTAGAAGTACATCGGCAAGGGGCTTTTCGTACCTACGTCTTCGTGGAGAAATAAGAAAAATATTAACTGTTATTGAGCCATTTAATATTACTCTTATCCAGCCATTTTACATTGTTGGGGTACACACTCACTGATTCCAGGAAGTACCCACAAGATGTCTAAATATTATCACCTCATTAGAAGAAACCACCGACCTTGGTGGCTCACTTGAATGCGCATCTGACTGGTGATAGGGAGATTACTGGTTCAGTCTCCGCGGGTCAGCAACATTCTTTCGTGGAGATTGATCATGAAATATTTCCTATGGTCATTCTGTCCCATTAGCTGATTCAAGAAGGGCATTTGTCAGTTTCTGGTGAAAGAATGTGCATAATACTGGTTAACTGCTTAGAGGACTAAGCCTGCCCAGGAACAGTGTGCTTAGGTAAACTGACCTCCCTTGACATGACCTCATTGGATTGACTGGGCCATAAAACCGAGGGTTTCTTTTTGTCGAGTGTCAAGTATCGAGTTGTAAAAGTTGAGTATCAAGTTAAAACTGTCGAGTATCAAGTTGAATTGGTCGAGTATCGAGTTAAAATTGTCGAGTATCGAGTTAAAATTGTCGAGTATCAAGTTGAATTGGTCGAGTATCAAGTTAAAATTGTCGAGTATCGAGTTGAATTGGTCGAGTATCAAGTTAAAATTGTCGAGTATCGAGTTGAATTGGTCGAGTATCAAGTTAAAATTGTCGAGTATCGAGTTAAGTTGGTCGAGTATCGAGTTAAAATTGTCGAGTATCGAGTTGAATTGGTCGAGTATCAAGTTAAAATTGTCGAGTATCGAGTTAAAATTGTCGAGTATCGAGTTGAATTGGTCGAGTATCAAGTTAAAATTGTCGAGTATCGAGTTAAGTTAGTCGAGTATCGAGTTAAAATTGTCGAGTATCGAGTTGAATTGGTCGAATATCAAGTTAAAATTGTCGAGTATCGAGTTAAGTTAGTCGAGTATCAAGTTAAAATTGTTGAGTATCAAGTTGAATTGGTCGAGTATCAAGTTAAAATTGTTGAGTATCGAGTTAAAATGGTTGAGTATCGAGTTAAAGTGAAGTTTTCAAAAGTAAAACAGATTTGGAATCAGTGGATGTAACACCCTGCCCTATTTTTGGCTGTTTTTTTTTTTTTTTAGAATGGGTAAGATACCTTTTTTGGTGTTAGTATTTAATGAACACCTGCACAAATTTTGGGAGAGCAACAAGGAAAATTGTACTTTATAACCTGTGCAAAATACAAATGACCAAGACCAGCCTGCACGTTAAATATTTGTGAAGGCACTCTGTTTCTAGGTCCTGCAAACTCTGTCAAGTAAACTGCGTAAGTCCTGATCGGAATAAGTGGATGTGACACCTACCGGTATTTTTTTTTTTTTTTTTTTTTTTAGAATCGATAAGTTACCTTATTTTTTATTTTTGGTTGAAGTACCACCTGTAGAATTTTACGGGATAGCAACAAGGCAAACTGTACCTTATAACCTGTGTGAAAAACAGACCTTGATCAGTCTGCGCTTAAAAAACAGAATTCTGATTTGTTTTTGGGCTCTTTGGAATCAGTTTTAAAAAATTACATAGTTTCTCAATTGACTGCGAGGATTGCGTCAGCCCGGGTGTGTTGTTCACTGTTTTTGTCAGTGGCATAAGCAGCTAGCAAGGTACTTTTGTTGGTGAAGAATTGATGTCCTCTCAGAGAGGCTGTTACATAAAAAAAAAAACAAAAAAAAGTAATAATAAAAACATAAAAAAAAAGGTGCAGCAAAGACAGGAGCTGCAAAAAGTATACCAATATGAAAGGGTGAATATGATTTATAGCCTTTCAACAGTATTTCAATCATACATTAACAAATGAACAAAACGATGAAAGGATGAATATGGCTCACAATAGGGTGAATATTATTTATGGTTAAAGCCTTTCAACAGTATTTCAGTCATATGTGGACAACTGAAGGATGAACAAGTTATACAAAGAAACTAACATTATTCAGTGATCAGTCACCAATGATTTTGTTACTAAAGTGAATATTTTGGGACGCAAAAAAATCTCCCTCTTTTAGACCAGGATCTCCCTCCTAAAAACTGCAGATCTCCCACTTTGTGTACCAGAAAATATCACATGTATGATGGTTGGTCGGTCATCGGATGCCCGGTGACCAGTGACCATTAGCCAGTGGCCGGTGGACATGTAGTCCCTTGGGTACAAGTACCCAGGGAGTTGCCACCAATATGGGTCTTACCCCGGGCAGCAAGGCCATAAGGGGCATTGTTCCCATGTTTCTTTCATTTCGTCTGATGAAACATGCCACCAATATGGGTCTTACCCCGGGCAGCAGGGCCATAAGGGGCAGTGTTCCCATATTTCTTTCCTTTCCTCTGATGAAACAGACACATCTAGAGACTACTTCTGTTGGACATGACTCTCTTTCTGGAAGAGTAAGTTCTTCTCTTTTGCAAGTTCCATGCAGATGGAATTAGACCAGCTGCTACACGTGGAGCAAGTAGATTCTCTGGAACAATGAGAACAATTGATACATTTTATGATTATCCAAATGCTATTTTATATGACCACAATTACCGCGATGAATAGTCATGGAAGTCGCGAAAACTCATTACGACCAATGAGTGAAGAATAATTTCAAGAAATCGAACGGTTAGATTTAAACAAATTTAGCAGGAACAGTGAAAGGTAGATAAAGGATCATAAGAAAGAACAAAGAATTAAATTTCAACCAGAGGAAAAGCAAGAAAATACAAGTTTTTTCACCCAGATAAAAAGTCCCTGTTTACTTCCTTTGTTCTACAGAAAAGAAACTGACATGTGAATAAAAGATCCGAGTGACGTCACACAGGTGACTGCCTGAGGGACTTTTGGATTTAAGACTGTATGGGATGACGTTCCTGTCATTTTTTCTGAGGAAGGTATGGGCAGAATAGAATATAGTACATTATCTATAGGTTAATGTATTGTGCAGTTAAAAATGTCAAGTATCGAGTTAACTTTGTCGAGTATCAAGTTAAAATTGTCAGTATCAAGTTAAAATAGTCGAGTATCGAGTTAAAATTGTCAAGTATCGAGTTAAAATAGTCGAGTATCGAGTTAAGCCAGATGTTTGATGAATTGCTCTCTGACACATATGCACAACTCCACTGAGGGCAATTTATTACTCTGGAAGGGAGCAATTATGCAATGTTTAGGTTGGAATTTGCCAGCTAGTATTTGAAAATTTTCAGAAAACATGCTCAAGTTTGGCTCATAAAACTATGGTCAGTTTTTGACCAGCCTGTGCATGTCTCACTCCAGGATCTAGCTGTTACATATATATCTTCTGATAGCATGCACAATACATATCACTCAAACTAGGTACAGTGAAACCTGTCATATTGGTCACTTCTGTTAAGCAAGCAACCTGTATTAAGCAAGCACACTTTCAGTTCCATAAAAAAAGCAATTACATTAAACTGCACTTGTATTAAGTAAGCATCTGTCTTAAATAAAGTAAGCACTTGCTTGTTCCTAAGTGCTTGCTTAATACAGGTTGGACTGTACATCATCTCTGAGCAACCCCGCACACCCCCCCCCCCCCCCCACACACACACACACCCACACCCACCCACCACCACCACCACATACCTTTCATATACCAGGACAAAACTGGTGCTCATAACTTCATATTATCCCAGGCCTGTTTTTCACACTAGGTCAAGGTAAGTACCATGTTTGATCAGCCGAAACATTGAGCACTAGGACCAATGATTTGGATCTGCCTGTGCATCATTTATAGGAAGCTATAATATCACTACCACTTTGAGCTGTTCATATAAAAGAGCATGTTCTCTGTATTTTCACACCACACTGACTTTATTATGGGAGTACCTTCTCACAGCAGATGAACAGTCCAGAAAAGGAAGTATAATATTCAGGAAGGGTAAAGGTAGGCTTTGTCGCTTTAGCCCCACCACATGGGGCTCTGTTTCAAATAATACAGGAAACATAATAGGGATTATCTATTATCTGATGATAATATGAGCTAGTTTTTCATGCAGCTAGACTGAAATATATGCTATGACATTGCATTAGAATCGCCTAACCAAGGCAGTTCTAATGCCATGACACAATCTGTAATTCAATAGAACTATGGCATTCTGGCAGAGTATCAGTGAAATATTTTTTGTGTGTGTGTGTGTGTGTGTGGGGTGGGCGGGGGGGGGGGGGGGGGGCTATCGCTTTGCTTGCCATTGCAGCATGGTGGCTTTTACAGAACTTTGTATAGACCTATATTGGCTTTAATGGAAAATTAGCCCCACCAATGGCTGCCATGTTTTTATGCTAATCAAGCTTGTTTTAGTTCTTTTTGTTAAGGTCCAATTACTGACTATTTTAGATTCTGGCCATATGTTGCATAGGAACAGACTTTTGAAGTTCCTTACACAGGCTTATATGGAAAATTTGCCCCACCCATGGTGACCATGCAAGAAACATTTCTGCCAAATTATTTCAAAATCAGGCAGGGGTTTCTGACACAAAGATTTTCTAAGATTTTGCCATGTGGTTGCCACGGCAACTAAAGTTCTGCTTGGATTCCATATCTTTGAAGTATTTTCAATCATTACCTCCTAAGAAACATTCCTTTGAAGTGTGGTAAAAATTGGCCCAGTGGTTTAGGAGGAGATGTCGAATGTTGACAGACAGACGGATGACAGATAACATAAGATGGATGCCGGATCATCTGCCTGTCAGAATAGCTCACATGAGCACTCTGTGCTCAAGTGAGCTACAAAGTGACCCAGGTCATACTATTTTTATTATCGGTACATGACCCCTCTTTGCGAAGTTAAATGACGATGCGAAGAAGAAAATAAAGCCTACCCCATCCAAAAAAAAAATATATAATAATAATAATAATAATGATAAAAAATAAATAAATAAAAAATAGTAATACCAGTAACCTGAAGTAAATGTTCATATTTCATGAATTTCAGCTTGATACTTATTAAAATTGTGAACAAAGTTAGCTTAAAAACACACACACACACACACACACACACACACACAAAGATAGAAAGCAGCTTGGCTGGTGTTTGAGAATAGATAGCCCTGATGGCATCAACCCTTCATAATTCTATGTCGCACCACTATGGCTGTAGAATTGATAAAAGACCGATTCGCGCTTTTAACTTTGTTATTTGGGCATGAAGACACTGCTTCAAATAAAGTATGCAGTATGATTAAACTGTACAAGAAGCACCAATACTCAGAAATTTTGAATGAAAATGCAAATAATCCAGCAAGTGTATGGAAATTATTTAAGGAAATAGGGGCAAGTAAACGGAAAGGGAGTGCAGACATATTTTCTCTTAAAACCAGTGACAATGTCACTGAAAATCCAAAAGATATTGCTAATGAATTCAATAAATTTTTTGTGACAGTAGCATCAAAAATCAAGGAACCTATTGAGACTTCCAATTTTGATAAGCTGCAGAAGTTTTGTAATGAAAAAATTCCTGCAGACACCTATTTTTCAATACCAGATATCTCCTGTGAAAAAGTAGAAAAATATCTAAAAAATATCGACCTCACAAAATCTACTGGTTTGGATAACATTAGGCCAAGATTATTAAAGCTAGCAGCACCATTTCTTTCAGATAGCAACATACATTTGTAACCAAAGCATAATTAACTCTACATTCCCAAACAAATGGAAAGAAGGCAAAGTAAGACCTTTGCACAAAAATGGCCCTAGGGATGATACAAAAAATTATAGGCCTATTTCAGTCCTTCCTGTCTTATCCAAGCTATTGGAGAAGCATGTTCATGTCATTTTTGATCTCACATTATGCACTTCATTCAACACAATCTAGTTTCAGACCCAATCATTCCTGTGAAACTGCCCTTCTTCAGACGCTCAATAAATTCCATGAAGCTATAAATAATGGCCAAATTATTGGTATGGTCATGGTGGATTTTAGGAAGGCTTTTGATTTAGTGGATCATACACTCTTGCTTAAAAAACTCAGGCATTATAAAATCTCAGATGAAACACTTCTCTGGTTTTCCTCATATTTGTTAAACAGAAAACAAAAAGTTGTCATTAATAATATTGAATCGACAACTGAAAATATTGTTTGTGTACTCAAGGCACAATTTTGGGACCTTTGTTATTTTTAATGTTCATAAATGATTTACCACTTTACACAGATAATGTTTTCACGGATCTTTATGCAGATGACACCACAATATATCAGATCAGCAACTCGCAGCATTTCATTGAACAAGATCTACAGATGGCCTTACAAAAACTTTCTGTTTGGTGTAAACTTAATGGAATGCTTTTAAATACTGAAAAAACCAAAGTAATGTTAATCACCACTTCACAGAAACGCCTTCATTTACATAATAGTATTTTGAATTTAACATTTAATAATGATAGTTTAAAAAATATTGATAATGACAAAGTCCTTGGAATCTATATAGATAATAATCTAACATGGTCAATCCATACACAGTTCATTGCTAAGAAAATTTCTTCAAACTTGTGGCTTTTATCAAGATTGAAAGATTATTTATCCCTTGAACACAGAGTACAATTTTATAAGACATACATTCAACCCCACATTGATTACTGTTCCACAGTATGGGGAGGAACAGCCCATTCTAATCTTGACAGAATCCACAGGTTACAAAAGCGTGCTGTAAAGATCATTTTAGATTATGAGTATTCTGACATTGCATGCAGTATGAATGACCTTAAAATTCTGAACATTTATGAAAGAATATTTCTAAGAAAAGCAAAATTTATGTATAAAATTTCAAAATCTATCACACCATCTTATATCAATGCAATGTTCACTTTCAGACCTATAAATGAGACTCTTCTGTCTCTTAGATCAGTAAATACATCAACTTTTCACACTCCAAGGCCACAGAAAGAAATTTTCAAGCAAAGTTTAATCTACTCTGGGCCAGTCATATGGAATAATCTACCAAACTGGTTAAAAAATTCTGACTCTGTAGATTCTTTCCATAAACAGTGCATAAAATGGATGAAATGTTCATCATTGAGTCAGCCTTGAAAATAAGCACTATATATTTTCCATGTAAAATATATTTGTAAAAATACCTGTTTTTTTTTTTTCCCATCACAATCACATTTGTTTGTCATATGTTTACAGTGTGAGAGATGGTGTATGTCTAAATTGGTACATGTATATCTTATTTCTCTCAATTACATTTATTTGTCATATGTTTGTGGTATGTGAGATCATGTATGAAAGACTGGTACATGTTTTTTTTGTTGTTTTTTTTTTGTTGTTTTTTTTTAGTAGTTTAAGGTTTAAATGCATGTCCTTGTGAATTTCTGTATATGTACATATCTGCAGTTAGTGAGGGCCTCATGGAAGATTAGTTGTTGCTAAATGTGTCACCCTCTTGAAATAAAGTCTATTATTATTATTATTATTATTATTATTATTAAATAAGAGTAATCCTGCAACAAGTTCCAGGGCGAATTTTCCAGGTAAACAAGATCGTGTAAGAGTAATCCTGCAACAAGAACTCGAAATCTGGACGATGCATTTGAGAAATTCTGTTGGTTAGACATACATTGGTATGTTTTCTACTATTTTTGTACCTTTGTACATTTTGTTAAGGTTTCCAAAATACCTCGTCTTACAAGACTGTTTTTATTTTGAAGACTTATCTATATGCTGTGAAAAAAATGGTTAAAACCAAAAAAGAAAAAGAAAAAATTGTGTCCTATAACTGAGACACATGGTGTAAACAGACAGATTCTGATGCCTGATTAGGTGGGGGCAAGGAGCTTATGACAGCTTATGTGATGAGGTCTTGGTAGTGAGCAATATTTGACAAATCTCATCGAGAGGGTTATGGTGGTCATTATTTTATACAGAAGGAGTTATTCTATGGTCCTGGTGGTTATTCTATGGGATATCATCAAGGGGGTCATAAGTTTTGTAAGGGCAGTCAGTATTTTTTAGAAAAGGGGTCCTTTTTTCTATAGAATAATGACCTTGGGGTTGTTATTCTGTGGGGGGTCACTTTACTTTGTTACACCAGCAAACAACAAAACCAACAAATGTCCTGTGCGCCTGGTCTAATCAGAGTCTTCACACCAACTCTCTGGATAGCTTAGGATCCAAAGCCTCTTCATGCCTAGGCTGATCTTTGTTTTCTCAAGCCATACAGGCCATTTTTGTCATGAGCTTGCTCAAAAAATAAAATTCACCTGCTCTTCCTATTTTTTTTTTTCTGTGGAATATTTACTGTGTTCTCACCACATTCCAACAATGATCAGCTGATCAGTGAATCTTTCATATAAAATAGCCATAACTGATAAGCCCCAAGGTGATCAGTGTAAAAACCTATTAATAAGCCCCCTGCTGCAGCAGACTAATATTTGCCATGTAACAGGCAATAAATTAGAAATAATGGAATCCCACTGTAGGTTTGACTGCAAGCATAAATATTTGGTTTGAGAGGCTTAGACCACTTTCATCTGCCCTAGATCAGCAAAATTAGCTTGTTGAAAAATTGATGACATATTTTAGGACAATACAAACACAAAATAGGTTCAGGTGACTGAATTATAGATATTGCTGATTAAATATTCAAATAAGACCTCACACAGCTGCATTGTCATGCTGCTGAAATATGTTAAACCATGTAAATTCATGCTCATTAGGTACCTAAACTTGATGTATTACATCTGTGACTCAAGGCTCCACAATCTAAACTTAACTCGATACTCGACAATTTTAACTCGATACTCGACCAATTCAACTCGATACTCGACAATTTTAACTCGATACTCGACCAATTCAACTTGATACTCGACATTTTTAACTCGATACTCGACAATTTTAACTCGATACTCGACCAATTCAACTCGATACTCGACCAACTTAACTCGATACTCAACAATTTCAACTTGATACTCGACAATTTTAACTCGATACTCGACAATTTTAACTTGATACTCGACCAATTCAACTCGATACTCGATCAGTTTAACTTGATACTCGACAATTTTAACTTGATACTTGCAACTTTACAAATCGTGACACTCCATAAAACCTTAACACAAAACAAAATCACCTCACTGGAGTGGAACTTTGGAGATTTTAGCAAAATATGTTGTAGCAGGCAACCTGCCAACTTAAAAGGTCCCAGCAGCTTAACGTTTCACAAGTATTGCTCCTGTAGATGAGGATTTTCTGATTTTTAACATTTAAAGTGGGGTGGGTCAGAGGAAAAACATTTAATATGTACACTTATATTAACTTTTATACTATTAGAGGCCTAACTACAGGAGGCCTAGTAATATCGGACAGGAAGATGGCAATTATGATACCGAAACACCGTCTTTTATCACCAGTACCCCATTACAGTAATAAAAGAAATGACAGAAAGTTTAGGAAACCCAAGTCGGGCTGGAAAAATAATGTAATTTTAAGACATTCAAATATGGGATGGTTTCTCAAGTTACTGTAAATTTTCACCTGCATAAGGGGAGTATTCATAAGTTATTTTTGCACCAAAACACATCTTGTTTGTTTGTTTGTTTGTGTTGAGGTTTTACGGCCCAGTCAACCCAGTGGGGTCATGTCGAGCATGGTCAGTTACCTAGCCACTCGTTTACTGGGCAGGATTAGTCCTCTAAGCGGTTAACCAGTATTGTGCACAACATTCTTTTGCCAGAAACTGACAACTGCCCTTCTTGAATCAGCGGAAGGGAGAGAATGACCGTAGAAAATATTTCATGATCGATCTCCACGAAAGAAGGTTGAACCCGCGACCTCCTAGGCTCCATTTGGACGACGCATCCAATTGAGCCACCGAGGCCAAAACACATCTTGTGTCTTTTGGGTAATTGTTCAAATTGCCAATGAGGTGATTCCTATGAGTACCTACCTACAAGGTGTTTTAGTGCAGAAAACAAAATGAGCCAGCGCACAACAGAATCTTACTTGTGCGACCACTGAAGACTCAGATCATCCTGCGCATCCACGCAGTCTGATCAGTCTTTGCTGATCGCATGTGCCTTCTACTGCCTCCAAGCTATCCAAAGAGGGATAAACGAGAACCCTTGCCATACCGGGTGGCTGTACAGGCTGGTCTAAGTCTTTCCTGGTAACACAGATCTTGTATGTTTTGTCATACGCTGGCTCAAATATATTTGAATTATAACCTCAGTTATTACCTTATCTAGAGCAAAGTTAAAGCTGCTGCTGCAAATTTTTGTGTGGAGAAATTCCTGTGTATATGTATACATGTATATGTGGGAAAATAAATGACAAATAATTGGTTATGTTAGTTTTAATTTATAAATAACTGGTTATGTTATTTACTTTTAATAGTACAAATTTTAATAAAAAATCAAAATATAAATTAGCTTAGCTATGATAAATGGAGTCCTCTGGACACACACAGAAACAGACCCAAGCTGATAGTATTCATGCATATATTGATTGATTGTGTTAGGGTTAAACAACATGTCAACCCTTGTGGATCATTTTGTGTTGTCTCCTAGAGAAAGGGAGAGATGAAAGCGAAGGACTGGGAAGAAAGAGGAACAGGACTGAAAGTGAAGAAATAAAGACGTTCCACCCCTCTACCCTTACCTGCTACAAGGATAGCAGGCCTTTCCCAACTGTAAGCAAATATCAGTTGGATGCCTCGGTGATGTAAGATACACGACACCTTGACACCTTTGCCATTACTGACCACCACCCCCCCCCCCCCCCCACCCCCACCCTAACGCATCTGTAAACAGACAGTGAATGCCCTATCAGAGACTGCAATTTAGCTGGCTTATGTGTGGTCCTTCCATGCCTGCATATGTCCTACAAAGCCATTTTCTCAATGCACGGCTACTTTAAATAAAAATAAAATGGACTGTGTCAATTGAAAAGGTGTCTTGAAGGAGAACTGACATACTTCCAGGGGAGGGGAGGCAACTATCAAAACTTGATCTCTCTCCTGAATAGGGATCTACTCTAAAGGTAATTTGCTCCCCTTGGAAGCAAATTCTTTCCTTTAGAGTAGACCCTTTTTCAGAAGGGCTTTGGTATGCAGGAAAGCAAACCAGAGGACACAGAAGTTGTCTCCCTTGTATAAAATGGCAGAAAATCAAACAAGTGTGTCCACCTTAACCCTTGTCATGCGGAATAAATTAAGATGCCACACCCATTTCTAATTTTCAGCCAATCAGATTTTACTTGATCCAGACTGTGATCCAGATTGTCGATTTAAATTCACATATTTAAAAACAGTGCAGATCCAGATCAGTTGGCTTCTTCAATCAGTTGGCTTCTGAAGAAGCCAACTGATCTGGATCTACACTGTTTGTAACGGATATATACGGGTTCAGCAAGACAAGGATTAAGAATATGCAAAATGTGCATCTGCAGATATATTTACTGTCTGCTAATATATTCTGCAGCATCCAATGATTCATGACGTGGACAGGGAAGACTGATCAGACTGCAAGGATGTGCTGATTACCTGGGCCTTCACTGTCAGCATATGATCAAAGACACCTTTTCATTTGGCATGGCCCACATAAATATCAGCTTTTAAAGGCCAACATGTAATAGGAAAGCACCAAGTTTGAGAAAAAACTAACTACAGATCTATCAACATACACTCTCACTTCATATAATAGCCACACTTCGCTTGGCAGACAATGCCCATGACATGCCAATTCTTATTCTTGCAAGAAACAAAAATAATTTAGTGTTGTATGCTACAATTTTGCTAAGGGCTTTTAGGGTTAAACAGCAAGTGCCCAGATGACTGGTTTGCCTAAATGAATTTAATGGTGAACCAAAAAGACCCTAAGTAATCAGACTGCACAGACATACAGGCTGATCTGGGCCTTCCCTCTCTGCCCTTTTGGAAGTGATTTGACATATACACTCTATCTCAGTATTAATTTTCTGAGATTTAAGTTTCATGTAAAACTGTCTTCTAGTAGACAGACAATTCACACGCATTGTCAAGCCGGACAATTCACACGCATTGTCAAGCCATATTTTCTTGGAAAAATAAACACAAAATATTTTTGACTGCCATCTGCTGAGCAGCTGCTGTTGTAAATAATTTTAAGGTTCATGAAGGCCCTGATCAGACTACAAATGCAGACAGCATATGACACACGGGCCTCCTCTGGGTGTGTGTTTTTTTTTTTTGTTTTTTTTATATTCTTCCCAGAAAAAAAGGGTCTGATGGTTTGCATGAAATGCTCAACCTGTTTACTGGAAAAATAATACTACTTCAGAATGTTAGTTGTAAACATTGATTTTGCATACATGTACGAAGGATTAAAGAAACAGAGAAAATATGATGCATATTTTATGAGTTTATAAAGATTCAAAATTTAAAATTTATAGCCATAAAGGGCTATTCAAAATTGTAGTGGACAACATGAAATATTTTTTTTTCTTATATATTATGGAGCAATAATATTGTCTGGCAGATGATTCATATGAAATATCAACAAAATACATAAAGGTTGTCCCGGCGGGGAACAAAGAACATGTAAAAGAATAAAAATTCAAGTCTTGGTTTTATTGAGACTCTCAATATGAAATAACTAGTTAGCAGAGCTGCATATGCACCCTCTACACTCCACCTACCCTTACACTGGCATAGCCACAGATAAGGCGCTTTTTTCATCCGAAAATTGCTGATATCTTTCTTATTTCTCAATAAAAACATATGTTGTGAGTACTCACAACATATGTACTTGTTGAGAAATAAGAAAAATATTATGTGGATACCCACTCTTATCTGTAGCTATGCACTGGCTCAATGATCCCTGGGAAAATAAAAATAAAAACTGCACTGATGAAGTACATGACACTTTACAGCAGCTGCAGTGAATCAAATCTATCAAAGGTTGTCCTTGGAACAAAGAACACATAAAAGAAAGAAAATCTTTTATGAGTCTCAGTTTTATTGTGACTTCAACTCATGTCTGATTTTCTCTTTAAAAAATTGTCATCTTAGCTGTTGTTATTGTGAAAGGCACATTAAGGATTATTTTTTATGACAAACAGAAAGCTATGAACAAGATTCTGTGGAAATGCTTGACTGGTGCACCTGTAACTGAATCTCACTGCAGAAAATCTACATGTATAAACAGAAAAAGTTCCAGACTAGCCAATGCATGTATTGTCTGATCAGGATCTTTGTTGTTCACTACATACATGTACATTGTTACGGCCTAGCACTCCTTGAACAGCTGAGCAGTAAAGACCCTGCATCATGAAAACATACCTATATAATTTTGACCCCCTTAAACCCCACTTTTATATAGTAAAACTGGGGTTTACAGGGGTATACATTATTTTTCTTATTTCTGCTCAAAACATAGATTGTGGGTACTCGTTAGAACTGCCTCGCTGAGGTGATTCTAATGAGTACCCACAATCTATGATTTAAGCAGAAATGTGAAAAATATCAGAGTTTTTTATCTGAAAATTTTCAGCTTTTGGAGGTAAAATTTTCTATAAATTTGAATAGGCTTGTTTTCGTAATGGTTGACTGGGACTTTGCTATTCACACATGAGTCCTCTGCTGAGCATACTTAATTAACCACACACACACATACTGATAACAGATAATTTAACAAACATTACAAATAACCTTCAAAATATACAGGTAAAAATATGCACTAAATGTTTTTCAAACCTTTACCCTTACTTTTTGCCAATGGGTCTGCTTTTACTGGCTGTCCGCCCATTCTTTGGAGGTCAGTCAAAAACACTGACAATTTTCTCAATTCTAAATGACAACATACTTCGCAGAAACAATTTTGGTGAAAATAAGAAAAATAATGTCCTAGATGTCCTCTTTTCTACAGCTGTATTAGCTATTGTTTAAGGCACACAGACATACATTTTATCATGTGAAAAAAAAAAAAAAAAAAAAAGTTGCAGAAATGCCACCATCACAGAACACGGTTTACCTCCCATACCTAGAGGAAAAGTGAACGAATAGAACAGCCAAAGCCAGAATCTATAAATAAATGTCTGGCCATATGACCATTCTTAAAGTTTGTAAGCACGAGGCTAAAATAGGTAAGAAGAGGGCAGTTGCTATAAAGATTTACAATAGATCTGTTTAGAAAGGCTTATGGAATAGACACAATTTCAGAGAGGCAACTCTTTCAAATGGTCTTTTGTAAAGGTATCCACACTAGAAGGAAAGAATTTGCTCCCCTTGGGAGCATATTCTTTCCTTTTTAGTTTGGACCCTTTTCCAGAAGGTGATTGGCATGCAGGAAAAATTATTTCCTTTTAGTGTGGACCCCTTTCCAGAAGGGGACTGGCATGCAGGAAAGCAAACAAAAAGATACAAAAGTTATCTCCTTGTAAAAAATGGTGGAAAATCTACCAAATGTATCCAGTGTATATGAAAGATTAGAAGGCAATTTAGCTTGCTGATGAAAAGGCTGTGAGCACATGCTGTTTGCCAATCTGATTCTTCTAAATCTAGCTATTGTGTTTGTGTAAACAACACAAGACACTGACAATACCACAAAATTGTGCAGGCTGGACCAGATAAAAATACATTCATATTTTATGATGACAAGGTCCATCTGTCAGACAAAAGCTTCTATATCAGCACATGGTAAAGTGAGTGGATAGATCTGGAAGAATTTGTCCATTCTGGAAAGGTGAACAACTGTTGCAGACAGGAAGCTGCTTCCATAGTTTTTTAGCCTCTTAAAAGAAAGAATTTCTTTCTTTGGGAGTTAATTCTCTAAGGGTAGCCCCCTCACCCCTCCCCAGTGAAAAGGGAAGCAAATTTTTCCATGTCAGTTTCCTTTCCCACACATCAAGACCCTTCTGAAAAAAAATTTATTCTAAAAGGAAAGAATTTGCTCTCAAGGGTAGACCCCTTTTCAGAAGGGGCAAAACCAGTTCTGACAGAAGGTCACTCCCATCAAAGAGTATCCATTCCCCTTAAATACGAGATATACTTCAGGAAAATCAACAAATAATCTCATGGAGAGGATATAAATGCACCACTCCAGATAAGGTGATAGTTTTGGATAAGTGTTGGTACTTTTCTTCCAAAATGAGTGTGTATTCGATAGAATTACTTTGTTAAGTTGATTTCAGCATAGTTCTTGATAAGGCACTTTTTTTCAACCAAAAATTACACTTTTCTTATTTCTAGACGAAAACATATGTTGTGGTTATTCGTTAGAAGCGCCTGGAACTATTTACCTGATAACCACTCTTACCTAGGCCTATGTTTCAGTGAATAGCATAAGTTTCAGACAAATATAACAAGAATTCTACCCTAATCTGGAGATATGAAAATAAAAATGCAAGGTCAAGCCTTTGTATTGCTAGAGGCAAACTATGAAGTCAAACAGTCTTTATATATATCATTACTACAATAATGTGTGTCACGTCAAGCAGATGTTTCCAGATCATATTATACACTTTGTGTGTGATCCATTCGGCTGTTTTAGGTCACATTTCTGTAATAATGGTGTGTTTATTACATACATGTACTTTGAACATGGTGCAATACATTTCATCAAAACATTTCTCTATTTATTCATTTTTGTCTCCTTAAAGATTGGATGTTATACTCGACACCTTATGATGATGTAAAGAAGAATCATTTAACTTGGCTGATCCAGCTTCGCGAATCAAACTTAGCAACTTCAAACTTACATATGATAGAAAGAAATATGAAGGCACTACCTGAGCAAACATTGTAGTTCCTGATCAAACTGATCCTTTAAATACAGATGATCAGGGTCTGCAATCTCTCATTCCATCAACACCATTTAGACATATTGCAAGGTAGTCAAAATGTTCACATTTTAAGATAAATACACAAGATATTACGGTAAATGTCCTAAAATTTCATTCACCTTATTCCATACCTTTTGATCTAAATTTTTGTAGTCTATACATTTGTTTCACAAAACCCTTGGTGAAATGCAAACAAGGTAGACCCAGATCAGACTGCTGAGTACATTCTTTGCATAAGCCATTTCGTCAGGAAAATTGGTACATGAAATTTTAGGACAACTGTTGCAAGGTGGATGGATTAGAAAATTCTCTTGTGTCTTTTAATCTCCTCTTGTAACTTTTCAATCTCTGAGACTAAGTCCATGTTGATAGAGTACTCCTGTAATAATGTCATCATCTCGGTCTGAAATAAAATATACAAGTTATCAGGGTCTCTGAAATAAGACAGCTTTGCCCAGATTCAATTGTGTAGAGAACACTGATGTCCCCATCAAAAGGGAGATTTAACCCTTAAAAAGCTGCTCTCAACTGCAGCAGATGACATTCTCAGCATTCCCATTCACGTACTGCAGTACGTAATTCACGTAGAGAATCTGCCATGAGCGTACAGAACTGTTGGTATCTACGTACATAAATGTACCAAAAATTTGGTGCACGTATAAATTGCAACATGCGTACGTCCTACTGAGTCAGTTTTCGCTCAATAGCATATACTTTTAAATATTAGTAAAGCATTGAAACACTGCGGCTGCTGGCGGAAAAATAACGAATGCGTTCGACCAGTGCATTGAAACGGACGGGATTCCCGGAATGTATTTATATTCTTACCGAGAGGGATAAGATTATTGTTCATTGGTTATTGTGTATGATCTTTTTTTTTATTATCCAATCACTGACGACCATTACATTGTATCGCGGTTCAGTGGGCACCTTTTTTTCTCCGAGTTTCGATACGGCTCGGTTCGCTCAAGTGTATACAAAAGTTGTCAATTAGATCGGTAATATTTTGTTTCATTTAGATTAATTTAGGATAGTTGTACCGCTGCATGACTACTTTAGCCAAGTTTTTAATGACAGTTGTCAACAAAAGCATGTATTGCCGTAAAATCTACATGTCATAAGTTTTCGCGACTTCCCAATTTTCCCGAAAAAGTTTAATTATTCAGTCAGTAAACACTGTTATGAATATTAAAAGTGCTCAGAACTCCCAGGAAAATGTCATACATTCTTTCATAGAATTTCCAATCTTTCATGCCATTTTGCAGTAGCGATTTTCTATAAAATCAGTATGTCCGGTTCACACTGAACGAAAGAACCAACATTCTGGGCAGAACCTGTTTTACCAGTTTTCGAACATTGTATATCTAGGAAGCTTTAATGGTACTTGAACTTGGCTGTTAGTATTAAGTTCTTTTGACTGAAGAATATGTTTTGGAAAAGTGACGTCTTGATATGATTGAAGCACAGTTTTCCTTTTATATAAAATACTAAGACAAAGTACCTAAAACTGACCACAATGACATTTAAAGTACAAAATCTTCCCAGCACTTAACAATGCATTTAATTACCCCGAAATATGTGTACCCTCAAAAAGTGATCTGTACCCCCAATTGCTTAACCCAAGGGGTACATGTACCCCTAAATCAAAATGTGAGTGGGAATGCTGATTCTGATTTTTTTTTTTCAGAGATAATAAAGCTTGACATTTCATGTGAATCATCTATCTACCAGACTATTCACATCTACTTCTGTCTTATTTTCTCTGTAAAAATAATAAACAAAAATTAGGATACCGTTTGCGACAATTATTTGCTTAGCACCTTAAAGATTTACATTTCAAAAGGTCATACTATTTTACATATAAATTTAAACCAGCTACAAGACGGAGTGGACATGTGGACTCCTGATTCTTTAAATGTCAGTAATTAAATTACCATTACTTTTTTTACAGACAAGCCTACTATTTGCTGATCACTAATAATTACATGATCATACCATGATAATGAGTTACCTGACACACTGATATTTGTTAAGATAAAAATGTGTCTTGGTCATTATTTTATTACTAATAAGAGACTGGGCACAACAAAACCTAGTATACTGTCAATAAACCATAGACAGGTACAGGCCCAACAGGGGAATTTAGTACTGAAGTTTTCATGCCTTTGATCTCTCTTGCTTAGTAGCTAGGTTAGGGCAATAAAATCATTAATAAGTGGTACACTTCTGGTCTCATTTTAGCTATGTCTTTAAAAGAAAAGAAATGTAAGAGATTAGCGGAAGTGGGTACTGCATGACGGATTTGATTACTTGCCTTGATTAATCTACCTTCTGTGTACATTAATCATTGGAAGAGTCTAGGTAGTTGGCACAAGATCCTACCAGATCTGATGGAGAGAGGTCAAAAAAACGAAAAATTAGAAAATGGTGAAATCTGATTGTGACTTTGGAGATTTCACAGATTGGCCTTGAATAGAGACAAATGAATGGTTTTTGTTAAAGCACATCCCCTACCATGTCGGAAAACTAAGAGATGAGCCTTGTTTCTGGAGGTTCTGAGATGCACTCAGATAGGCTTAACTCAAAAAAGAGTAAACACAAACAATAGGATGACGAATAGTAAGTCAAATCATTTGACTAAATTCAGGAGGAGTTTTAAATAGTTAACTTATGGATGGACAGAAAGTGATCACTAAAGATCATCATAATGAGCACAGTGAGCTAAAAACAAAAACCAGAAATAGGTTTGTAAACACTATGCCCTCAAACATATGCTTGCTCCAATAGAGAACTCATCAAATGGAAGAAGTGGCATAACTCTGTAAAACCAAACCATCATTAAAATGTCTGACAAATCAAATCCTGACAGTATACCAAAATTGAACCCTCTCTATGGTCAACTGGTTCTGTGTTGGAAAAATGCCAAAGCTGGAAAAGAACCAAAAACAGTCCAAAATAGTGATTTTACTCAAAAGTTAAACAAGTTTACCTCCACAGCTCCAGATAAGAGGAGGTATCTACAAAATATTTTTCTTATTTCTCCACAAAAATGTATGTTGTAGGTATTCATTAGAAGCGCCTCAATGAGGTGCTTCTAATGAATACCTCAACATATGATTTTGTCTACCAGTACTTTTCAGCTGACTTATCTGGTACTATAGCATCTAAACATTTCTTTAGCACTGATCAGACTGCATGATAAGCAGGCAAATCTGAATCTGTGCACAGCAATAAGGGACATTTTCTCACTTTGTGTCTCATATGAAAAAACAGTTTCCAAAAGAGCAGGACTTATGTCAGGAAATGGATCTGAAACAAGTTGCAAATTGGTGGTCTCTGTTGTAATTCATTTACCTGATGTATCTGAAACTGACGTAACATCTCTGCCTGAAGAGTTATTATATCCCAATGTAACTGATGCGACCTTTCCTCCAATTCGTATTTAACTTCATTTAGAATATCACGTTTCATTGTTGCAAATTCTTCCTGAATCACACTACGAATTATATGCGTCAGTTGAGCCATATCTCCCGACAATGGCTTCGTAAGTTCTAAACCCGTAGGTCTGTTTTCCGTCTGATGAAAATAAACACTACTTGAAGCTTGCAAGTTTGTGGTACAAGATTCTGCACTGACACCTTCAGGTGTCCGAGGATGCATCTGTAATTTTATATTGTCAGTATAGTTGCTACCAGAGACACTTCCCGGTGACTCATCGAGTTGCAACCTGGGAAATGATGAGGAAGACCCAATTCCTTTTTTAGGAGGGGATCCACACTGTTTCTTAGCTTCAGGACTATGAGAATCACTTGAATCAGAGTTTGTTAGGAAGGCATAAGGATCAGATTCATCTGAAACAGATAAAGCAAATATTTTCATTCTTATGTATATTGTATTTAGTGCTATTTACCCTAAGCATTCACACATTAAATTAGTATGCTGAATAAAAATTTCAGCAGACCATATTTTACATAATATTCTTGTTTTTCCCCAGAAAATAGTTTTAATATAGTATTTGATAAAAACTGCGCATGAAATGTAAATATCTATCTTCTGGAAAAAAATATCAATTTGTTATCTGCTGAATTTGCTCAGAGTGGTAAAGGTTAATTACTATTTTAATATCCTAATACTAAATATTATTTCTAAAGATCCTACTTCTAATTTCCAGCCAATTAGATGACTTGATCTGGGTTTTTGATACAAATTCACATATTTAATGACAAACAGTGCAGATCCAGATCAGTTGGCTTCTTCAGAAGCCAACTGATCTGGATCTACACTGTTTGCTAAGACAGGGCATTTTGTGTTCAGCAAGAGAAGGGTTAATTTTCAAAGGGTGTTCAAATAATTAGCATTACCCAAAACACCGACTCAAATCCTGCAGAATGTGTCATTGTGTTAGTGATATATGCTGCAAATAGATACACTGACAGATTATTTGTACTCTGCATAAATTATGGATGCAATTATTTATTTTATAACTAGGAAAAGTGACCATGGGACATGGTGCCCCTGCCTATTGTTTGCAATTTTGATAACTGTATTACTCATATTTTGTCAAGGGCAGATAATATGTTTGTTTGTGTTGAGGTTTTACGGTCCAGTCAACCCAATGGTGTCATGTCGAGCGCGGTCAGTTTACCTAACCACACTTTTACTGGGCAGGCTTAGTCCTTCAAGCTGTTAACAAGTATTGTGCATATTCTTTCCCCAGAAACTGACAACTACCCTTCTTGAATCAGCGGAAGGGAGAGAATAAACAGATAATATGAACAAAGTACTTATTAGATAGCACCCCACCAAACTAACTACCCCCACCTCCCAAGGTAATGACTGCATGCATTGCACAGGATTTATGGACTTTTTCCTTTAACACCTCATACCTTCTAAAAACTTTAAAAAAATTACCATACTGTTTGAATCCTTGCTAGAGAGAAAACGTTTGCCATGTAAGATGATTGTATGTGTAACAAATATTCAGAAATGGACCTGTACTGTATGGCTGACGCATATGTTGATGGACAGAGAGATTGAACTGATGATTGGAAAATCAATAGCATGCACAAAAACAGGTAAAGATTGCCACCCGTTCTGTAAAATTGCCACCCATTTTGTAAATAGTTTTACAAATAGATCGGAACAAAACAGGAGCTTTTGCAAACCTCATGGTTTGTTCTGAGCAATAGTAACCTCTATATGTTGAGTGCTTTTCTGTTTTAATTTCAAAAGACACAATTTACCTTTGGCAAAAGCCACTTGCTTCTGACTGGAAGACTGGCTAGGAACATTACTGGCTTGAGGAACAGCTAAACTGATTGTTGATTGGTTGTTAAAATCCACAGGTGGTGTCTCAGTCACAAATGAGGTAGAAGTTGAATTTTGATTGGTTGATCTGACAGCAGTAGGCTGTCCATCTTGAATATCAGAGAGCTGTTCAGCTGGAGGGTAAGAATTTAGTCTCGGGCTTGTGTGAAGCTATAAAAAGTAAAAGAAAACTGCAGTAGAACATCATTACCCCTATCAATGAAAACAATTTCATAAAAAAATCTTACTAGATCATTATGGGAATGATTACCACAGTTCGAGATAAACAGGGGTAATTAAGAAAATATTTCTATCTCTTCACGAAAACATATGCTCTGGGTACTCATTAAAAGCATCTCTACGAAGCACTTTTAATGAGTAACCATGTTTACGTGGAGAAATATGAAAAGTAGCTTTCTCCAGGAAAACATATGCTGTGGGTCCTAAGAACCTCAACTATGCACTTCTAATGTGTACCAACAACATATGTTTTCATGGAGGTATCAGAAAAGTAGCAACAATTTTTGGAGCTATGACTTACAGACAAAATATCAGGACACCTTAACTCTTTACCATACTTATCTTAAAATTTGGACAAGACTTTTTGGCTACCTGGTAATCTGTCTACACATGCTGGAGAATAGCAAACACTGCACATGCAGGTTCAGCAAATATTTAAGCATGAAAGAAGTCTGATCCCTCTACTGTTAGGTACTCAATGGAATCATCACACTGAGTGATTACAAGAAGCACACTAAACAGCATATGAGCCAGCACAGGACAAAACCTACAAAATGGCATGTGCACCCAGCGAAGACTCAAATCAGCCTGGGCAGCTGCATAGTCTGATCAGTCTTCGCTGTTTGCATGAAGAAAGCTTAGGTCCTTAGCTACTCATTGAGCACACAGCATAGACTGATCAGACTGGGGTGCACATGCCACTTTGTTGGTTTTTGTCATGAGCTGGTTCATATATGTTTGTTGAGAAACAAGATAAACCATGAATAATTTTGGTTGAAAAAAAAACAACAAAAAACACATCATATTTAAAGCTATGCATCAAGTCCTCATTTCCTTGATTGAAAGCTTGTTTCTAACCTGTGAGTTTATCCTATTATAATCCATCTGAACAGCTCCAGAATTATTCCTTTGTTCTGTAAATGATGGATAACTATTCCTGGTGAGCGGAGATAATCCAGAACTACTTCTTCTCATCACACCGTCATTTAGTGGAGAAAATACACCCCCTGGAAAATATTAAGTTTTACTTTTACTTTTGGTGAATTTGGCAGATTTTATAATATAAGTCAGATAACTTTTTTGACTTCCTGTTTGCTTCCCTGCAAATCAACTCCCTTCTGAAAAGGGGCCCACTCTAAAAGGTAAGAATTTGCTCCCAATGGAAGCAAATTCTTTCCTTTCATAGTAGGCCCCTTTTTCTGGAACAAAAATAATTTTGACAGAGGCATCCCCTGAAAGTATACCCATGCCCCTTAATTGTTTGACAGAGAAGACTACACTTTGAAACTGACAAAATTATATCAATGGAGCCCAATTTCACATTCTTATTTAATTCAAGAACAACTATTCCATGATTACAGCCATTTTAGGCCAAGCTGAGCATTTAGAAATGGATTAGACCATGGCCAAATAAGTTAACTGTGAATAATAATGAAAACTGGGAAAAAGTGCCTTCAAAGTACATATGTAGAGAGTAACCATCTAGATCAGCCAGTAAAGCCTGACAATCTGATAAGGGGCCTTTGCTATACAACAATATATTCTACAATATTCGGATTCTGTAAGTGGATAACAAAGGTCCAAATTAGACAGCACAAATGTGCAGGCTGATCTAAGCTTCCAATGTCTGCAGAGGCCCTGATGACACTTTTTCACATGGCATGGTCATTCTATGTCTTTCTTTTTTCTTTTTCTCAAGCTCTATTAAACTGTACTAGGACTGTAAAATTCCACTAAACATACTGGAGAACAAGCAAATTCCATGGGGAATTTATGTCCCCCACCTTATTTTTATCTGAGGTGTTAAAAATGGTAAAGTTAACCAGAGGACCATTGGTCCTGTATCACTTACCTAAGTATTGAAGCAGGAAACCAGTGATAAAAAATAATTTCAAGATTCTGAAAAAAACACATGCATATCTTCAGACCATCCTTAAAGCACCTGTAAAGTTTCAAAAGGATTGGCTTAAAACTGTGGTAGGAGTTACGGGGTCAGGGTACCTACTCCCTATAAGTTCTGTAGTATTAGAACTCAAAAAATGTCTGTTAAAAATGTGGAAAAAGTGATAAAAAATTATTTCAGGATTCTGAAAAAAACACATGCATATCTTCAGGCCATCCTAAAAGCCCTTGTAAAGTTTCAAAAGGATCGGACAAAAACCGTGGGAGGTGTTAAGGGGACAAGGTACCTGCACCCTATACACTTCTGTAATATTAGAACTCAAAACATGTCTAAGTTAAAAATGCGGAAAAAGTGATAAAAATTATTTCAGGATTCTGAAAAATCCACCTGCATATTTTCAGGCCATCCTAAAAGCCCATGTAAAGTTTCAAAAGGATCGGCCACAAACTGTGGGAGGAGTTAAGGGGACAAGGTACCTACTCCCTATATTCTGTAATATTAGAACTCAAAACATGTCTAAGTTCAAAACGTGTAAAATGTGATAAAAAATAATTTCAGGATTCTGAAAAAACCACATGCATATCTTCAGACCATTCTTAAAGCACCTGTAAAGTTTCAAAAGGATCGGCCAAAAACTGTGGGAGGAGTTAAGGGGACAAGGTACCTGCTCCCTACACACTTCTGTAGTATTAGAACTCAAAAAATGTCTAAGTTAAAAATGCGGAAAAAGTGATAAACAAGAGCTGTCGTAGGACAGCGTAGCTCGCCTGCTGGGTACATTTTTATTGTAACATTTTTATCATTAAGCCATATAATATAGGTCATACTGACCTAGATGTATTTGTATGTAAATCATTTTGTCACATAGATATAATAATCCAGGTATGACAATTCTCCATGAAATAGTAATAGAAATAAAAGGCAAAATCACTGAAGCATGAAATATAGGTCACAATGACCTAGATATAGTAAGTGGTCATTCATTGGGTCACATGGAACTAATATCCCAGGTGTGACATTTATCCAACAAATAGTATTCAAGATATAAGGCAAAATCACTGAACCATGAAATATAGGTCACACCAACAGAGATATATTTTGACGTCAATAATCGGGTCACAAGGAACTAATATCCCAGGTGTGACATTTATCCAACAAATAGTGTTCAAGATATAAGGCAAAATCACTGAACCATGAAATATAGGTCACAATGACCTAGATATAGTAAGTGGTCATTCATTGGGTCACATGGAAGTAATATCCCAGGTGTGACATTTATCCAACAAATAGTATTCAAGATATAAGGCAAAATCACTGGACCGTGAAATCTAGGTGACCTGGACTGTAAAATGTAGGTCACCATGACCTTCACTCTCTTACACTTAAACCGATGTCACATAGTATAACCAGTTGTGTCTATAACCTGTAGGCATATAAGATTTTTATAAATGTGTCCTAGATTTTGACCCCTAGCCCCACTCCAAGGCCCACCCTGAGGTATGAACCCAGGGGTATGTTCTTTTGGAATCTCAGAAGACTCCTCCAGGTACCCAAATTCTAAATATGAATGCTCTATGAGGAGTGAAAGTCAAGATATAAGAATTTGAAAAACTTTAACACAGTATTACAAAGGTGTCCTAGATTCTGACCCCTAGCCCCACCCAGGGGCATAAACCCAGGGGTTTATTCTCTTGGAATCTCAGAAGACCCTCCAAGGTACCTAAGTTCCAAATTTGATGCCTCTGTGAGGAGTGACTGTTGAGATATAAGCATTTGAAAAACTTTAACGCAGTGTGACGGGAACAGGAACGCAAACGCAAACGAAAACGCAAACGCAAACGCGGACGACTGGGGTGACTACAATAGCTTTCCTTGTACTTTGTACAGGCGAGCCAAAAATTATTTCAGGATTCTGAAAAAACCACATGCATATCTTCAGGCCATCCTAAAAGCCCATGTAAAGTTTCAAAAGGATCGGCCAAAAACTGTGGGAGGATTTAAGGGGACAAGGTACCTACTCCCTATAGACTTGTAATATTAGAACTCAAAAAATGTCTAAGTTCAAAATGTGTTTGTGTTGAGATTTTACGGCCCAGTCAACCCAATGGGGTCATGTCGAGCGCGGCCAGTTTACCTAACCACACGTTTACTGGGCAGGCTTAGTCCTCTAAGCGGTTAACCAGTATTGTGCATATTCTTTCGCCAGAAACTGACAACTGCCCTTCTTGAATCAGCGGAAGGGAGAGAATGACCGTAGAAAATATTTCATGATCAATCTCCACGAAAGAATGTTGCCAACCTCGGCGGGGGTTGAACCTGCGACCTCCTGGTCTCCAGTCGGACGGCGCATCCAACTGAGCCACCGCGTAAAAAGTGATAAAAAATAATTTCAGGATTCTGAAAAAACCACATGCACATCTTCAGATCATCCTTAAAACACCTGTAAAGTTTCAAAAGGATTGGACAAAAACTGTGGGAGGAGTTAAGGGGACAAAGTACCTACTTAAAATTCGGAACCACGCACCATGCACCACGCACTACGCACCACACCCCACAGAAAACCAAAAACAGTGTCCCTCCTCTTTTCTTCGAAAAGGCGGGGGACAATAAAAGTATGATAATGGTGAGTAAAACTTAGTTTAAACTTGCCCGACAGGGTAAGTACAAACTTGTACAGCAAAATTTGAAAAGAATGAATCATCGCAGGTGTGAAAATTCATAACCGGAATTTGTTTTACAAAAAACGGTCAAAAAGAAATAAAATGCTGACTCTACCAACAGAAGTTTGATTTGAATAGATTTTGCATCTGTAGGTGGGTTTTTGCGATTTTTCTGGAGTACAAATGGATAAATGACGCAGATATGTAGTTAAATATTGGAAGCGTGAATTTGAACTGGGTATAGTTTTAAAATGGGAAAAATTGTCTAAATTAATGCAGTAACTTCATGCTACATTTTAGTAAGAGCAAGTAAAAACTTTGTTCGGGCGAGTGGTATTTTTCTTCCTACTAGTCCTGAAGAATGAGTGGCTTTGGAAGCAACTTTACTCCCCTTGCGCTGATTAACGTTCAGATTAAGCTGTAATCTTTAACAGTTTATACCTGCATATCCCTCCGCTGCACTGTTGGTATTATTCTGGGCACTATGATTGGTCAACACACTGTTGTGAAAATCCACTGTTTCTGCTGAGGACTGATCTTGAAAACCTGAAATATATGAAATCTTTACAATAACCATGTACAAAACACTGAAGAAAAAGAATGCAGTTCAGTAATGACCCACTGCACCATAGCTCTAAATAAGGTACTTGGTTTAACCATATATTATTTTATTGTCAGCGGTGAAATCTGTGTATATCTGATGAAAATAAAAGTGGTATCAATCACCAGTGAATTGATATCATATCATGTCAGTCTAGTGACTGATACGATTTATATTTTCACTCCTTGCTTTGGACGACTTCGGTTTTCTTCACTGTTTCAGAAGTGGATGTTACCTCCACTTCAGATTTTTGAACACCTCTAACTTCTTTGTTTCTGAACTAAACTATCAAGTGTTGGTATGCATTTTCTTAGTTAGAATGTAAGGAACAATTTTGTATCAAAATTATTTTGATTCGCCGAAACTTTTTGTTTTTGTTTTTCCAGCGGTTGAGAGTCGACGCCATGACGTTCATGTTTTGTTGGGTGACGTTACTTATAACATCAGAAACGCGCATTGATGTGTAAACAATAAAATAAAAAGAAAATTTACTCTTTTTCAGTGAATACCATAAACATTTTCATCTCGTGTAATAAACATTCAAATTTTCACTCGTGCTTCGCACTCGTGAAAATACTGATGTTTTCATTTCACTCGATGACAATATTTATGGTATTCACAGTAAAAGAATAAATATCCTCTATGTACTGACTTTGTTCTTACTTTGCTGGCTTCTTTTTCATATTTTTCTTAAGATACCTTTTGTTTTTGTACACAAAAATGTTGATATTTTTGTTATTTCTCCATGAAATTATATGCTGTTGGTACTCATTTAATGACTACCTATAACATGTTTTCATGGAGAAAATTAGAGAAATTATTAATCAACAAAGTAATTATTTTTCTAATATGTGCCAAACAGCTTCATCATACCAATGCAATGTTTGGCATGATTTCTATATAGTTTTGGCCCATGCTTTATACGAGGGCTAATACTGAAAGTTACAATGATTTAAGGGATAAAAACCGAGGGGTTCTGAAGGGCCAATATTTACAGTATTAACCGGGCCAATATTTTCCGGTATTAACCAGTTGATCAGACTTTAACACAGCACAAAGATGGTTAATAAAAATGTCATGAAATGAATGTTTTCACATTGGCCCTGTTACAGGTCCTCGGCCTGTGGTGTTGGCCTTAGGATGGCTCTATTGACCCTCAGCTTCACCTCGGGCCAAAGCAATCCTCAGGCTAACACCACTGCCCTAGGACCTGTAACAGGGTCAATATGAGCTCATCCATTTAATAATATTATAATATTGTGGACAGACCTTCTTATCAGGAATGATGCTCTACTCTGTGACATATATTTTAAGAGGGACTAAAACCATAGGTACCTACTTAAAATGATTTCAACCTGTTTTCTGTTCTACATCTATATAGATAACGTTAGACTATGTTATATAGGTTTATCAAATGGTTCAGCTATATGATTTTGTCAGTCAGTCAGAATATATCAAAACTTATATAATGTCACATACTATTAAACAGCCCAGCCGGCATATCTGGGAAATCTGGTTGGAGCCTTACCTGTTCACTCTATGCACCAGAGGACCTGCTGAGGAGGAGTATATGGTGTTTTTTTTCTTATCTGTCCATAAAAACATATTATGGCATAACTAATAACTTGCCGGGATGAGAATAGGATTTCAATAAAAAAGAGGAAATCCATACAAAAAAGAAGAAACCCCAATACCCTCATTCAAAAGACATCAGAGTTTGACAAATTGGAGCAAATCAGATCATTTTTATTTCAGCACATTTCAGTGAAAAAAGAGGAAATCCTCTAAAAAAGAGGAAAATTCTCATCCCTATAATAAGTATCCACAACATAATATTTGTACGAAGAAAAGGAGCTACATGTAATTATCCCATAATTATCATCAAACTTGCCTCCTCAATAAGTCCTCTGTTGCATATACAAATAAATATCAATGCTATTTTGTTGAAAGAAACTAGAGCTACGTAAAATCAAAATAGTGTTTCACACTTCATTAGACTCATTCCGGTGAGGTGATTCTAATAAGACGATATCATATAAACCCCAAATATTTCAATAGTTTCCAAAGGTATATGTTTTGTGGCCTTTGGTTGAAAGTGTTAAACCCGAGGATTCTCAGTGGGCGTAAAAAATTCACTCAATCATTGCCCAGTTCCAGATAAGGCTCTTATTTCAAGAAAAAACTATAGATAGTTCTCTTCTTTCTCTATGAATACATATGCTGTGGTACTCATTAGAAGCATCTAACTTCTTAATGAGAACCTAAAACATATGTTTTCATGGAGAAATAAGCATATCTCCAGATAAGGCACTTTTCAACCAAAGAGTACTGATATTTTTCTTATTTCTCCATGAAACCATGTTGTGGCATGTCATTAGAAGCACCTCTGCATGGGGCTTCTAATGAGTACCCACAATGTATGTTTTTGTGGAAAAATAACTACTGGATACCCACTCTTAACTGGAGCTATGAAAAAGAAAAATATTTATTTAGATACCACTCTTATCTGGAGTTATTACTGAACAGATTTACCTTCTCTAAGAGGAGAAAAAACATCTTCAGCATAGGCCTGGTTTGCCATCCTTCCTTCTTGATGACTGGCTGCTGCTACATCTGCAGTGAAAAGCCTTAAACTCTTATTATCTTTAACCTAGATTTCCAATATACATTATGAAAACACGCCTATTCAAATATATTGGAAATTTTACATCCAAAAAAAGATAATTTTGAGATAAAAAAATTCTGATATTTTTCATACTTCTGCTCAAAGCCTCAAAACAGATTGTGGGTACTTGTTAGAACCGCCTCGCCAAGGCAGTTCGAACAAATACCCACATTCTATGGGTTTTTTTTTTTTTTAGCAAAATAAGAAAAATAATGTATCCCCCTGTAAACCCCAGTTTTACTATATAAACTATATTTACTATATAAACGTGGGGTTTAAGGAAGTCAAAATAATACAGGTGTGTTTTCGTGTTGATTCAGACACCATGCTGAATTCTTAAGTCTGATAACATACTAAAAAGTTTTCTACATCTTCTTTTGTCTAAAAACTGCTGGATAAATGTCAAACAGTGCAGACTTTCAACAGATACTGTATTCTGTGGCATCTGATCTGTAAATTCTTTGGTTAAATATAGGATTTGATATGAACAGCTTCTAGATGAGATACAAATCATACATCTTTCAACTGAAAAATATTGCCATTTTTCTTATTTCTCCACATGCATTGTGGGTACTCATTAGAAGTGCCACACAGACAGCATTTAAAAATATTCATTTTTTTTTTTTTACATTTCAGAGAAAATAAGGCTTGACATTTCATAAGACAGCTGATTCACATAAAAATGTTGTCTTATTTCCAGATTCACATGAAATGTCAAGCCTCATTTTCTCTGAAAAAAAATTATACTAAAAATTTTAGTCTGTTGTCTGCTACAACTCTGCCTGGTACTTTAAAGGCTCCATATTCCTCAAAAATAGACATTTTTTATCCATGTTGCCAATATTAATTCAGAGATACCATAAAAAAAATCATTTTTAATCCAATTCAAGAATGAGAGACTAAACTGAAATTTTACAGGCTGTCAGGTGGCACATTTTATGATTGTATTACCATATATCAATTTATTAAACCTTTTTTGGACAATAAAATGTCTATTTTTGAGGAATATGGAGCCTTTAAGGGTTAATCCTTAAAATCACTAGGCAAAATTGTATCAGGTAACATTCCAATTTTTTTTATGATTATTTTTCAGTTAAAATAAGACTGCCCATTTCATATGAATCATCTGCTAAGTTTTTCTCTGAAAAAGAAACAATCAAAATGTTGTCTGCTGTAGTTGTGATTAACACTTTAAGAGTTAAAACACTATTAACTATATGATCCTATTAGCAAAAACAATGCATCCTCCCAATAAACATGATCTTTAACATTACCTTGTCCTGCTGAACCAGGATATACCCTCACTTTGCAAACAGTGTAGATCCAGATCAGTTAGCTTCTGAAGAAGCCAACTGATCTGGATCTGCACTGTTTGCCATTAAGTATGTGAATTTATAGCAACAATATGGATCAAGCAATCTGATTGGCTGAAAAATAGAAGTGGGTGTGGCATCTTAATTTCTTCAGCATGACAATGGTTAATATGACAAGTGAACAATAAAGATGCAAATCAGAGCAGCCAAACAGATCATGCTCAAAGACTCTTTACTGTTCACACACAAGGGAACCACAACTCTTTACCTTACTTATCCTTAAATCTAGGGCTCGGGAAATATTGAAAACTAATCGGTCCAGCCGATGACGTCACCACCTAACTAATTTCCATAGGAAAAAAAAAAATTTGATATTTGTCACGAAAACTAATGACAATAAGTGGTCCTATGAATGATTCCCAATTTCCCTACAATGGTCGTACATTGTTGTGTTCGGTGGAGTTCTTGGTTTCAAACATTTAAAGACGTTTAGCTACACATGTAAAAGCAAATACAAGACTAGAACATGTTCGTAGGCAAAGCGGACGTGATAGAAGACATCATACTTGATTGACATGTGGACAGCGGAGACAACCCGATATGGCTGAGAGTATAATTACCAGGACCATATACAAGACAAGACTCCGGGACAAGAATTGTTGTTTGCGCTACCCATCATGTAAAATGGGAAAGAAAAAAAAAAAAATACGAAATGTACCCTGTTATACTACTTCTTTAGTTTCTTGAGATTATTATCTTTTCACTATTAATCAAACATGGTAAAGAAACTGCCGAAGTAATCATTCCGCGCCGCATCATTGGAGACCAATTAAGTGTTGCACTTTACAAACACAGCAAAACAGATTTCTTTTTAACTATCAAAATATCAAACACATCGAGGTCGTTAAACTTCAGTAATTGCGCCCGAAGCTAAATATTTTCAGACAACCACTGTAATCTCGTGAGATTCGAGATAACGCGATGAACTACGAGATCTCAGGTAATTTGTTTACACAACTTGACTCGTGGCGATTAATGGATTAGTCATGTGTAATTAACGAATTGACATCTGAGCTAGGTAAGTTTAGAATTTGAAAATATACTAAATATCTGACAGAATCGGAGAAAATTTCTTAAGTATTCAGCGGAAAGGAGGGATTGACCATAGAAAATATTTCATGATCAATCTCCATGAATAATATTGCAGATAGGCGGGGGTAGCCACATAGTATTTTTCGTATTTCTCCCCAAAAACATATGTTGTGGTACATATTATATAAATATGTTTTATCTATAGCTATGCAATTCCTCACCTCTGTTGGTACTACTTGGTGATACTGGTAACTGCCTAGACTTGGACTGTTTACTGCCAATTCCTTTTGATACTGTGTTTTCAACCTATTAATATACACAACAAAACCAACCAATTTATAAGTACCTCTGGCAAAGGTGCCTTTCTTCATTAAAATGTATTCATACATGTATCTTCTTTATTCATCTACAAAACATTAAGACCAAGATGGTTCTCTATTGCTCACCTGAGTACCTAGGATATTGGTGTAGCCCAAGGGCAAAGGCAGAGAAAGCATCAAGTGCCAAATTCACATCCAACAGATTTGTAGGGTAGCAAATTTAACTGTGCTGTAAAAGTGCCAAGGTCAATTTAGAAATACAATTCCAACAAATTTGGTAGAATTTCCATCCATGATGCTGCATACCATGACTCATCCTCAAAGCTTTCTTGGTTCTGGAGAGACAGATTTTTTAATGGTTTTAAATGGGTATGACGGCCATCTTTGCCAATGAAGCATGAAAAGTATGCCATGGCCATAGTATTTTATACATAAATAATGATATTAAGCTGCTCTCTTCTAGAAACTACCTTGATCCAAGTAACAGCCCTAGGTCTCTAGCTCTTACAGTTAATGAGAAACTGACTTAAACGGTCAGGATGTCCATTGTAAAATTAACAAAGCCAGGAAGCATAAAAGTTGATTACCATTTCATACTGATGGTGAGCTTCTGCCGTTCTCATCAAAATGTAATTGTGGTCTAAGGTTCAATGCTTACTAAGGACCTGATCTAGTGTACACCCACCTGAACCTCCTTTTGAAATCTAAGGCACTGTACAGAGGATTTGTGAGCTTCGAGTGTTCTCACAGGCACAGAACTCATGCGTAGATCATACTGAAATATCTTTCCTCGTGTGGATCCCACCACAACTGTAACTCCATCATGTAATGTATCAATGGAGGTAAGAGGGCTGTCTGCCGTCATTGTTTTTACAATTCTGAAATGTAAAAAATTAAATCAAAATATATCAGTATAGTCATGCAGTCTCCATACAAAGTTTTTTCTATTATATGTATTTACAGCTAGCCTACTTTTTCCACAGATCAGATGCCTGATTTTCACTTCAGTCTCATAAATATAATTACAAACTTTCACCATCAAAGAAAGCAATACAAGGTTTCTAAGAAGAATTATGGCCTTCTTATAGCATTATTATAATTATTATAATTTACTGTACAAATGTCGGACAGGAGATTTCAACAGTATTCTTTTATTCCAATGTTTTTGGGACTCTGAATTTTTGTCACACACAGTTATAAATTTAAGGTTTACCGTTTTCTTTCAAAAGATGACAAGCGTCTACAAGCAAAATAGTACTTTATCACTTGTGTGAAATATCAGTCTGTGCATTAAAATGGTTATTCCTGTTGGCCAAATCAGTTTTTAAGTCCCACAGAATCTACCCAGTAAACACTGTTTTTTTTTTTTTTTTATCTGTAAATTTTATTGATTTTCCCTTTTACAAATCACATTTTGGACCCGCATTATCGAAAAAGATACAATTGCATTTTTTTTTATCTATCATAGTCATCTAAAAAATCATCACGTGCACTATTCACTCATCATCATATAATCATACCTTTAGACCTTAAATATAAAATTAGTTTGTAAGATAAAATAGTGCACCTTTTTTACAACCAATCATCCAATACATTTCAGTAACTGTTTACAGATCTTATTTGTTACATGTATTTTTTATATATGGCCGCCTGGGGTAAGGATAGATGTTGCACAGAATATCTTTACTTCATATATCAGACAGCTATCATTATTTCTATTAATATATTTCAGAACCGCTATGTTTAAAGTAATTTTATAAATTAATGTCTAATGTTGTCTCCAGCCTTTCTGGAATTCATCTTTTTTATTTGAAAGAGAAGCCCAAGTAGCCAGAAATTGCTCCCCTGGATTAGGCTGACCATGATATGTTACACTGTGCCATAGCGACCATCTTGGCTATCAGATCAGATCGCCTTTAGCAATTCAGACTCTGACGTTGTTTGAAGAGTCCCAAGATTGCCGCCATCTTGATTATTGGAACTGAAAGATTTCAGCAATTCTTCATGTCACCCTAATGCCTCCCATCAAGTTTCAGCTCAATCTGACTTACGGTTTGGGAAGAGATGTGGTTTGAAGAATTTCAATATGGCGGTCGATATCGAAAGAACGAGTTTAGCAATTCTCAACTCCATAACACCCCAATGCCTCTCATCAGTTTAAGGTCAATCCGACTTATCTTTCAGGAGCAGATGTGATTTGACAATTTTCAAGATGGCTGCCATGGTGTCCATCTTGGATATCAAGACGGAACCATTTTAGCAATTCTAAATCTCCATATTGCCTCAATGATGAGATGGCGGTCATCTTGGATATCGTAATAAAATGATTTTACGAATTAATTGCTGAATCTCCATGTCACCCCAATGCCTTCCACCAAATTTTGGCTCATTCCGACTTACCATTCGGAAGCAAATGTGATTTGAAGGCAGCCATCTTGGATGTCGAACAGAACAATTTTAGCAATTCTGAATCTCTATGTTGCTCCAATGCCTCCCATCAAGTTTCAGCCTCATCAAACTTATGGTTTAGGAGATGTTGTTTGAACGATTGGTTCGGAACTATCTTAGCAATTCTGAATCCCCATGTCTCCCAGGTGCTTCCCGCCAGGTTTCGGCTAAATCGGACTAACCCTTTGGGAGCAGATGTCATTTGAAGATTTTAAAGATGGCTACCATAATGGCTGGCCATCTTGGATATCGGAACAGAACGATTTTAGCAGTTCTGAATTTCCATGTCGCCCCAATGCCTCTCACCAAGCTTGGGCTCAATCCGACTTAGTGTTCAAGAGCAGATGTTGTTTGAAGATTTTCCAGATGGCCGCTATCTTGGCTAAGGGAATGGTATGATTTTAGCAATTCTGAATCTCCATGTCCTCTCAATGCCTCCCATCAAACTTCAGCTCGATCCAACTTTACGATTTCGGCGATGTCATTTGAAGAATTTCAAGATGGCTCCTAAGGCGGTCATCTTGGATATCTGAACGGAATGATTTTAGCAGTTCTGAATCTCAATGTCTCCCCCAATGCCTCCCACCAAGTTTGGGCACAATCCGACTTAGCGTTTTGGAGCAGATGTTGTTTCAACATTTTCAAGATGGTGGCCATCTTGGACATCCAATTGGAATAATTTTAGCAATTCTAAATCTCCATGTCACCCCAATGCCTCCCACCAAGTTTGGGCTCAATCTGACAGGGTTTCAAGAGCAGATGTGGTTAGATGATTTTCAAGACGGCCGCCATGGTGGCTACCTTGGATATCTGATCGCAACAATTTTAGCAATTCTGAATTTCCATGTAGCCACAATGCTAGCTCATAAATTTGACTTATGATTCTGGAGGAAACTGTGAAAAACTAATGGCGGACTGATGGCCAACAACAGCAAAGCTCCAGGTAAGCTAATAAGCTCTATCCATATGAACTTTGTACATAAATTTCAGTTTCTTTTGAAAATCACTTGGCGTCAATGATTGTTTTTTATATCTAGCCAGATACATATATCATATTTCACAATACGAAGTTCAATATTTTGCTGAAGATATGTTCCCTCTGCAAACCAAATACGAAATATTCTTCTGTAATGGTACACTAAATATTGCAAATACCTAACCACCTTACTACCTCTCTGATAAACTTTTGGATTTCATCATTTCCAAAATTGATGGATAATTGTTTCATTATCTGACTGGCAAAATGTACATAATGAGTCATGTTTTAGTTTCATTTGATGCAGCAATTTATTTGTCACAAGTATCTTATGGTTTATGCGTATTTGAAACCATTGCATTGCTGGATAATTGGTAATGTTGAAAGGAAATATTTAGATATATTTCCATTCATTGTTTGTTATAAATTATACAAATTATTCCAGGTAATGTGTCCCGTTGGTATTTCTTTATTTTTATTTAAGATATTATACATGGCTTGGGTCCCTTTTTTGTTCTAACATAGGATAAATATGTGACGGAGTAAATGGACATGGTTGTTTATGAGCAGTTTTTATCAATTAAAGGCAAGATTTTCATAAAATAATGCATATTTATTAAGATAGATATTGCCCATGCATCTCACATTCAAATTATCATCAAGGTTTTTGAATACCCGTAGATGCAACTGAATTGAAAACTGGCTATTTTTAGAAGGGAAATTTTCATGCTAAATATAACCCCAAAACACTAGAAAAGAGTCAGATGATACATCTATTCTTAGACTACACATTAGTGTTAAAAATGAATTATAGACACAAGCACATATGCCCCACACAGTGTTCAAAACTTTCTTTTATTCCTATACAGATTTTCAAAATTCAAACAGCTGTGTCTTTCGAATGACCTCTAGTTTATTGCCATACAAAAATCTTTTGTCCATGTTTTCAAAAAAGTGTGACCTCCCTACACATGGAAAAAAAAAAAGAAATGGTGGACATTTCAAGCCTGGTTTCTTCCAAAGTTGATGTGCGGACTCCCTTAAGACATCCTGTGTATTTGAGAAATAGTGTTCGCTGCGTAACACACGTACATACATTTTGGAAATTGTGTAGGACACTCCTTAAACAGATGAGGAACATGACAAATATGAGGACCCAGTCCCCTGACTAACATTGCTAGACATCATCCCTCTGCCGAAACCCAAAATTGATTGTGTTGGGGTTTAACGACATGTAAACCCCTGTGGGTCATTTTGTGTCATCTCCCAGAGAAATGGAGAAAATAGATAGAAGAGATAATAGAAGAGATGAAAGAGTGGGACAGGGAAGAAAGAGGAACAGGAATGAAAGTGAAGAAACAAGAAATAAAAACATTCCCCCTCAACCCTTACCTGCTACATGGATAGCAGGCCTTGCCCAACTTTAAGCCAATATCAGTTGGACGTCCCTGGGACACAAGATATACGCCACCTTTGCACCACCCGACCACCTCCACCAGAACCCAAAAGCCGTGAGTTAAAATGGAGGCAATATCTTCCAAATCCAAAATTTAGATAAAAGCTGAAAGGCTGATGGACATCCTAGTCTTCAAAAGTATCCCAGAGGCTGATGGACATCCTAGTCTTCAAAAGTATCCCAGACAAATATCACCTCAGTGTTCAAGAAGCAGACAATTGAAACACAGATTTCAAATTTTCCATTCAATTTTATCTGATTGTAGTCATTATTGGAATAAATTAATAAGCATGTATCTTTGATTGTAAATAATTTTATTCAAAGATATATCAATACATAAAGTACTGAGCAGGGTTCAAGCTGGCTCTGAAATTAAGGGAGAAGTGACTTCTCCCTCCCGACAAAACAGGGAGAAGTTTTATAGGATGAGGGAGAAGTCAAGACTCGGTTTACCTATCGCCTTACTGAAAGCGCGACATTTAGGGCTCGACTCACTTTACCGCATTGTCTTGGGGAATTAACAAAGATGGAAACAAATTTTACTGTAGACATGTTCATTCTTACTTCTAAACTAATTATATGATGCAAAGTAACAGAGACATGAGTCGGGCAAATGCATTATATCTGGACACTTAAGTTCATTCATATTTTTTTGGAAACTGAATTCTTTTCAGTAGATCCAGTCAAAACATCAAGCTCTGTGGCCTGATAAGTAAGCTATAAACATAATGATAAAAAAAAGAAATTGTTAACTAAAGTGTCTGTCAACTAAAGTTAGTTTTTAGCACTTTTAGCGTTGTTTCTGACCAATTTTCAGCATGTAAATGGTTCATTTATGAAAAAATGGACACCCACGAAAACTAATGACATTGATGAAAACCATCTTTTGGTCACTTAATAGGCAAACCGTTATCCTCCAAAAACATGTTAAACCACTTCAGACTTTTATTCAGTAGCATTTCTGATACATCTAACAACTTTTTTTTTCAACAGAATTTTACCTTTGCATGTTTGATCAATTCTTACTGGATTTCTCCTAACAAAATGTTCGTTTTGCACATGTACTAACTTTTTCAACAGTTGCAAAAACGTAAGGCAAAGTTTTTATCGCCCTCCGCTGAGCCAGGGAAAAGCATTTCAAAATCGCGTTCCAAGTGAAAATTCAGAATAAGATCTATGGCTATCCAAGGAACCTGCAAAGACACAGATCAGCCTCTGCTGATGTACAGGCTGATCTGAGTCTAACTCTACATGTTATTTTGTAGGAATGACACTATTTTTGGTAAATGTAAACTTGGCTGTTTACATTTAAGAATTGAAATTCATATTCTGAGCTTGCACTGGATGATGAAGAACGTTAGGCTATTTTCAGGTCTGTGGAGCTTATCGGAGACATTAAAATACCTTAATGTTTTCCATCATCCAGTGAAAGCTCAAAATCTGAACTTCAATTCTTATATTTATAAGTGCATCCAACGGGTGGTTCGGTGCTTATCCTGAAAAAAAAAACAACAATAAGTGGTCCATGATTTGGCAGAGACTATTGACACAGCGGCCATGCCGATTATAGCAACAAAAGAGCCAATAACACCAAGTATTCCAATGCAAGGGGTTGAATCACGAGACTTATGACGTCAGCCTACAAAATTTTGCGATCGCAGCCAGTTTGAATTTTGTTTCCACTTCAATTTACTTTTTTTCCATTATCCATCTGTTTACAAGCTAAGCATGATTGGTTTTGTGCATAAGGTACACTCTGATGTAGAGTTTTAGATAACACATACACTTTATGCTCTTTTCACGTAATAATCTTAAAAAACTTCAACACAGGTAAGCAAATGATAGTATATTGTCGTCATACCTGTCATCGGCATACACTAGTTTTCAGTATTTGGAAAGCATGGACCCCGCCAATCGGGGCCCGCGAAACAGATGGGCTGCCAAAAGCCTCCATGGCAGAGCTGCTAGTAACTACGCAGGACCCGAATTCATGCGATCAGGTCGGGTAAAAGTCCCACAAATTTGGAGGCAACGTCTCTGAACTAGGCTACTAAAATAGTTTTTGACTTGGACACTATATCGCAATTCATGCAGTGTATTCAGAAGTCAAGCGTGGTCTGAAATCAAATTCAGTTAGATTTGGAGCATGTGATGATAATTTGGAGGCATGTTTATAGGTAGCACCTATTAAATTCGTATTTTAATTTATCAATTTATTATCAGCTCTTACCTGTCATTTAAATTCGCTTGGTTTCCTAATATTTGGAATTAAATTTCACTCAACGGAGGTCTTTGAACAGCCCTGTGGCAGATTTCCCACACTTAACGTCATATGTAACGCATGGAGATACATGACCAATGTCACGCAAAATGTATGTAAACAAAGAACATTAAAGGCGGACCCTCACATAGCCCCGCCCTAATGCACTGCCTTGATCACATGATAGCTCAATGTTTTGCAACAGGAAATGAATTGCAAAAAGAATGGATGTTTTATTGTAGACTATTACATTTAAAATGTAAATATTTTAGAATGGTTTAAATGGAGATAAGATAGACAGGTATATGATTTAACATAACATCATACAGATATACATAAAGTAGAAAAATGTTAGGTCCTGAAAGTATCTATACATGTCTGATTAAGGGTGGCACAATTAACCGGATAATGGATTAATTGATCGATAAAATTCACAAAAATGATTATCGGTACAGATCTGCTAATAATCGATCATTTGTTCTGTGTCGGTTACTTTACAATATTTACCCTTAGCATTCAGACACCTCAACTACTTACCATACTTTAGTTTTATGAACAAATACAATTTACCACCTAATGTTGTGTCTAAAAATAGCTGGATGAGTGGCAGACAGTATAGATCCTGACGAGACACCACGTTTTGCAGCATCTCATTTGGGTTTCCACTGTTTGCTTAGGTCTGTCTGACCAAATAGATACAATAAAGTATAACATATGGTAAGCGTCATGCTCAGACAGACAGGTAAAATTATGACCAAAAATTCAGTGATTATCGATCACAATAGCAGGATTGACAACTGATTATCTTTTCAGCTCTGATTAGCCTGCCTTATATCTGATTGTTATACCTATATCATGATAAATATCTTATCGTGACATAAGCATATTGCCCTAATATCTTTTCATGGAAAAATAAGAAAAAACTCATAATATGGATACCCCTTTTAAAGCCAAGTGTGTTTAGAGTATCATGTTAGGAAAAAATAGGTAGGGTAGGTAGGGATTTTTTTTTTTCCCCTTTACATTTTTTTTTATGAAGATTAATACCATAATTACCAAATATATTTGGACTCTGCACATAATTCACATTATCAAGTCTGTTTGACTATCCTTATATGTGTCTAAAAGTGCTGATAAAATGGTAAACAGTGTAGACCCTGATCAAACTGCTCCTAGTTTGATCTGGGTCTATACTGTTTGCTCAGCCCTCCTTGTCCGAGTATGAAGCATAAAGTTTTATCCCAGTACCACCTTTTTTTTTTTTTATTTGAGAAAACATAGAAATTAGACCATGAAGTGAGCACATGCTCACTAATACCCCCAGCCATGGCCATCAGTATAGTCAGAACAACAAAGGGAAGTAACTCTTAAGGGACATGGCCCCACAGCCCCTGTTTTCTTTCCCACAATACAACTAGTCATACTTGTCATGTGTACAAAATTTCAAGATTCTAGGTTTAGTAGTTCTTGAGAAATCTTTCGACACAAAATAAATGTTAACTCACAGACACACAGAATAAATGTTAACTCACAGACACACAGAAAAGACAAAAACTATATACCCCTTTAGCATACTTAGCATACTTGGTATACCGGGGGTATAAAAATTGCTAGGTTTCAGCAGGAAAGTTAGATAGGGTAGGGTTACCCTAAACACACATATTTTTTTTATTTGGCCTAATCTGAAGCTATGCTAATGAGCTCTTAATTCTGAGGATTTCCAAGAGCTTACTTTTTTGATTGCGTATCTTGACAAGTTATCCGTTTATCAAGACCGACAGACATGAGAAGGATATCATTAATTGGTGAGAAGCTAAGGCCAGTAGCTGGTGCTCTGTGAGACGGGAATGTGTTGATAAGCTGACGTGTGTTACAATCCCAGAGGGAAACACCACCATCATCAGAAACAGAGCCAAGGAGAGATTTCTTGAACTGGTTGAACTGGACTTGTTTTACAGCCTGCAAAAAAAAACAAAAACAAAAAAAAAACATGTCATACAGAATCAGTTGATTAAAAAAGTGTTTTTTTTTTTGTTGTTGTTGTTTTTTTTTTTCTTTCACTTTTTCCTTGAAAATTAGGCTACCATATGATATCTACTGAAAGTATTTTGACTTAGAGTCCTCAGAATATATGATAATAGATCACAAACTAAAACCGCAGAATGGAGAATCTAATCAGGGTCTGCACTGTTTACTATTCAGCCACCAATATTTTAGCCCTTGTCCTGCTGAATAAATTAAGATGCCATGGCCATTTCTAATTTTCAACCAATCAGATTACTTGATCCGGATTGTTGATATAAATTCACATACTAAATGGCAAACAGTGCAGATCCAGATCAGTTCTGGATCTACACTGTTTGCAAAGGCAGAGTATATCAGGGTTCAGCAGGACAAGGGCTTGATAAATCACTAGGTAAACAAATGATCTTCAGGAAAAGCAGGATAAAGATTTATTAAAGGGGAATAAATACACTTTCAAGGGAGGCAACTGTCCAAATTGTGTTGCCTCCCATGTGAAAAGGGATAGACTTTAACAGGAAAGAATCTGCTCCCCTTTGGACTATACCCTTTTCAGAAAGAGCATCATGCTCATACGCAGGAAAGGAAACTTCAAACAGGAAATCACAAAAGTCACAAAAGTTATTTCCATTGTTAACAAGAAATCCGCCAAATGGCTGTAGCGACTGTTGATGGTGTTCAAGAAACAGAGCTAAAAGCTGACTAAACATTGTTCATGCAAGCATGAAAAGTAGATCATGGTCATAATGGCTGATGGCAGTGGGCAGGGTTCATCATGACGGATGTGTGTTTGAAATTTCATTTGCCTAAAAGCCTTGGTATCTGAGAAATGGACTAGATGCACAGACTTAACAATGATGCCAATAACGACGACAACTCCAACAACGACACGGGAAAGTGATCACTATGTCGCTCCTGCTTGCTAAAACAGTCAGGACAATAAGTCTACCAAGTGTATCCATTCCTCTTAACCCTTGTCCTGCTGAATAAATTAAGATGCCACACCCACTTCTAATTTTCAGCCAATCAGATTACTTGACCCAGATTGTTAATATAAATTCACATACTTAACAGCAACAGTGCAGATCCAGATCAGTTGGCTTCTGTTTAATTACAGAATCTTTTAAGTATATACATTATGCAAATGACCGGTGTAGACCCTGATCAGACTGTGGATGTCCAGGCTCATGTCTTATGGTTTTTCTATAGGGAGGCCAGTGTATTTTCAAAGAAAAATATGCAATACAAATCTTGGTGAAGCATATCTCAAGGATAATTTTATTCATTCTCTAATGATGTTGTGGGTACTAATTTGAAGTGCCCAGAGGCACTTTAATGTGGCACTTGTAACGAGCATAGCTCCAGATAAGGCACCTTTTTTCAAGTGGAAAGTACTGATATTTTTCTTACTTCTTCACTAAAACATATGTTGTGGTACTCATTAGAAGTGCCTCAGTGAGATGCTTTAAATGAGTACTCACATTTCTGTGGAGGCATGAAAAAAGTAATGTGTGGACACACCCTCGTATCTGGAGTTATGTTAAATGAGTATCCACAAAATCTTTTTGTCAAGAAATAAGAAAAATTATCCTAGAATTTTCACCGAATACTCTTCCGTAACAAGTCCTCCATTACCAGAAGTATGTCATTCTTTTCTCTATTCTGTATGAAAATTATTAGTTGACAAAAATTCCTTAGAAAGTGCTGCTGCAGACAGACTGGGACTGTAAGTATTAATAATCAGATGTACTACCATATATGTAAAGAGTGTAGAGTTTATTTACAGGTGAGATTTTGAGAGATTTGCTCATTTATTTGTAAAAAATCAATGAAATTTGCTAAATGGGAGGAAAAACTCTCAAGAGTTTTTCCTCCCATTTAGCAAATTTCATTGATTTTTTACAAAATGTAATTCAGGTAAGGACTGAGCTGAACTTTCTCACTGAAAATTTATTATTTCTCGCCAGTTTTAGCTGATTGAGATATTTTCTCCCTTGAAGTTCTGAGCCAGAATTATCCCTGTGAAAGATCAAATCAATGGACTGTGAAATATAGGTAACGGTCACAAGATGATAACAAAGTGTTCAAGTTCCTGTCAGGAAGTTTACAACATGCCTGATGACCATAGATCAGACAATTAATCAGAACTGGAGCTAATCACTAGAGTTGATGTACAAATAAAACGTGAAATGATAATACCCTCCATTATCATGTCATGGGCAGATAACTCTGTCAAAAATCGACGAAATTTGCCAATGAGCAATCCCAAAGCAGATCTCCACAATATCAATGCACATATCAATTTGGTGAAACTCCATTGAGATTTATTCAAGTTATTGTCCTGAAAGGAAAATACGGATGTATTGCGGGCAGATAACTCTGTCAAAACTGGACGTAATTTGCCTATTAGCAATCCCAAAGCAGAATGTCCACAGTATCAATGTACATACAAAGTTTGGTGAAAATCCATTGACATTTACTAAAGTTATCCAGAAATGAAACTACAGACATGTCACAGGCAGATAACTCTGTCAAAAACTGACAAAATCAGCCCATTAACAATTCCAAACCAGGCCTCCACAATATCAATGAATACACTGAGCTTAGTGAAAATCCATTGATATTTACTCAAGTTATCGTCCGGAAATGAAAATACAACGACAGACAGACCAACACATGGACAGCTAACATGACAAGATAATACCCCGCCACTATTGTGTGGCAGCACTATCATGTGGCAGGGTATAAAAAGGCAAGGGGTGGGTGGGGGATCATAATATGAAAGTGCTGAGTTTGAATGCATGTCAAGGAAGAAGCAGTATCTAACATCAATCCAAATAAATACATCTAGGCATTAATACATCTAGGCATTAAAGGTAGTATAAGTGGACTGTATAAGTTATGAAGCAGAAAGCAAAATGTCATGGACATACTGATGGACTGACAGATGGAAAGACAGACATCAAAAACAGTATACCCTGCACAAACAACAATTTACATGAGGTATAACTAAAGCCATTCAGGCATTCAAAAGATACAGTTCTTTTAAAAATATCAGAATGTAACACTACACAGAAAGAAAACTTTCCAACCATGACCTTCAACTTAAGGTCAGTGAAGGGATAAGCTTTATTTGGATAAGACTTTGGACTTGTATCAAACAAAACAGCCCAGGTATAAACCAAATCAATCCAGGCAGTCAGCAGAAAAAGCTTTTCCAAAAAAATATGAATTTAAAATGTAATTTACATTAAGTGTGATGCCAACACACAGTTCTTTTGTTCAGTTAAGCTAATAACTGTCGCAGCACAGCAGCTTGCCTGATTGTGCTGAACTACTTCCAGACAAACAACTTTGTTAGTTTTGAACAACTAGGTCCAGGTTAGGAAGTAAGTGCATGCCAGATAACATGATTGTAGATGTAACAGTTACTGATAATGCAGAAGAGGACCTAAATGCTAAGGTTGACACAAATGTTGATAAGAAGACAAGACAGAAAACTGGACCCTTATATCATACCTAGGCCCAGTTGTTCAAAACTTAATGAAATTGTTAGCTAATGTGACTTTAAATTTCTATGCTGAAAAATGTGAGTAGCTTTTGCAGTGCTACTCACTTTTTTGTAGCAAAAATATCAATGTATTTGAAATACCTTAGCTACAACGGTTAACAAGTTTGTCATTAATGTCTTGTTAAACTAATGATGCTTTGAACATCTGGGCCCAGATTGCTAAACCTGGTGCAACAACTTATGTTGGTGTTCTTTTGATTGCACACTCATCACATTCGGGTATATTCTAGTGATCTTCTGAGTTCCAGATAAGGTGCTTTTTTCAATGGAAAAGTACTGATATTTTTCTTATTTCTACAAAAAAATATATATTGTGGGTACTCATTAAAAGAACCTCACATATATGCTTTTGTGTACAAATAAGAAAAATATTGTGTGGAGATGCACTCTTATGGATCTATCAGTGTTTCTTTTAGCACAACAACTACTCTGTATACTCACTTGAACCCGAGGTGTAGTTAAAGGCCTACAACCTTGGCCTGTTATCACATTATAAAGAATTATCTCCCCTGTCTCTGATCCTGAAGCTATGGAGCTGGTGTTGTGGTTAAATCTTGCACAAGTAACTGCACCTTTGTGGTCCTAAACAAAGGGAAACAACTTCTATTAGAAATGAGATAATTTCCTCCTTTAACTTTTAATATGTTACAGACAGCAAATTTTATTATCTTTTTTCACCTCTTTACAATTTGTTATGCCCCTTACTGAAATGGTTAATGGCATAGCTCAAGATAAGGCAATAACTATGACAACAATATCTGACATTTTCTTTATTTTTGCACCAAAATGTATGTAGTGGGTACCTTGAAAAATCAACAATCATTTATCGGTCTGACATTTTTCCTTTTTTCCTTTCCAGACACTTTTAGGGATCTTGGATTTCAGTAATTTTTGTGACTGACTGTAGTTTCCGAAGTTTTTATTTCTCTAACATTGTTTCTAAATGCAGTAGACATGTCTAGGCCATGACTGACAGGACAACTAAAGCAAATGCATGCTACACGTTGACACACTTCAACAAGCAGCAAGGTTACCTTGTTGCAAATGTGAACATCATGGACCTTGAGCAGTCTGTACACCCAGTAGTCCAGTCCTGGTTTATATTATTTGTTAACAGCCACAGCAATGCCCAGACATCTTGAGAAATTAGCAAATGTTGAACAATCTGTGTAAATTTGTAGTTGATCTGGGTGTACATAATTCAAATGTGCAATATGGTATTCTCCGCCACCAAGATCATGAATTTGCCCGCCCCTTTTACAACTAGTCATGACAAGCAATTTGATACCTTATCTCATTTGTGAGATGTCAACCTGCTCAGATACAATTTCCTGTTCCTGTCTGCCAGATACAATTTCAAAGCCCCGAAGTATTGTCTTGCAAATCTTGTGTAGCTTCTCATCGGAGCGCACAGGTATGCCGGTACAGTTCTGGGCTACGCATATATGCAATAATAAGTTATAATTCACTCTTTCCCAAATGAAGAAACCTCCGATCGTAATGGTAATGGTGACATGGTGGTGGGAACTCGCTTTATGAGAAAAACTTATTATCCTTTACACAATATACAGAGCATGTCGAATTTACTGGACGCTTCATTGTGAAATGTGATCAGAAAGCTGAAAAAGACCATATTTCACTGAAAATAACCGGCCATTATGGAGGTAATAGTGGCCTTTTTTTGTTGGTAATGATGAATATGGACCGGATTTTAAATGTCCTTTTGAAGTAAAATTTGGTGCAGCTCACAAAAAATTGGGTTCAGACCAAAAGATCGGGAGTTTCTTGAACCCTGATGGGTATAAGAAGTATCTTATGGAGGCAATTCCAATGAATGCTCACAACATAGGTTTGGGTGTAAAAACAACAAAAAATCTCTTCTGAATGTACTTCATCTAGAGTTTGCCGCAGGTGATCTCTCATTAAGACAGTATTTTAAACTAAGCTGAAATCAATGCGTGAAAAAAAACAACAAAAAAATGTAAAATATTTATAACAAAAGGAAACGACTTAAATGATATTTTAAAAAATTGGAACAATTGTAATTTTCTTTACAACTCAACGGTGAAGCCATAACATTTTTTCTCAGCATTCCATATTTTTCAAAAACAAAGTTTTACTGTGAAACTTAAGAAAACTTTTGCCGCAAACATTTAGACAGCATTTTCTTTTTTTTGCCAGACAAGTGGCATACTTGTTTCCTCTGCTAAGCTCTGCCCAATTTCTTCATGTAAAAAAAGTATACATTACGGTTAGTGATTCAGCATTATGGTTAGTGATTCACCTCCACAGAAGACGCAAGAAAACATTATTACTAACATTACAAATATATATAAGGCTCAGATAAGAATACTCAGATCCACCTGTTCACATGGTCATTCCCTGTTTGCATATAAGTACACTTTGTGTGTGTCACAACTCAGTTTACAAAGGTGCATGCACTAATGGTGTTTCTATTGACAGAATCCAATAAAAGAGCCTGTGTAGAATTTTAAATAACTCAATGTGCTTTTTATATGCCTTTTATATATTAATATATTTCTAGTTATGATAATTTTCTATAATATTATTATAATCTATATATTTCTTTTTGGATACAACATTTTGGGATCCATTTACAATGTGTTATATGCAGTAACTTGTTAAAAAGACATTCCTGTGTATTATAATGAAATGTTAAAAAGACATACCTTGTAGGTTTTTCTGATTTTCTTTGACTTGAGATCCCATACTGATATTAGACCATCAGAACCACAACATAACATATAACGGGACGTCTCATTCAAATCAAGACAGAGGCACCCAGACTGAAACAGAAAGACCATGCAACTTTGTGTGAGCAACATTCGTAACTCCATGTAAGATACTTTTTTTTCAAATAAAATGTATTCAGTTTTTATATTTCTCCACAAAAACACAGACTGTGGGTATTCATTGGAATTGCCTCAATGAGGCAATTCCAATGAGTACCCACAACCTATGTTTTGTTGAAAAATAAAAAAAAAGCCCTGGATTTTCCTCTTAAATATCCAGAACTATGACTACATCATAAGAAAACCTACCTTACTGAGAAGACATTAATACAGTAATGTCTATGTACAGGTATCTTAGCTCCAGGTCAGAGAGGTATATGATTTCTCCATGCAAACACAGGCTATGGGTACCCTTGACATTCTTTCTCTGCAAAAACCTTATCAGAATTTCCCTGCTGTGGCAATTCTAATGTGTACTCACAGCATACATTTGAAAAGAAAGAAGAAAATGATACTTTTGGTTCTCACAGAAAGCGTGTTACCTACAACTGTGCATGTATAATGATTATTTCCACAAAAGCAAATGAGAAGGAGGGCCAGAAAAAGCAATGAAGCTTTTATTTCTGATAAGTGAAGACCCTGGTCCAACAAAGCAGAAATTTAACAGCCATCTCAGTATCACTTAACAATTAAATCACTGGTTGCAAAGTAGGTTTTGTGTGTGCCTGCAATTCTAGCAAAGGGCCTCAAATGAAATATTAAAGGTTTCCACTTATCCTAACTACCTACATGTACCTACAAAAAGGGCCCTACCAAACAATGTTGTTGCGATTTTCAATTTTTTTTTTTTTTTTTTTTTTTTTGTTTTACTTACAAGGCCAAATGACCCAATAAATGACAGAAACTTCAGTCACAGTCAGATTTCACCATTTTCTGATTTTCCTTTTTGTTCAGTCTCACACTATCAGATATGATCGGATCCTGTGCCTAACAGGCAGAATCTACATAAACAGCTTTCAGTGACAAATATGTTTTTTGTTTTACTTACAAGGCCAAATGACCCAATAAATGACAGAAACTTCAGTCACAGTCAGATTTCACCATTTTCTGATTTTCCTTTTTGTTCAGTCTCACACTATCAGATATGATCGGATCCTGTGCCTAACAGGCAGAATCTACATAAACAGCTTTCAGTGACAAATATGCACAATGGTAGATAAACATAAGCAACAAAATCCTTCCTGCAATGACAACATTGTGCACTATTCTCCTAAAGTTCCTCTTTTTTTTTCAAGTACAGTTGACTCTCGTTATCTCAAATTCCAAGGGACTCTCTGAAATACTTCAAGATATCCATACTTCAACATATCAGATTTGCAGAACTGAGGAAAAACTAATTCGATTAACCACATTTAACAAATATTTGTATGATTGGACTCTTGAAGTTAGAGATATATTGAAAATATTGTGGAAAAGAGGAGAAATTGCTCCATAGGATTTCTCCTCTTTTCCACAGTATTTTTTACATGTTTAGGCAGTGAACATATTTTCACTTAGAGATAAGTGGTCATTCGAGATAAGCGAGTTCGAGATAGCTGGAGTCAACTGTATGTTAAAATAAACACCAGTTTGTCACTTGACAAGCCATCATGTGATGATCAAATGATCATGTCTGAGCCACTAATAGTAAAGCTTCTTTATTGATCCACCATGTGCAAGTCTGAATAAAGTCAGTGAAAAAACGTGGGAAAGAAGTGGTGCTTTGGTAATGACAAAGTATACTGCTGGACCCTTGTATGACTGCAGGTCAGAAATCTGAGCTCAATTGTTGTGCCAATGTCACAAATGAACAATTATGAGATCAAAGTCCTTCTGCCATTGTCATATTTCGTTTTAGTGCTGAACTTCCTCATCTTCCATATAAACAAATTACTGTCAAGTTTTACCAGCATTTGCCTGGATCCTTTTCTAGATTTCATTGTTAAAACTAAATACACATATCAACAGCATTATTACTAACAAACCTTACCCCACATCCTAAAGTGGATACTCCCATGGTTTTCATATTTGTAAATGCTACATCTTCAGAGTGTAATGACAAACTGGCCAGTAAAGTGTCTAGTCAAAAGTTAAGGTTTTTTTGGGTTTTTTTAACCATAACTACTTTCTGGGCAAATTCAGCAGACATTAAATTGATACCACTCCTACTCTCTGGGCAAATTCAACAGATAACAAATTGATAATTTTTCTTATTTTTTCACAGAAAACAGGATCTGACATTTCATGCAAAATGTCTCCATTTTTACAAAATATCAAACCCCGTTTTCTGTGGACAAAGTAAGAACTAGAAATGTGTCCACAGTACACGGATGCCCCCCTGTGGGGTTTGTTTTTGTTTGTGTTGAGGTTTTACGGCCCAGTCAACCCAATGGGATCATGTCGTGTGCGGTCAGTTTACCTAACCACACGTTTACTGGGCAGGCTTAGTCCTCTAAACGGTTAACCAGTATTGTGCACATTCTTTTGCCAGAAAATGACAACTGCCCTTCCGCTGTGGGGTACCTGACTATAAAACTGCAAAATTCTACGTGGTACAAATGCCTTAACCTGAGTCTAACAGGATCAAGTATGTACATAAGTACGTACACACATTCGTACAGAAGGACGTATTCATATGCACATACCCACGTATGGAAAACCGAAAAACTATATGCCCCCGGCATCATCCGATGCGGGGGCATAGAAACAATCAGAAGGTCTGCTGATTTTTTTCCCTAGGATGCTAAGTATTAAAGTACACAAGAATTTTAGCCTACGACATATGCAACCATTGTAGACTTAGATCAGCCTGCACATCTGTGTAATCTGATCTGGGTCTACACTACCAGCAGTTATATAAACTTTAAAGATTCTACTAGTGAAGAGCACAGACCTTGACCAGACTATGCTGGTTGTATATACCATAGACCGTTTCCTATTTAATGGCTCATTTATTAGTGAACACAGACCAGATCAGACAGCTAAGATGCATAAGCATACATGTAGCTCTAAGTCAGAAGTTTTTTTTCAACCAGATGTTTTTTGGGTTTTTTTCTTTCTACATGAAAATGTATGTTGTGGGTACCATTTAGAAGTGCCATCTGCAACAAATATTTTTTATGGAGAAATAAGCAAAAAAAAATTCTCTTAGCGATGTTTTTTGACATAAAATGATACATGTAACTACAAATTATTCTTGCATGATTTTTTTTCTTTTTTTTTTTTTTTTTTCTCTGACTCTGTTTGTTCTGTAGAACATAGAATGAATCAAATAAAATTATTTGACACATATTCTTTCAGTGGGATTCTATAGTCTACAAACTTACTGTGATATTCATAAATAAAGAAAAATACATAAAACTGTAAATATCCCCATAGCTCAAGAAAAGGCACATTTTTTAACCAAAAAGTTGTTTTCTCATCTCTAATGAAAACATACATTGTGGGTACTCATTAGAAGCTCCTCATCAAGGCACTGTTAAAGAGTATCGTAGCATATTTTCATGGATAAATGAGTCAAACATCTATCTGTTTTCATGGAGAAATAAAAATATTTACCTGATACCGAGCTTGCTATCTATCCCACAAAGCTTTTAAACCTTTAACACCTCAAGCAATATCTAATTGACAGTATAGGTATCTCCCTTGACCTAACCTGACAACATAGCCTTGTTAGCAAATTACTTTATATTAGATAGCATTTTTCAAGTGATACTTGGTATCCAGATATCAGCAGTTGATACCATACCAAGGATAATTTCATTTAATCTGGAACTACCAGTATTTTCAGATGACAAAAAAATAAGGTTAAAGATCAAACAGAAAGAAAATAATGGAATGGCAAAAAATGGTAATCAAGTCCAATTACTTTATCAACTTCAACTCTAGAATTCATAATTCGGTGCAGTTTCAATTAAGGGTAGTTTACTTCAAATAATTTTCTTTTATAAAATAAGCCAACAAAATGTAATCCTTTGCAAAGCATACTTAACCACACCCTTATGGATAACGGTTAATTGCTTAAGTTATCTTTTAAGTATACAGGTAAAATCAGTATGAAATGTTTGTCTAACCTTTAGAGTTTGATTTTTCACCTTTCCTTGGCTTTCATTCTTTGTCAGCTACTTCTGCCGAGAAGTCTTGTTTGTTTGTGTTGAGGTTTTACGGCCCAGTCAACCCAATGGGGTCATGTCAAGCGCGGTCAGTTTACCTAACCACACGTTTACTGGGAAGGCTTAGTCCTCTAAGCGGTTAACCAGTATTGTGCACATTCTTTCGCCAGAAACTGACAACTGCCCTTCTTGAATCAGCGGAAGGGAGAGAATGACCGTAGAAAATATTTCATGATCAATCTCCATGAAAGAATGTTGCCGACCTCGGCGGGGGTTGAACTTGCGACCTCCTGGTCTCTAGTCAGACGGCGCATACAACTGAGCCACTGAGACCAGCTGCCGAGAAGTCAGTTGTCCAAGTAGGAGATCATTGGAGAAAACATTGTGTAAATACTAAAAAGGTGGTTTGCTAACTAGTCTACAGAGCCAAGTTAGGTCATGATGATGATTTGACGTCTTGCGCCCCTTTCAACCTTACTGAGGTCAAATTGAGATTATGGAAGGGTGACAACACAAGAATTCCGTGGAAGGCGTCGTCGCACCTGCTGGGGCAAAAGTCACTGGAGCCACAATCAGAATGTGGTTATTAAGCTATTTCATTCTTAGCAGTGCTTAGTTGGAAAACTGGATTGAAAACAATGTAGACAAAGTGCCTAGTGGGACACATATATTCCAGGTCAGTGCCATTCCCTCTAATGGCTATATCTTCAGCACTGACTTTTCATATTATACAGCCCAATGATAATGGAACGTCCATGTAAAATGTGTAAAAGTCACTGGAGCATGAAATATAGGTCAAGGTCACCGGGTCAAGGTATCTGCCAAATCAGTACATCAAGGAGAAGCACTATGCAAGATATGGTGGTAGTAGGCCTTATAATTGAGGAGTTATCAAACATCAACCTAAAATGTGTCAAATATAGGTCAAGGTCACTGGGTCAAGGTACCTGCCAAGCCAGTACAATGAGGTGAAGCACTATGCAAGGTTTAGTGGTTGTAGGTTTTATATTTGAGGAGATATCGAACATCAACAAAAAATGTGTGAAAGGCACTGGACTGCAAAATATAGGTCAAGGTCACCGGGTCAAGGTACCTACCAAGTCAGTACATGGAGAAGGAGCACTATACAAGGTTTGGTGGCTGAAGGCCTTATAGTTTGAGGACATACGGAAGGGCGACATAAAAGGTGTTAAAAGCAATGGAGTGCGAAATATAGGTCAAGGTCACTGAGTCAAGCTACCTGCAGAGTCCGTACATTGAGGAGAAGCTCTATGCAAAGTTTGGTAGTTGTAGGCCTTATAGTTGAGGAGATATTGAATGTCAACATAAAATGTGTAAAAGGCACTGGAGCGCAAAATATAGGTCAAGGTCACCAGGTCAAGAGACATGCCCAGTCAGAATATCTAGGAGAAGCACTATACAAGGTTTGGTGGTTAGAGGTCTTACACTTGAGGAAATCTGGAATGTTGACATAAATTATGTCAAAGTCACTGCAGCCAAAATATCGGTAAAGGTCACCAGGTCAAGGTATCTGCCAAGTCAGTACATTGAGTAGAAGCACTTTGCAAGGTTTGATGGTAGTAGGCCTTATAGTTAAGGAGATATCGAATGTCGACACAAAATGTCTCAGCCAATGGAGCGCAAAATATAGGTCAAGGTCACCGGGTCAAGGTACCTGTCAAATCAGTGCATCTAGGAGAAGCACTATGCAAGGTTTGGTAGTTTGTTTGTGTTGAGGTTTTACGGCCCAGTCATGTCAGCCAATGGGGTCATGTCGAGCGCGGTCAGTTTACCTAACAACGGGTTTACTAGGCAGACTTTGTCCTCTAAGCGGTTAACCAGTATTGTGCACATTCTTTTGCCAGAAACTGACAACTGCCCTTCTTGAAATCAGTGGAAGGGAAAGAATGACCATAGAAAATATTTCATGATCAATCTCCACGAAAGAATGTTGCCGACCTCGGCGGGGGTTGAACCCGGGACCTCCTGGTCTCCAGTCAGACGGCGCATCCAAGTGAGCCACCGAGGCCGGCAAGGTTTGGTAGTTGTAGGCCTTATAGTTGAGAAGATCTGGAACATCAATGTAAATTGCGTCGAAGTCACTGGAGCGCAAAATATAGGTCAAGGTCACTGGGTCAATGTACCTGCCAAGTCAGGAGGTCAGGGAGATGTGTCATGCAAGGAATAATGGTTGTTGTAGAATTGTAGTTGATTAGAATACTAACTTTGAGGTAAATGTTGAACTTCCACATAAATGTTGAGACGACCGGACAGATGAACGGAAAAGGGGATGCCTATGTCCCAAAGTCAGGAGGTCAGGAGATGTTTCATGCAAGGTTTGATGGTTCTTTAGTCTTGTAGTTGATTAGAATACTAACTTTGACATAAATGTCAAACTTCGACATAAATGTTGACAGACGGACAGACGAACAGAAAAGTGGATGCCTATGCCGCAAAGTCAGGAGGTCAGGGAGAAGTTTCATGCAAGGTTTGATGGTTGTTTAGTCTTGTAGTTGATTAGAATACTAACTTTGACATAAATGTCGAACTTCAACATAAATGTTGACAGACCGACAGACAGACAAACAGATGGACAAACAGAAAAGAGGATGCCTATGTCGCAAAGTCAGGAGGTCAGAGAGATGTTTTATGCAAGGTTTGATGATTGTTCAGTCTTGTAGTTGAGAATACTAACTTTGACATAAATGTTGAACTTCGACATAACAGAAGTGTTGACAGATGGACGGACGAACAGCCAGACGAACGGAAAAGCAGACGCCTATCTCCCAAAGTCAGGAGGTCAGGGAGATGTTTCATGCAAGGTTTGATGGTTGTTTAGTCTTGTAGTTGATTAGAATACTAACTTTGACATAAATGTCGAACTTCGACATAAATGTTGACAGACGGACAGACGAACGGAAAAGCGGACACCTATGTTGCAAAGTCAGGAGGTCAAGGAGATGTTTCATGCAAAGTTTGATGGTTGTTTAGTCTTGTAGTTGATTAGAATACTAACTTTGACATAAATGTCGAACTTTGACATAAATGTCAAACTTCAACATAAATGTTGACAGACGGAGGGACGGACGGAAAAGTGGCTCTTAGTGATCCATTCGGGAGCGCTAACCACTGGCCACGCGTATTCTTCTCCATGTTAGGTCAAGAGAGATATCTACGATATTATTAATTATTGGTCAAGACCTTAGTTGCCCATGTAAGGCTCCTTCTATCATGTTGTACATAATTTCTTTGAAAGGATACTATCATGTGACCAACAAAGGCTGGAGATGTTTTGGTCATGTGGATTAAATTGTTTAAGGAGAACAAAATCATTGCAATCCCAGATCTTTATATCATCTCCTCCCGAGACAAGACACAGCTCCATTTCTTCTTGCTTTCACACTGTCCTCTTCCTCATAGAGTTTCACCAGTCAACAGATAATCTCAACTTTGGCATCTCCATCAACTGTAGAAAAAGACATTTAAACCCAACATTAACTATTAACCCTAGTCCTGCTGAGCCTGGATATGCCCTGTCTTTGCAGTGTAGATCCAGATCAGTTGGCTTCTGAAGAAGCCAACTGATCTGGATCTGCACTGTTCATCATTTAGTATGTTGATTTGTATCAACAAAATATCTGAATCAAATAATCTGACTGGATGAAAATTAAAAGTGGGCGTGGCATTTTAATTTATTCAGCAGGACAAAGGTTAACGCTTTGCATGCTGGGTAAGAATTTCAGCAGACAACATTCTGAAATATTGTTTTTATTTTTTTTCCCAGAAAATAGGATTTGACAATTCATGCAAATTGTCTCTTAATTTATGGGAATGAGACTGTGTAGCTTCCTGTGGAGTGACTGAATCAAAATCAGAAAGTAGGACCATCTTATCAGGCAATTTATTCCACAATAAGTTTGCTACTACATGTATAGGGACAATCGGCATGGAACTCTTCAGGCAAAAGAAACCAAAGAAGTTATAAAATTCGCCATTTTGTCTCACTCGATGGAGGTTTCTTCGAACAAAGAAGTCTGAGTCTGCCAGGTACTCCAAACACCTGGTAAGAGTATTACATTGATTGTGTGCGGAAATTAATTGAATCAAAATGATGAAAAGAGGGGGGATGTACCAAACTCAATATGTAGTTTCAGAGAAATATAGAATTTCATTTTATGTGTGACTGAGAGCTGTGCACATGGAGAAATCAATATGAAAGTTTGAACTATGAATGATGATTCCGAGACACTGCCGAGAACACTTATTACACTAATTTTACGGCCCAGTCAACCCAATGGGGTCATGTCAAGTGTGGTCAGTTCACCTAACCACACTTTTATTGGGCAGGCTTAGTCCTCTAAGCGGTTAACCAGTATTGTACACATTCTTTCGCCAGAAACTGACAACTGCCCTTCTTGAATCAGCGGAAGGGAGAGAATGACCGCAGAAAATATTGCTTGATAAATCTCCATGAAAAAATGTTGCCAACCCTGCTTTTTGCGGTACTTGTATAAAGTTTTATGTACAACAGCTATTTCCATTATCAGCATCTTTTTCCATGACACAATTGCAGATACATATATTTTCAACACACTAAGCTTTATATTCTATCACAGTTTAAGACATTTGCAAATTATTTTGGTCCCGGCCAGGTACAGGCATATATTTCAAAAACCAGTGGATATAATTATAAAATTCTGCAATTCACTATAGTTTCATTTTTGTAAATATCATATAATTAATCTGCCAATCACTATTATGTTGAAAAAAAAAAAAGACAAACATGTCGAAGCCACAGATTCTATACAGCATATGCTTATTTTCTTTTGGTTCCAGCATGGTCCTGGGCACAATTTTCCTGAAGATGAATGTATGCATTTTCAAAATTTTGCGACTTGAGAAATCCCAGGAATAATGGTCATTTCTTGAAAATTCTCTAGCTGACATGGGCCTAGTCAATTGGCAATACCCTATAACAATCTTCTTGTAATGTATTTTGACGCACATCTAATTTGACACACCTTTCATTTTCTTTCCATTCTTCAATTAACAGAGAAGTTTTTATTTTGTCTAAGTGTTGTTAGTAACAGTTAATGCTGAAGTGTTACACCTGAGTGGTGAATTGGAAAACTGGGACTAATCAGAGAAAGCTGTGCCAGTTTTTCCTCCAGTAGCCTTTTTTTCCTTTAAATACTTATGGTACATTTTCCATTTGAAAAACAACTCAAGAATTAGTTAGATATTGTCCTGTCATGTATTTTGACGCACATCTAATTTGATGCACTTACATGTTTCTTCCTATTCTTGGACTTTCAGAAACTTTTTTGTAATGCCTCATCGTTATTGGGGTAGAGCAGCATAAGTGAGTCACTTCAGGCGTTTAAGTAGAAATTCTAGGATCTTCTTGGAAAATTACAACCATGTAACCGTGAATGGTCAACATTTTGAAAAAAATGCTTAAAGCACATTTTTCCTTTGAATTAAAGCTCAAAACTTTAAAGATGCATCAGCTACATCTGAATCAAACATGCTTCTTTGTCACAGTGTCACCTGATGCATTTATTCACAAGTATGATATATGGATGAAATGCTAATGCATACACAACATTACTTTCCAAATAAATATGAGGTCTTATATGAAAATATTTTGCAGCTGGAAGAAGAGAAATTCATAAAGTAATTTTCTGTGTAACTTGTTTGATGCTAAGCATAAATAATTTGAAGAAAAATATTTTTGCTGACAATAAATAATCTATTTAAAACACATTTTATCAAGATATGTGGCAAATTTGCGCATGCAAGCAGAAGAAACAAGCATTTCAACTGCCCTACCCCTAAAAACTGAGACATAAAAATGACAGCAATTCGCAAAATGAGGTCAGATTTTTAAAATCTACACAGGTGTCATTCAACAATGATTCTTGTCATTTTATTTTATTCTAACAGACAAATGATGCTGCCTGAACATGGTCCTGGTATTATTGAAAAACTTAAATTACTATCTTGCAAGAAAAATAGCAGCCTATTAGATGCGTCATTTCATATATGAGTGTTTACCAAAATGACAATCACCATGGTGGTCATATCTCACTTTGAATATTTATGAAGACAGTTGATGCAAATTTATTTTAATGATATTAAATAATGTTCTAGAAGTCCATGATTGTCTTACACAAAACAAACGTACTGGGAGTTGTTCTTGCAATTAATGACATGTCAAATAATGCTTAAGTGGGTCAAAACCCACGAGTTTCGGCTAAATAAATTTCATTTGTATAAGGCCATGTTCCTCTGTTGCAGATCACCAATGGCAGATGCAAAGTGCTTGTCACATAGTTGGAATGCTGTTAAAAACTAAATATTACTTGTCAAAATTATGCTATGTATTACATGAGAGTATTCAGCAAACTGACAAAGAAGAAATCAACAAGTAGTTATCCCTTTAAATGTTAGATCCCAAAAATAATATGCATGTATATCATACAAAATTAATTTTGCTGGCCAAGTAGACATGATAGATTATCTTTAGAACACTTTCATCTAAAAGTATTGTTCATGCCTCCAACCCAAAAATGAAATATGTGCATCAATTACCCTACCCATTAAATGTTGTCTGCTTATGTCGTCTGCTGCATCTTCTTGCAAACTTTTCAAACTTACATTTTGCATATAGGCAAACAGTGTGGACCCAGATCAGACTGCTCCTGCAGTCTGATCTGGGTCCACACTGTTTGCAACAATGACTTTTAAAGTAACCGGCAGAAGACAAAGCAGACGACAATAGTTGTGATTGGCACTTTAAGGGTTAACACACCCTAACAGTGGCTATTTTCTAAACGGGTACTTTTTAGAGCCGAACAAAAGTAACAGAAAGACAATTCTTCCAGTCTGGTAACACTTTAACGTATCGATGATGCCTTTTGGATTATTGATATAACCATATTTCCATATAATTTCCACAGTCTTTTGAAAAATACGAAAACTGATTTGATGCGTCATTTCATGACTATAAACCCAAACTAGAGCAAGTGCCCAGAAGGTCACGAATACCCCCGGCTGGCACCATTTTCTAATTATCAAATATTTTAAAGTCAGTGACAATGGTATAAAGCAAAATCAATGGACCATAAAATATAGGTCATTGACCCACATACAGCTCATGTAGTCAGTCTCTGACACTGATTTATCATCTGAAGTACACTTTTTCTGGAGTAAATAGTCTTCAAGACATGAAGCTAAATTGCTGGACCATAAAATATAGGTCATTGACCTACATAAACTTGATAGGTCAATCTGATGGTCACACTGATCCATTATACCAACTCTGATGTTATCCAGTAAATAATCTATAAGATCAGTGATTTTTTTAACAATTTTGCCTTTATGGGTCCTGGGACTCGCTAGGTCCAGAATTCATGCATCCCAAACTCAAACTATGCATCCAGCCTGGGACTCGTGGTGAAATATTTTGTTGCGTCCTAGACTTTTCATTTAAACTTGTGTTTGTTTGTGTTGAGGTTTTACGGCCCAGTCAACCCAATGGGGTCATGTCGAACGCGGTCAGTTTACCTAACCACACGTTTACTGGGCAAGCTTAGTCCTCTAAGCGGTTAACCAGTACTGTGCACATTCTTTCGCCAGAAACTGACAACTGCCCTTCTTGAATCAGCGGAAGGGAGAGAATGACCGTAGAAAATATTTCATGATCAATCTCCACGAAAGAATGTTGCCGACCTCGGCGGGAGTTGAACCCGCGACCTCCTGGTCTCCGGTCGGACGGCGCATCCAACTGAGCCACCGAGGCCGGCTTTTAAACTTGTGTAACAGTGTTTTATAATTACTTTCTTAGTATTTTAATTAGATGTGCAATAAAAGTAAATAGTGGTGACTGAGTTGCTTTAATTCTTTCCAGAAAACTTCCTGAGAAATATGAAACTATAGTACCACTGTCTATTAAAACAGAAGTGTTAAGAAAATGTTTTCACCTACAGGTTTATGAAAATGTTTTCATAAAACTTCAGTTTTTGTGACAGATGATCAAATACCGGTGATACATAATTAAGGATAGACATTTTGTCTGTTTTGACTAGACCGTAATACAAAGCAGAGACTTTTTTTGTCTGTTGCTTTGTGGGTTCAGTTTGGAACTGGGGGTTTCCGTTATCGAGATCGCCATCATCCGCAGTCACAGACTTTGTTGTCCGTGTCAGTCTGATTTGCTGATTTGCGTTTGCTGTTAGGGGTCTAGTTTTATTATCTTTTTAGGGTGCATCGTTTTCTTCTTTCAAAAAAAAAAAAAAAAAAACGATTGCTGTTTCCTGTTGACAATTGCAATGTCAATGTCGGTGTTACGATAAAAGTTCTCAACAGACTAAAAACCAATACTTTAGTCTCCGCTACGGTTTCCTCCGGTACTGGACAACTTGGTATTGTTTTTTGACTGTATAGGTAGAATCGGTGTACCGTAGAGATACGATGCCTTTCAGTATTGGCTTTTACCAAACACGGTACTGAAACAGCGCTTGCGCATTCGCTTTTCCGAAAATGAAAGTAGATTTCAAGAAGCAAAACGTAAGTACATTCGAGAATTTTATGAGTCCACGGGACTCACAGAGGCTAATTTTTTGCTTCCTATGGCGAAATTATGCGTACAGGACGCAGGACGCACGCCTAAAAATATCACTGTAAGATACTGAGCAAAATCACAAGACCATGAAATATAGGTCATGCTGACTTACAGTTGTATATTTACTTTGAGGTCAAAGTTTGGGTCACACTGTGTCATTATATGTAAATACATATATGACACTTAGGCATCAAATAGTGGTAGGTGTAAGACAAAATCACAGGGCTATGAAATATAGGTCAAATAATCCCAAACTATGATATTCATACATCAAATTATCTTCAAGATGTAACATAAAATCACTGGACCATGAAATATAGGTCACAGTGACCTACATTTACTTTTATGTCAACTGTCGGATCATACTGATTCATAATCCCAAATGAAGATGCTCATACATCAAATAACATTCAAGATATAAGGCAAAATCACTGGACCATGAAATATAGGTCGTGACCTACTTTGTTAAAATGTCAATTGTGGTGTCACACAGAACCAATATCCCACATATCACATTAATCCATGAAATACAGTCTAAAAGAGCGCCACCTTTGGGAGTGGACTAAATTGGTTGTTATATAAAGGTGGCTGTCTTGTCAAGGTTAAGTCAAAATTGCCACCATGGAAGAAAACAAGGTCATCACACCAGAGTCTGGCGGGTATCTAGGACACAAATTAGTGATAATTAAGTTTGGACTTGGTACTCAAGTCAGCTGAAAAAGAATAGAAAGCATCTTTCAATTTTAATTAATACACTTCTGTTGTTGTTTTTTTTTTGTATGTTTTTTTTTGTTTGTTTGTTGTTTTTTTTCATTATTTTTAACAAAAAAAGAAAAAAAAAATGGAGGCCAAACATTATGGGGGCAAATCGCTCCTGCGATATCGACCAAAATCCAGGAAGCTGCCATAATTTCGGTCAATATTTGTGCGCAAAAGGAAGGCATTGTACCAAAAACCACTTACATTGCATAAGAGCACCTTTGATCCACTCTGATTTGAAGTGAAAAAGATTGTATCAAGAAAAAATGAAAAAAAAAAAAAATTTTTTTTGTTCCACAAGAAGTTCGTCCCAAGGTTCGTTTGCCGACTTTTCTTGTTCGGTTATAAGCTACCATTACTAAATTAATTTTGATCGACAGAGATCGCTAAATTACCTATCACTGTAAAAAATCTTTTTCCCAGAAAGCTTAAAAATATTTCAAAGAAAGAAAAAAATCTTAGCTTTACTAACAAGATCATATGAGACACAACCAGAGTTGGCGAGAGCGTGTTGACAAATGACAACAGACCAGTTTCCCCAGGGTATTTACCTGTAATTTCACACATTTGGGCACACATGATTGGCTTCTAACTGACATTTGAAGTTGATTGTCGATGATTATAGGCAATTTAAATTTTTACAGGTAATATGTGGCCGTCATATGGAGAACAATTTGTGTTTTGGGAATAAATTTACTGGCTGATGGCACTCATGTAAAGATGGCGCTCTTATAGAGAACAAAATCATAGAGAAATTGATCGGGAATGTTTAAAGCTGGCGCTTTTAGGCAGATGGCGCTCTTAAGGAGGTGACTGATTCAGCAGGTTTGACTGCAGTCTTCAAAATATAAGGTAAAATTATTGGAGCATGAAAATATGGTCACAATGACCTTATTACACTGAATGTTGATGTGATAAACATGTCTGTTGCCCATCCTTCTTTATTATTAAGAAGTTGTTTGTATAAACAAACTGCAATATACTACTTTATTGGGGTGTCCTAGATTTTGACCTCTAGCCCCACCCTGTGGCATGACGCAGGGGTTCATAGACGTAGAATGGAAGAGAAAACTCACTGGAAGAGAAAACTTACAGGTACGGCCAGTTTTTGATCAATGGCTGCAGAGATATAAGTAATAAAAAAAACTTAAAGTAAAACTTGGTTATAGAAAAGGTTAATGAACGGAATCACAGATGGATGGATGTTCTAACAAAACGGGTGTTATGTGACTTTTTGTACTCACAACTGATGGTTATGTGATCCTTTTTCTTATGTGACCCATCACATAAAACGAAAGTTTTCTAATGAAATAATGGTTATGTGACTTTTTTTTCTAACAAAATGATGGTTATGTGACATTTTTATGGAATAAGTCACATAAATGTATGGACAGCAGTCACATAACCATCAAAGTGTCACATAACCATCATTTTGTAAGAAAAAAACTCACATAACCATCATTTTGTTAGAAAATTTTCATTTTATGTGACGGGTCACACAAGAAAAAGGATCACATAACCATCAGTTGTGAGTACAAAAAGTCACATTTAAAACACCCATTTTGTTAGAACAGACAGACTAACTGATGGATGGAACCGACGAAAACTACATACCCCTTCCGAAGGTATAATGAGCCATTACAGTTGTCCGTTTTCATTTTGAATTTTTCTCAAGACATATGAAATAGGAATATTTCAATGGTGTTAATTTATGTACTAGTAGTCCATGACTATGTTGCATAATGAAACTATACTGCATGCGTCTGGAGAAATGAACAAACTGCCAAATATTCCTTAAGTGCGTCAAAACCAATGCCTCACAATTGCCTGCCCCACAATTGGCCAAAACGTATCCCTTTTGCGGCTGGGGCTTTCATACCCCTGTTGAATAGAAAAATTGGATCATTTTATTAAGCAAGTAATTATACAAATTTTGATGGTGAATACAGCATTTTACATGTATGGCAATATCAGATTAAAAGAAATTTAACCCTTAAAGCGCCAGTCACAACTATTGTCGTCTGCTTGTAATTTTAAAAGTCATTTTTGCAAACAGTGTGGACTCAGATCAGACTGCTCCTTTAGGAGCAGTCTGATCTGGGTCCACACTGGTTGCCTGTATGCAAAAATAGGTTTGAAAAGTTTGCAAGAATATTCAGCAGACGACATAAACAGACGACATTTTCAGATGCAGTTTTTCTTGGCGCTTTAAGGGTTAAAAGAAATAAGTATCAAACTCATTCGAACAAATACAAGAAAACACTATATCCATGAAAGATCAGAGATAGAATATTTTACTGGTGACACATCAATACACATTCATTCACCATGGCCAATGATAAAAATGAAAATCACTACTTTGTTTGTTTGTGTTGAGGTTTTACGGCCCAGTCAACCCAATGGGGTCATGTTGAGCGCGGTCAGTTTACCTAACCACACGTTTACTGGGCAGGCTTAGTTCTCTAAGCGGTTAACCAGTACTGTGCACATTCTTTCGCCAGAAACTGACAACTGCCCTTCTTGAATCAGCGGAAGGGAGAGAATGACCGTAGAAAATATTTCATGATCAATCTCCATGAAAGAATGTTGCCGAATTGGCAGGGGTTGAACCCGTGACCTCCTGGTCTCCAGTCGGACGGCGCATCCAACTGAGCCACCGAGGCAAATCACTACTTTAGCCGCCTCCCTAATGTCAGCACAGTCAAATGGCAAATTTTTATTGGAAACACTTTTGCATAACCACATTGTTTCTATGCCAATGACTGCGAAGACTACTGCAGTCTCTAGATCTCACAAGAGATGTGAATCTAGCAACAGAACTTTCAGCAGACGATATTATAGATCCACCTGGAGTGCATTCCAATCCCTAATGGTGTCTGGGAAGAAACTGTACGGGTGTAAATGTCAGTTCTAGCATATGGCACTTGAAAAGCTATTGGATGCTGAAATTTAGGCTTTTCTTGGGTCATCAAAATTTGGCAGATGCATAGAAATACCAGAACACACCAAAACACTGGAACACACACAGAACACTTATTTTTTTTTAGCATGTTGTTAAGAACAAACTAGATCTCCGTAAACATTAGCTGATCCGCATTTCAGTGTTTTAGATTAGTGTGTTTCGGTCTTTACATCAAGTGGGTTTCAATACATATTGATGCATAAAACTTCATTTACTGCACACATCAGAAAAACAAACAGGGCATTTTCTGCCTGTTCAGATGGGGCCAAATTTCGGCCCCATTCCCAATGCCAAATATCCTCTATTTTTCCCAATGTCATCATATTTTTTCAAAAAAAAAAAAAAATAAAATGCCACAAAAAAAAAAAAAAAAAAAAACGAAGCGTCAACCTGAATGTATTGATTGATCATGCAACTGTCTGTGACCACATGTAGATGCGAACAACTATTGATTATACTGGTTACCGGCTATTTATACTGGCGGTATCAAATTTACATCGAATAGGCTGGGGCCAAAAAAAGATGATGGCGCGCAGATAGGAATAGGAAAATGAAGTTTTTTTAAAAGTAAAACATATTTTAACGAGTAATACTTAACCTATAGATAATGTGTTATGTGCTATTCTATTCTGTTTTCACACCTTCCACAGAAAAAACGACCTTTCAGTCGTTAATTAAAGTCTTAAACCAGAAGGTCCCTTAGGCAGTTACCTGTGTGACGTAACTCTTCCCGCTCAATTGACCACGTGTCAGTTTCTTTTATGTGTAAAACAATAGACACAATTAGGAGAGATAAGCGAGGGTGGGCGGAGGGAGATAATTGATTATCTATAGGTTAAGTATTACTCGTTAAAATATGTTTTACTTTTAAAAAAACTTCATTTTAACTTCATAATACATTAACCTATAGATAATGTGTTAGAATTTGCAGAATAGGAGGGAGGTGCTCTCCTAATTCTAACACCAATAATATCTCACCACTTCTGGTTAAGACTCAGGAAACTCAAAGGAATCAGATACATTCTAATTCTATATTTAATAGAAAGAATGGTCTAGATTCACAAAATAGCTTTAAGGTGTTATGATCTAACAACCTTATATATATTAGTAGACTCTAGAGGAAGCCAGTTCTTAAGTCTCAGAGACCTAACATCGGCCCCCCCCCCCCCTCTTTTTTTCTTTTTGGGAAACAACAATTGGCTTCAAAAAGAAAAGGGAGTCATTGAGACATAACATAAATATTCCATCGCAAAGTAAGCTAGGAATATAGAAATATTTTGAAAACAAAATTTGTAAAACAAAAAGCCAAGACCATACACTGTAAGTAGTCTATGTAGGATCTTGAATAAATAAGGAAAAGTCTACTCGGTGGAGTTTCCTATAGATAACTGACATATGTAGATATTTTGGATAAAATTCTAGATATGTGAAGCTATGTAATTGTAATAGTCTAAGCTATTAGAATTATAAACTAATTAAATTCTGTTAATTGGAGCAACAGGACAGTTTCCGATGAACAGACACAGACTTAAAATAACCATAATGTGTAATTATTTCCCTTGATCAAATTAAAGAAGGGGAGATAATAAAAGTAGATGGAGTTAACTTAACTATAACTAAGTTATCCATCAGAAGAAAAAAGGTATAGACAAACATAATGGTTAAAACTATTGCTAGACTAATTGTATAACGAATTTTTAGTCAAGCAATAAAATAATACAGAGTTTGCATATAACTGCTGGGAAGAAAAAACAACTTAAACCATTGATAATTAGTTTTGTCATAGACATATAAAAGCGTTTGATGTCCTGACAAAAAAATAAAGAATAAACTGTCAACATCATAACTAAAGAGTTTGACAGACAATAAAAGAGATAAGAATAAGGTTGATCGCAGCAAACTGTATGACGGTCATAGTTTGGCTAAATCTTACCGTATTGATAAGATTAAGCAATAATAAATAAGCTGGATAGAATCTTTCTATACCAGAAGATTGCCATGAAAAGTACTCCTGAGTAAATAATCATGGAAATCAAGAAATGTTAAAAATCCACTTTGATACGAATCAAAATGTTCATAAAAAGAGAAGGACTCAGAGAAAAAGTAATAGTGTGATAATCTCTGAAGAAAGATTATACAATAATACTGATTATTAATCTCAAAAAACACTTAATTTAAAAGTTAAGAGATAGTATTACTATTCTATACGCATATTTAAGAATAGTAAGAAATATATTAATACTAAATAAAAATTATACTACTGAACAAAATTCCCGCTATAAATCATAGGTTAAGCGTAACTATTATTTAAGCAAGGAATTATTAAACATATAACTCTCTATAAAATTACTGCCCAGAAATTTTATAGATAAACATTCAATCAAATTTTTAGAATTGAATATTAATAGAATAAAATCTATGTCTGCATAATTGGTAATTCCTGAAATATCAAATTACGTACTCGCAAATGAGTTCAGGAAGAAAATACATATATATACTCTCGAGATCTATGTGTAAACCATAGAGAGTAATAATATTATTACCGCGATCCCTGACGGAAGGGTAAAAACATGTATATGAAAGAGATAATAATTAATTTAACGTCATATAGGTTTAAGATAAAATTTGTTTAATCTTTAACCAATATGCAGCAACAGTGACTCGATATTCTGTATTCGTACGTAGAAAAGGAGTACTTAGTCATTAGAATTTTGAATGATTGAAATAGAGATAATGGGATCTAAAAGGATGTATCTCCATGAACTGAATCGAAGGATAATATCCATTCTAAAAAACTAGGGCTTGTTTTAGGCTTAGTTTAACAAGCGTAGAATTGAATTATTTTCAAGTATTCATGAAGTCGTTATGCTCTGAATACTGAGAAAAAAGTTAAAATATTGTTTAGGAAATAAAAAAGTGACTGTTCCACAATGTTAGCTAGATTTAAACCTTGAACGTAGCGAGAAGGTCAATCTAATTTAAAAGTAAGATGAGAAAGATAAATAATGAAGATAGATATATAAATATCGGAATAATATATTATCTCCAATAATTATCAAATAATCTGAATGTTTAAAAGCATAAATACTACTCGAAAGTTTATTTACCGAATGTATAATCGGAGAAAACTTTCAGTATGTTCAAAAACGTATCACAAAAGTAAGATCTGACCAGGAACGTAGGTGCAGCACTTACTAAGTTGTGAAGTTAAAATAAACATATTTTATATTATAAATTGAAGCAGTGCATTTCAAAATCATCGACATCTTGAAATGACTTATTGTGTGGAAAAATAAATAAATATCCAGTTTCGGAAAGATATTTATCTATATATATAGACCATTTTTGATGCGGACTGGAAATCAAGATATTAATCTTTGCATTATTCGCAAACTGAACTTGAACTCTTAGCGAGAATTACTATGATCCCTTTAACGAATGTAAACATAAAGGAGGGGTAAAGAGATAATTAAGAGTGTCTTAATTCTTTACCGGCTCGTAATTAAGGATGTTTTCCCTTTTGTCTAAGCCTAGACTATAGATTGATTAATATAATTATAATAATATCTGCTATTATGAGGTAAACTCTCGTTAATTAACCTCTAAGCATATATCAAAAATATATATCAACATAATCTAGAGCTTCGGTAAGTTTAGAGGAAGGAAATGATTGACTTTGGCAGTTTCTGAATAGTTACAAAGTCAATAAAACAAAATATCAAAAGGAAAGTATTGTATATAAAATCTAATTTAGGCAATAATAATCTGTCACGTACTGAATAATTAATGCCTTTACTAAATATGTATCCATTGTCAATACCAAAGTGCAAGAAAATTTTGATTGACATGGACTCTAGTTATAAATAAAATATTAGAGGTATAGAGCTAGTCGAAGCAAAACTATTCCTCAATAAGATAAAGTAGACCTATAATATACGAGGATTAATTGGGTCTAGAATTATAATCATAATAAAATTATTATTCCAATATGAAGAATCTTCAGCGTAATAGATTCTTACTGAGGCAAAAATATCTGGTATATTGCTATCGTAGTCTTAAATGATCCAGAAGAAAAAATAAAACAGGCAAAGTAAAGAACGTATCGAATTATATCTATGCCTAAATATAAGATTTTTTTTCTTATTTATTATTTTATAGCAGAGTTTAGACAGAGCACGACTGACCTAGACTCTTATATAATCAATCAAAAGATAGTATAAAATAGAATAATAGCTTATCGGATCAACTATTTTCCATGTAGAAAAGGCAAAAGGAAAATATGTACCTCAACTAGAATTTTAAATCGTAGTAATCTAGAGAGGTAGCGAATAAATAAATAAACTGTTAATTTATTTATCTGGTTGGTGTAAATTTCCGATACCTTAAGAATGAAAAATTAATAGAAAGTAGAAAAGATCGATTGCTACTTTCTTGTCAATTTACTCCTTAGATTACATGCTGATTACATATCGGAGCATGTAGAAGAAAAACAGGGGAGGAAAGAAGAAAAATTTTTATATTTCGTGTATATTTTTCTTCTTATAAATAACGATAGTTTTATAGTTCACCTTTGCCCTAGAGCCGAATAAGGTGAATATGTAAGAAGTTAATCTCTTTGTAGCGAACAAACGAGATATAATTATAGCTGGAAGTATCTTCTACACTTAGTGAATGAATTGCGAATTTGATCGTAACCGATAATTCTTAATTCATTTTCAATAATAAATATATATATAGAATTTAAGTCAAGTTCAAAAGTAACTGGACAGAATTCAACAATATAAATGGCTACTAGGTATTAGAACCCATCGCTGTCATTCAATAACCTATAATCCAAGACTATACATGTCTATAGTGGTTATATATGAATATATGTTGAGCCTGGAACACACTAGTAATCTGACACAAAGTCTACGAAACTACTGCCCGGTGGAATTTCGTTAGAATGACCTGGCACTACTCTACGAAGTGCCTCCCGATGAAATTTTCGTTAGAGCCGGAATTTAAACGCTGTCTAGCAGATTAAAGAGATAAAACATCATTTGAATGACCTGGCACTAGTCTACGAACTGCTGCCTGGTAAGAATTTTGTTATAGTCGGAAGTTTAACTCTTTCTAGCGGATAAAAGAGATAAAACATAAGTTAATTTAAAATATTAATGGAATTACACACCTATAATAAGTCAATGGAATATTAAAAATTCTAGTCTGATTTGGGAAAGACTGTACAGAATTTTTTGTATAAAAAGTTATTATGTATTTCACTTAATAACCTATATCCATTGACTTAAACGTGAATGGAGCTCTATGAACGATAACAGATTGTTCGGGAATTAGTAATCATTATTTTGACACTAGTTACCCGACACAATGACCGGACACTAATATTCGTAACTGTTGCCCGGTAAAGTTACAAGAAATTTGACAAATTGATCGGATAGTAGTATTCGTAACTCTAGTCCGATGAAAAAGGGAGATTATATATGAAAACTGAGCAGGCACAAGTATTCGAAACTTTTTCCCGAAGATAATTAATTATAAGGCAAAAATTGACCAGACACTTTCTGTAAAAGTTTGCCTGGTGAAAAATCAGAAATAATATAATAATATGACCGGGTATAAGTATCAGAAATATTACTGATACTTTGCCCAGTGAAAAAATTTTTTAATAATTAGACATAATGACCGGAAGTTAGTATACGTGACTATTTTGTCCGGTGAAATATGTCAGAAACTAAGTCTTTCCAGAAAATAATTAAATTATTGACTGGAGACTAGTTGACTGGTGACTGGTGACTGTGTGACTGGTGACTGGGTGACTGGTGACTGGGTGACTGGTGACTGGTGCCTGGTTGACTGGCACCTGGATGACTGGTGACTGGTGCCTGGTTGACTGGCACCTGATTGACTGGTGACTGGTGAAGCTGATTGACTGGAGCCTGGGTGACTGGTGACTGGTGACTGGATGACTGGTGACTGGTGACTGGTGGACTTAGACTTTATAGGATACTAAGTACCCAAAGATGCCACCTTGATGGGTCTTACCCAGGCAGTATAGCCATATGGGGTGGGGCTCCCATCAGTAAAGAATTGTCTTATAACCCATCAAGGGTTGACAAGTTCTTTACAATCAGCTTCTCCACCATGAGAATCTTTAGCCAACTGAAGATCTCTGCAAACAAAAGTCCAGGAAAAAAAAAACATATCGTAATTGCTGAATAAGCTGGAACGAAAAGGACAAAAATATTCTGCATATATAAACACGACTATCGAACCGATCGCGCACGAGCGTTGTGCCGAAAAGCGAGAGTCGCCAAAACGCATGTGGAAAAAGACCAGTCAAAAATACATGAAATCGAAAATTGAAAATTTTAAATAATAACACAGAAAGTGAAAGGAGTGATAAATAAACAAAAGAAACACAAGGATACATAAATTTATCCGTGAGGAAAGAAATAATCCAAATTTCTATCACAGGTAAATAATCCTTGTTGAATTTCTTTGTCCACAGAAAAGAAACTGACACGTGGTCAATTGAGCGGGAAGAGTTACGTCACACAGGTAACTGCCTAAGGGACCTTCTGGTTTAAGACTTTAATTAACGACTGAAAGGTCGTTTTTTCTGTGGAAGGTGTGAAAACAGAATAGAATAGCACATAACACATTATCTATAGGTTAATGTATTATGAAGTTAAAATATTGTTAGTAAACCTAGCTTTATTTGACTGACTAATCAAAATAATATCGGTCTTAAAAGGTTATGTTTTGCAACTGTAAACAATCACCATGTCACTCAGCATCTCATAACTGCAAATACTACATAAAAAAGATCAAAAACCAAGATGCCAACTCTTGCATGAAGCTTTTGGCATTTGGTTTCACTCACGCTAATCCAGCAGCCACTGAATCAACATCGCCATCATCAGCTGAAACGTTACCAAGTTCAAGCTGCTAGGTGGAGAAATTTACAGAGTCTCCATCGTTACATAAAACATCTAAGAAACAAGAGGACACATCCGATTCTAAGCTAGGTCAGACCCAACAGGCATCAACCAATCCAAAAAGCAACACAGGATCAGATTCTGCTCCTGGCATTTCTCAGATCAAATTGTGCTCCCAATTTTGGTGTTTTGTCGATAAATTATTTCCCAGTTTTGCCAAGGGGCCTTTTCCCAAAATGCCTGGCTAAAGTCCTGACAAAACACTTGAAATTATGAAATTAATAAAGCGATAAGCAAACAATAAATGCTACATGTAATAAGTATTCGTTCTTGGACTTTTTTAGTCTGACATTCACTCAGTATCCAGTCTTCGCAAAAACTTTTGAAGTGCTACAGGACGGCTGTCAGTCAGATAGAAATTTTCTCCATGAAAGAGGGAAAATCTACAGGACAGACAAATTTCGGTTTCAACTGATAAGAACTTAGGATTAGAAAATATAAGTTTTCAGATGATACTATTTCAGTGCCTTTTTACCCAAAAATGTGAAGGCAAAAGCAAATGAAATTTTAAAAAAATGAAAAAAAAAAAAAAAAAAAAAAAAAAACATCTATTATTAAATTTGGCAATTGAAAAGTGTTGCAGGACAGCTGTCAGCTTGGCCAAAAATTTTTGCAGGTCAAAATGAAACTTTGCTGGTTTTGTGAGACAGTCTTGCAGTTTTTGTGAAGGCTGAGTATATAGCTATAAATGGCTACTGAAACACACAGAGTTCATACCGATATTCAAAATTTGTTTGCTTCAGTCATGAACGCTATCAAGGTCATATTTCACTATTTGCTAACACTATTAATAACTTTTTACAAAAGAGTATTAGGGCCATATGTACTTTTAATTCTGTTGAGAGGTATCTTGAAATTTCAACTTACTATCTCGAAATTTCGACTTACTAACTCGAAATTTTGACTTACAAACTCGAAATTTTGACTTTCTTTCTCTGTATACTGCCTCACGCCCTCATGGGCATTCTAGACAGGTGGGCGCTGTCATGCTGAAAGAAAGAGGAAAATATAGACAAAAGAATAAAGAGGGGATAGTGAGAGGATAACAGGTGATAGGTTAAAATAGTTGGTGAGGTAGAAGGCTTAAAAACAAAAATTAAAAACATCACTTTTGGGACCTAGCGGCGGGAGTGGTGCAGTTTACCAACTTCTTCCTTGAACGCATCAAGGGATGGCAAGCATACAACCAATTCAGGGAGGGCATTCCACTGAACTATGGCTAGTAGAAAGAATGAGTATTTATAGAAGTTTCTGTGGGTGTGAATCTGACGGACAGTCATTGAGTGGCAATTTTTAGAAGTCCAAGTTTTGGGATGAATATAGTCTGGAATGGGAACTGCCACGAGCCCATAGACGATCCGGTAAAACAGGCATAAGCGGGCATCTGACCTTCTTTGTTCGAGGGTCCGCCATCCTAAGTTTTCTATCATCGATGTGACACTATAGTCCTAGTTACTGGTGGTCCATCATGCGGCTCGGCTCTGAGTTTTTTCTATTTGGGAAATCTTATCCTTTGTATGAGGGTCCCATATGGGAGAAGCATATTCTAGTTTGGGACGTGCTAGTGTGTTGTAAGCAATCTCTCTCACTTTGGGGAGTTTTATCTTTATGTTCTTCTTGAGGAAGCCCAGTGTACTGTTTGCATTTCCGGTTATTCTGTCTATGTGGGAGTTCCAAGACAGGCCAGAAGAGATGACAACCCCCAAGTATCTAGCACTGGTCACAGCCTTCAGAACCCGTCCATTACCGTAGGTAATACAAGGTATTAATAGGTCTCCTAGAGGCTGTCACCCTCACCACCTGGCACTTTGAGGGGTTGAACTCCATGTCCCATCTGGACTCCCACCCAGACAGAGTGTCAAGATCCTTCTGAAGCACTTGTCCATCATTCGGGCTCTCAACCGTCAGGTAAACGGCCGTGTAGTCAGCAAACAGACGGACTTTGGAAGTGATAAGGTCTGGCTAGTCTTTTATGTAGATGAGGAATAGAATCGGACCCAGCACAGAAGCCTGGGGCACTCCTGATGTGACTGGAACCGAGTCTGACTCCTCACCATCTAGGACAACTGACTGCGACCGGTTACCCAGAAAGGCCCTTATCCAGCCAAGTGCTTTTCCTCTGATCCCATATTGGTGGAGCTTCCAAAGGAGTTTGGTGTGCTTTACCTTGTCAAAAGCCTTTGAAAAGTCCAACAATATAAGATCAGTTTGTTTACCCACACTTGCACTCCGGGCAACTTCCTCGACCAACATGGTGAGCTGGGTTTCACATGCAGTAATTTTTTTTATCTGCGCATCCCGAGTCCCGTACTCACATTTTTGCTTTGGGACTCACATTTTAAATCTCAGCAAGTCCCAGGACTCACAAAGTTATAGTGGAAAATTCTGTACTGGATGCAATGATTTTCTAGTAGGACTCACTTTATATAGCCAAAGCCAGTCCTGGAATGCATAGGCATAAAATTGTAAATAATTCACTGCACATGACCATTTTTCTCTGAAACCATGTTGAAGATCATATAGTAGATCATGTGAATTGATATGCTCAACCACCTGTGATGCCATAATATGCTCGAGGACCTTACACAGTATGCATGTGAGAGAAATCGGTCTGTAGTTATCAGCCGATGATTTGTCCCCCTTTTTAAAGATCGGTGTAACAAGAGCGTGACACCAGTCTGCCAGGAGCTTGACTTATCTTGAAATTTTGACTAATTATCTTGAAATTTCAACGCAAGATCTCAAAGTTTTGACTTATTGTCGAAATTTCAACAAGAACTGGAAATTTTGACTTAAGAACTTGTAATTTTGAGTTAATAACTCAAAATATCTTGAAATTTGGACTTATTTATCTCTAAATTTGGACCTAAGATCTTGAAATTTCACTTATTATTTCTGTAGATCTTATGTTAGAATTTCGAGATAATAAATTGAAATTTCAAGATATTCTGCATGCTAAGTCTAAATTTCGATGCTGAAATTTCGAATTCTTTAGTCAAAATGAAATTTCAAGATATTTTGAAATTTTGAGCTAATCATAATGTTGAAATTTTTCGACCTGTCAAAATTTTGATATAACTTAATAAGTCAAAATACCTATCGACAGAAATAAAAGTTTATGTGGCCCTAAAGCTCTTTCGTAACTTTATATTTAAAAAAAAAAAAAAAAAAACACCAAAAGAAAAGCAGCTGTAGGGAAAAGGAGCAACTTTAGAATTTGTCCGCCACTTAATATTACCTTGACTGGCTGTAACTATTCCAGATAGAAGTATGCCAAATATGATGACCTAACTAACCTAACCCTAACCATCAGTGACATACTTCTAATTCATTCCTAACCATCTGTGCAGTTAATGGGTGTACAGACCCATATACTAAGTCAGTAAACAGTGGCGGACAGATTCTGAAGTCTAGCCGTATCGAAATTGGCCCCATTGTTTGATCCAGTCTTATGGCGTGCGGCACCGTCAAAACTACCTACCTGCGCGTTATACTCAGAAAACGGGTGAATAAAAAGAAAAAAAAGTTTTGTCAAATGATAAATGATTATGTATTTACAACGGAGAGAAATCAATGGCGGCTGTGATGTCAGCCCCGTTCGTCTATATATACTACAGTCCTGGACAAAAAAACAAAAACAAAACAAAACTACCATCTAAAATGCTAAAAACGTTAACAGAGTCAACTTTGTGAAGCCTGAATCAGTTTTGCCTTCCCCGCCATTGTTATCGGACGGTTAATAATGTTACACGAATGTAATTATTTCAATTAGCAACGATGGCTCGAACGTTCAGAAATAGATTCCGGAACATGAGTTACCCGATCATAGCTTAATGTTGGCAATTTAATAAATTGATAATAATAATAATAATGATAATAATCCTTGCGCCCACCTGTCCGTCCATCCACCCATCCGTCCGTCATCCTATTTATTTTACCCATCTATCTTATACCCCGCTTCATTGCTTGCTATAAACACATGATGCTGTGCTGTCGTAAATAGAGGGTGATATACCCGGGAATGTATGATTTAGGGACTTTTACTGAAGGACCAAGGGACTTAGGACTAGGTCCTATAGAGGACCAGGTGTATAACTTAGGGATCTACTATAGGAGGGCCACTGTTAAATATGCCATATAATGGCTCTGATTATTGAAAATTATTGAAAAAAAAAAAAAAAAAAAAAAATGACTAACTGGTTCAGTTTATCACCTCATGGAGAAAAAAGTGGCAAAAAGTGTGTTTATTCTTATTTCTCAGACTCATTACATACAGGAGACAGTTTGCATAAGATGTCAAAACCTGTTTTCAGAGAAAATTATTTGAATTAAAAAAAAAAAAAAAAAAAAAAAAAAAAAAAAAGTCGTAGCAGACGTCTCTCTCTCTCTCTCTCTCTCTCTCTCTCTCTCTCTCTCTCTCTGTTATTATTTTTCAGAGAAAGTAAGTGGACATGACATATCAATATTTTGTCTGAAAAATAATAATAATAATAATAATAAATGGCAACATCCTCTGCTGCAGTTGTGGTTGGCATTTTAAGGTTAACATTTTGTCTACTGATTTTTTGTTACCCAGAGTACTAAGGGTTATTGTATTTCTGTAAGAGTTGGAGTTGCTTCCCTTAAAAAGCTTGTCCACCATTCCAGAGTACAGGTTCACATTGCAACAATAGGGAAAATCTGAGAAAATATGCCATTTTTTTTTATGTTTTCAACAAATTTGCTCAAGTAACCCACAGAGCTGGATAATAATAAGTGTGTCACTTATATATCATATGACTTCAAGCGTTTTTTTTTCACCAAATTAGAAATTACTGCAGCTTTCTGTGATTTTCTCCATACAGTATAATATAATAAACATCAAAAAGATTTTCTTTGGAAACAAAGAATACACTACGGATTAGAAAATGAGTGCCCCGGTTTCATTGAGACTCTTCATAAGCAGAAATGAAGTTTGCAACACTGCTTACGCCCTCTAACGTGAACATCAGTGGACAGAACTCCATTTTCAAATATACCACAATGGGCCCAATGAACCAAAAGGGAATGAAATATAACCACTATACTCCAGAATGGAGGACAAAAATTCACAGGGAGATAACTGCAAGATCTCAAAAAAAAAAAAAAAAAAAAAAAATGAATAAAAAAATGGGTCAATTGAGAAGCATTATGAAAAGGTGAAAAAAAAGAACTACCTTACCCTAGGCCAGGAAACGACGTTTTAAAACCACCACTACCTAAATGAAGTAATGCAGGCACAGGTACATGCTTAGGCTATGGTCAATATGGACATCAGAGCGGTCTTGTCTGAATCTGAATCTACACCGTTTGCTCAGATAATGAATAACAAAAAAAAAAGGAAAGAGAAATGAATATTTCGTAAAGATGTCATACGGCCGTTTTCTATTTAGAGTGTTCGAATTATAGTTAGAACATTTTGGTCTTGCGGGCTCTATTCCAGATAGGAGATATAGCCAGAAAATTATTTTTCATATTTCCCAAACAAAAATGCATTTTGCGGTATTTAGTAGAAGTACCTATGGGAGGCGTTTTTAAGGAGTAACCACAATATATGTTTTTGTGAAGAAATAAGAAAAACAAACTTTATCTGGAGATGTGTTTATATGCATTTTTTTCAAGTGATTAAACTGATATATTGCGTATAATTACGATGCTAATTAACACCTTCTATGTGTGACACGGCACACTCCAAGATTATCATAGAAAACAAATAGCCCAAAGCCATCTATGTACTAGCCTCGTTCGCCAGGCGACTAATAAAGATAGACTATCGAGCTGTGCAAGGAGCTGGACTATCTATTTACTTCCTGAGCTTCTTCAAATCTTAAAGGGCAAATATAAAGGTTTTAATTCTACTAAATATTTAAGGGCACTTCAGTAAGGAGGTGACTGCCGAAAACCGCATCAAATTATCTTAAACGGTTTCTGAAATATTGCGATTTGAAATTTGATATTTAACATCCAAGAGGATTGAATTTAGGCTGCCTCATTAATATTCATGAGCCTTTTTATGACATCATAAGGGAACAGTAAAATTTTAAACTTTTTTAAATTGCCAATATTTTTTGCTCTTTAATCTGCATCAATTCAGTTTTCATATTGTTTAATTTATTCAGCTCCTTTAAACTAATATACATAGGAATTTAGCTCTTATTTTCCGTTTAAAGTGTTACATTTCAAATTTAAAAATTTCATTTAAATAATTTAAAATCCAGTTACAATGCTTAATAATTAGCCAAAATTGACTTTTTTGGTATTCATTTATATGATATACACCCAAAATTCAAAATTATAAAAAAAACTTATGAAAAATTTAATATTAGTCAAGTTTTAAACATTTTAAAATTTAGCTTTAAATTTAAATAACAGATTAAGTTTTGAGTTAAATTCTCTATTCATGGGCTTATTTGTGGACAGAGACCAATTTCAATAATGGTTAAGGAGAAAAACTGTGTAGCATATAAGGAAATGCAGAATATTCCTGTTTAAAATTTCAATTTAAAATTTAAGTTCCACTATGACATCACAGAATATTGCATTGTGGGCCTTAATCAATACACAATCCAAGGGAGGTTACTCTAACAGGAAAAAGGGTAGGTATCGTAAATTAATCACCATAACTTTTGATTGGATTGGAATTTTTTGATGGGGTTTTCAACAAAATAATTCTCTTAAAGCATTCTATCAACACCCTGAAAACCAGGAATATTTTAAAAACCTTTATATTTGCCCTTTAATGACTTTAACTAGCGTAATAAAAAAAAATAGAGTAACAAAGCCCTTACTGCCAAACTTCTTAGGCAGAGCTATCGTTATTTTAAACTTCGTAAGGCGTTTTCGAAAATTTATCGCAGACACAGTGCCTTGGTAGAAAAATATAGCGTCAGTCTGAAAACACTTCTGCAACAAGGTATATCGGAACCAGAATTTTACGGTGACTTAGTAGTGATTATAGTGGTGATTAATTTGATTTTTATGTTTTCGCTTTGATGCATTGACTGAGTTGGGAGCCTCTTATGCGAACCGAATTTTTTATGTATTTCTGTATTAAGGGTAGCATCGGGACCCAGGGTGAAGTTGGCTAGCAGTAAAAGTGCTTTAAACCCCCGGTGGTTTACTCTACTGACCGATCTAATACGGTGGTCCTGGTGTTTTTCAGTCCTTTTAGTATTGCGATTACCTCGCTTGGGGAAGAGAGAGCTAATCTTAGTGCTTTTCGTACGTTTGTTCAATTTGTGCTTGTTTGGATTTGTCGGTTTCCTCTTCCTCTTGGTGTCTGGGAAGGGCTGCGGTTTGTGATTGTGGCACTCCCTGGACTTTTCTCTTACCTTTTTTTTAGTATACAGATTTAGAAAAATTGTAGTAAAATCTAACTTTTCGGAGCAATTCAGAAAACTTATTAACCGTCATAAAAGAATTGGCTATAACCTGGATATTATGCGACAGACTGCATGCCTAGTTGTCAGTCCAATCATTGTTGATGGCTATGCTTCACTCTTTAATTGCACGGCGGTTCGGGCCTCAGACTCAATGACGGCCTCTTCGTAAAACTTTAACCAGTGGGTTGGGGCTTGACGATATGTCTTTGCTTGGCCCGCTGTGGTTCAACTGTTAGTTTTCATTACAGTAGAATTAGCCATGAGTACTCCTCTTTGTTTATTATAGTGATTAATTTGATTTTTATGTTTTCGCTTTGATGCATTGACTGAGTTGGGAGCCTCTTATGCGAACCGAATTTTTATGTATTTCTGTATTAAGAGTAGCATCGGGACCCAGGGTGAAGTTAGCTAGCTGTAAAAGTGCTTTAACCCCGCGCCCCCCCCCCCCCCCCACCCCTCCCCCCTCCCCGGTGGTTTGCTCTACCGACCGTTCTAAGGCGGTGGTCCCGGTGTTAGTCTTACTCTTTGTTGCTTTGTGGTTTATTCTACAAGGCGATTTGTTGTATGTCTTTCCGTGTGTCATTTTGTTTTTGTGTTTTTCAGTCCTTTTAGTATTGCGATTACCTCGCTTGGGGAAGAGAGAGCTAATCTTAGTGCTTTTCGTACGTTTGTTCGGTTTGTGCTTGTTTAGATTTGTCGGTTTCCTCTTCCTCTTGGGGTCTGGGAAGGGCTGCGGTTTGTGATTGTGGCACTCCCTGGACTTTTCTCTTACCTTTTTTACTCTACTGACCGATCTAATGCGGTGGTTCTGGTGTTAGTCTTACTCTTGGTTGCTTTGTGGTTTATTCTACGAGGCGAATTGCTATATGTCTTACCTTGTGTCATTTTGTTCTTGTGTTTTTCAGTCCTTTTAGCATTGCGATTACCTCGCTTGGGGAAGAGAGAGCAAATCTTAGTGCTTTTCGTACGTTTGTTCGATTTATGCTTGTTTGGAGTTGTCGGTTTCCTCTTCCTCTTGGTGTCTGGGAAGGGCTGCGGTTTGTGATTGTGCCACTCTCTTGACTTTTCTCTTACCTTTTCTTGTCTTGGAAGAAAAATCCTGACCACATTTTTGTTACTCTGACATAGTTGATACTCTAATTGCTAAGATTCTGTTTTAGGAGAACTGCGTTACTATGAAGACCATTCGAATCATCACAACACTTCCTCCACATGGCCCTGTGATTGTGTTGGGGTTTAGCGACACGTCAACCCTTGTCGGCCATTTTGTATCATCTATCTGTCTATTCAGATTTTTAACGCTGCCAGGCAATTGAGTCACATAGAGGCAGCGCCAGGTAAATCTGGATTAAATTTACTGGACTACTGGGTTGACTTGAAACAATGCACAGTTATACTTCATAACTAGGTCACCTCGCCCAGACATGGGATGCGTGCACGTCCAGACACGGTGCGGGCGGGTCCAGACCTCGTGCGAAAGTAGTAGTCCAGCCTGTAAGTTGCAGAATTTTGAAGGTCAGCCGAAAATTTGAGCTTTTAATCTCGTACCTAGTGCGTGTCAATTCCAACTGCGTGGTGCATTAGGTACTCAGCTCGAGACTTGTGAAAGTTTCAGACACTAGCCGAGGAAGGGAGTTGCCGGAGGGGTGTCCTCACCCAGGCTGCCGAGAGGGTGTCCTCACCAAGAACGCTGATAGGGTGTCCTCATCTAAGTTAATGAAAAAAGAAGGGTGTCCTCACCCATGATCCAGAAGGGTGTCCTCACCCAAGTCTCTAGTGTGGTTCTACTCTGACGAACGGGTACTTTCCCGATGGGTCTCCGCAGGAACGCTCCAGGAAACCGAACCAGGATATGATGTTCTTCTGTGACTTTCCAGATTCGGCTAGCTCTTCCATCTTGGTATAAAATTCTTCATGATGGTACTTGGACGTTGGTCCCTTGATGAGCAGCCAATCCTTCATCCAAGGTCGATGCAAGAAGTAGGCTGGCAGGTCGATGTTCATCTCATCTTCTTCTGGGTTTATTTGTGCTTTAATGATTGCAACGTCTTTTCCATGGTTTGTTGCTGAGAGCATCCTGGAGGGCGTATTTCTCGTGGATCGGGTATTCTTCTTTGTAATGGTAAGAGCAATACTGGATCGGGCGATCTGTCGCTGGTGCTGGAGACTCTTTTCTGGCTTTCTTCGAAGGTGGTGACTCGGGAGACGCTGGTGCTGGTCTGGTAATGGTCGTCGATGCGGTGATGGTAGCTGTGTTCTTGTAGCGTGGTCTGGTGATCTGTTGTGGTGTCTGTTGTACATACAATCTCTGTCGGCGGTGGTAGCGTCTCCCTCTCTATTGGAGTCGGTTCTCGGCGTGGCGGTGGTCTTGAAGCTGGAGCTGGCTGCTTTCATCCCTCTTCTTGTAATAAGACTTAGTTGGTAGAGCCTTATGGAAGGTTAGTTCGACGCGAACTAGGTCCTTCCCGTCGAACATTCTCCAAAGTGGAGTGCTGACAAACTTGTACTCGCTCAGGGCCCTGAGGAATACACCAGGCATAACGGACTCGGGCATGGTTATTCGTTAGTTATGAGATGTTAACACTTCGGAGGTCGAAGATCAACTCTTTTGTATCATCTCCCAGAGAAAGGGAGAAAAGAGAGGAGATGGTAGAGGAGATGAAAGGGAGAGACAGGAAAGAATTGAAAAATGAATGAAAGTGAAGAAACAGAAGAAATAAAAACATTCCCCCTCTACCCTTACCTGCTAAAAGGATAGCAGGCCTTGCCCAACTGTAAGCCAATATCAGTTGGACGCCCCAGTGACGTAAGACACACGACACCTTCGCCACACCCTACCACCCCACAGCTGGCCCTGTGTTTCCTAGAGATGAATTATCCGTGAAAATTGTCACTCTGTCATCATTCAGATTTACCACACTTACGTATCTTGGGCAGACTACGTCCTCTAATTGGTTAACTGGAACTTGTGTACTTTCTTTCGCCAGAAACTGACAACTGCCCTTCGTGAATTAGCGGAGGGGCGGGGGCGGGGAATGAATGACCGTAGAAAACATTTCATGATTAAGTCTCCATGAAAGAATGTTGTCGAAGCCGGTGGGGATCGAACCAGCAACCTCCTGATAACCAGTCGGACGTGCATCCGACTGACCCGTCGAGACCGTCCTATTTATGGGACACAAGGCAAGAATGGGTTGAAAGGATCAATAACTGCTCGTGATTCAAACATAGTCTAATCTAGCAGTTGTTCCTTGGACAACAATGTCAGATATATACATGTAGCTTGCACGGCAATCGCTTTTTATCTCCGGACTACTGATAGATATTCTGGTTATATTCGTGCCTGTAAGAATATTTTGCTTCCGCTGAGTAAAACTACGGGTATACGAAGAGAATCTAAACTAAACTCTGGCCACCTGGACTTCAGCAGACGACAAAATATTTACAAAATCAATAATCTTACCTAAAAAAATATGTCCGTTTCAGTGTAAACGCGAGTGCTTGCAAATTATGTTTTGTTGAGGTTTTACGGCCTAATCAATTCAATGGGGTCATGTTGAACGCTGACAGTTTTCCTAAACACACATTTACTGGACAAGTCCTCCCTCTAAGCCGCTATTTACCAGTAGTGTGCATTCTTCCCCCGAAACTGACTGATATGCCTTCATGTCGCGAATCTAATGAGTGTCGCGATTGCTCCGATGTGCGCATTGGCAAGTCCGGTCCTGCACTGTTCTCATACCCTCTACACTTTGCACCTGCTACAAAGAGACCTTGATCAGATTGAACATACTGCATAGTCCGCTTAGCGTCATTCACAGCCATTCCTTTCACGCAAACCGGAGATACCTACCAGACCGAATTTTCTCTTGCTAGAAAGAGACCCTGATCAGACTGAACATACTGCATAGTCTGCTCAGTGTCCTTCCTATCCACCTCATGCACGCAAACTGGGAAAACTCCCACTAGACTGAAAATTTTAGCGCAGCCGGTGTAAATTACATTAAAAGCCTGTGTAACAAAAATGCAGAACTGGATCACTCTGCGTCCGCTATATAGACGCAGCAATCAACAATCTGTAGGGTTTTAATATAGACAACACATTTCTGGCCTTTCAGGCCTTGCACAGAAAACCTACAAATTGACGACAATTACGAAAATATAAAATATCACTCACCGAAATGATTCCTCTAAGGACTGCGTCCTCCAACAGGTAGCCACGTATATATCTTACACGTATAGTGCACGGGTAAACCGTTTTAGTTCTTATTTGTTTGTTTTTATATATATATATATATATAATACGTAGGGTAAGACAAAAACGGACATGTAAGTAAAAAGGTACCCTACCTCGGAAAAAATGCATTGAAGTTTGTGTGTCGTAACTCGGACCTAATAATACCATATTGGGTCCAATGTCGTAACAACAGCGAAACCAGAGCTTTTTGAAATTTCATACGGCTAAAGGATACTGTATTTCACAAAGAAAAAAAGAAGAAGAAGAAACATTAGGAAAAAAAATACTGAAAAATATAATTATATGAGCCGCCATATGACAAAATCACCTGTGTGATCAGCGAAGACTCGGCTCAGCCTGGGCATCTGCCCCATCTAATCAGAGTTTCCCTATGCATATGAGTACTATTGGGTCCTTTACTACCCATTGTGCACATGACGAAGACTCTGATCAGACGGGATACCCAGGCTATTCTCAGTCTTCGATCGGCGCACAGGTTATTTTACTGGTTTTGTCATGCAGCAGCTCATACGCGTATTTGTGTTAATCATACTGATGACACATATGTCTATTCAACCATAGAGTTCAGTCAGTACCGCGGGCGTAATCGATTTATCCAAGGACGTAAATAATACAGTAAGTAATTTTATACGTCTTTGATTTATCGCTAACCATGGCTATAATCGATTACATGCCAGAACGGTAGTTTATCTCATTTACGTTTTAAATACCAGCGGAAATCAAATTGTGTACATAGAAGATAAACCATGCCGGCAAATGCAACCTGTCTGTGATAATAATAATAATAATAATAATAATAATAATAATAATATAATAATAATAATAAACTGCTTTAAATAAATTTGGAAAATAAATTTATCCGTATCGTACTGGAATAGAATTGAATCAAAAATGGCGCCACTCATTTCCGCTTCATTATGAATTTGTTTTGGTATGGTATTTTGAAGAATTATTTCGTCAAAAAGAGTTAACGTTCATTGACAGATGATGGGAAGTTGTTTATCTGAATATATGTTTTCCCATCATATTTCGTTTTTCAGTAATTTGAAAAATAATCTTCAATTTATCTTTACACATCTTTTCTAATAGACTGATCACAGGAGCTTGACGTTACATCACAGTTCCTTTGGACAGATTCAACACCTTGAATTTGTTACAGATATGGGGCAGAAAAGTCTTCCTAAATCGCAGCCCTCATCACCCTAAAGTAATGTATCTTAGCAGTTTGTCAAGAACAGTAGAACACAATCGGACAATAGAGAGGTTGCAGACCAGTTTTGTAGGGTTACTCTCCCTTGTCACCGAGACACCATGTAGGTTTCTGTACACAATTTTAACAATTTTTATGTCATTATTCCTCTATTGATTGACATCCAATGTTATTATTTTTAAGGCAGTCCAATAACATTGCAGGTGGCTGTGAACTTTAACCACAACACATATGAAAACCGCCTGTAAGACATTCAAGGAGCTGCTACCAGTTCTCCCTTCATGCCACCTCTCTTTGAAGACATGGGCGTGTGTACAGCTCTTGTGTGTGGAGCGCAATGCTCCATGCCAGTGAGACTTTGCCATTGACAAAACCAATCCTCCAGTGTCTGCAGCGGAATGACAGGGCAATGATCAGACAGATCTGCAATGTCAGGCCGCAAGACATTGTCACCACCAGGTCCAAGGATCTACTTATCCGGCTTGGCATTGAGGATCTGGACCTCATTCTGAAGGAGAGAAGGCTCAGCTTTTGCAGACAGGCTGAGGGAAAGCATGGGCCTGGGAGGCCCAAGATGACATGGAAGCAGCTGACAGAGGGGTTGCAGAGAGTGGAATCTCTCGTCTATCAACCCTCATGATAGAAATAAGTGGAGATTGGTGTGTTTGTTTGTGTTGAGGTTTTACAGCCTAGTCAACCCAATGGGGTCATGTCGAGTGTGGTCAATTTACCTAACCACACGTTTACTGGGCAGGCTTAGTCCTCTAAGCGGTTAACCAGTATTGTGCACATTCTTTCGCCAGAAACTGACAACTGCCCTTCATGAATTAGCGGAAGGGACTTAGAAACACTTTTATTAATGATTCGTGGCAGTACAATAAAATACAGTTCTCAGAGAAAGAAACAGTGGCAAGAGGAAGAAGCTAAATTAGAGCAAGACATTAAATTGATTGAAGAAGAAGTAAATGCAAACTTTTTAAATTTATCTGAAGATGTTTTGGATGAATTAGAAAGTAAAAAATCTTTATTAAATGAAATTCAAAAAGAGAAAATTGAAGGAGTATTGTTAAGATCGCGAAGCAGATATGAAGATTTAGGCGAAAAACCATCACATTATTTTTTTAACTTAGAAAAAAGAAATTTTACTAGTAAAGTTATACATAAATTGGTGAACGAAGAAGGTAAAGAAGTTACAGAAACGTCCGATGTTCTAAAATGCCAAACAAATTTTTATAAAGAATTATATAAGGAAGTCGAAATAGACGATTCTAAATCAATACATTCAATATTAGGTGACAATGAAAGTAAATTGTCCGATAAAGAATCACAGGAATTAGAAGGTGAGATAACTTACACAGAGCTAACATCTGCTTTAAGAAATATGAATAATAATAAAAGTCCCGGTTTGGACGGGTTCACAGTAGAGTTTTTTAACAGGGTTCTCGGGGACGCAGAATCCTGCGTCCCGGGACGCATAAATCATGGTCCGGACTCCTAAAAATTCCCAAAGCCGAGTCCGCCGGACGCATGTTTTTTTCCCGTGGGACTACTACTAATTATGATCAGATTATTTGACTGAAGTCTTAAGTCCGCCACGTGTTATTCGTACCGTCGGTAGCATCTTAAAAGAACAGTAGTAATCCGCCGCGTGCTTTTCACACCTGCGACAAGTACCATTATTTGCTAAGTAAGCGGTAGTTAAACAGGTGTTGGCAGTTCACACTTCAGCGATCGAGTAATTAAAGCATGCAGTTGACACCGGTATGCGACCCTTTCCCTCACTGTGTATTGCTTGCACCGACGACTGATCCATCGAAAACGCACACGCAGGTGTCATACTTGAGGCTGGCTTTTTAGCTCACCTGAGCTCTGCTCAGGATGAGCTATTGTGATCACTTTTCGTCCGTCCGTCCGTGCGTCCGTCCGTCCGTGCGTCCGTCCGTTAACATTTTCAAACGACTTCTCCTCTGAAACCGCGGAGCCAATTTTGCTCAAATTTCATATGGAGCCTCCTTAGGATGGGGGAACGAAAAATTGCTAAAATGGTTGCGGTCCGTTGACCAGGATGGCCGCCACGCCCATATATGGTAAAAACCTTTAAAAATCTTCTCCTCCAGAACCAAGAATGCCTTGGGGCTGAACTTTTGCAGGAATCATCGGGGACGGGAGGTCTACCAAAATTGCTAAAAGAATTGTTGTACGTTGACGTTTGACCTTTTTATGGCAAGGTCAAGTTTGCTTCCCTATGCATTTGTATGGGAAAAACCTTTAAAAATCTTCTTTTCCAAAACCCAGCATGCCTTATGGCTGAATCTTTGCATATATCTGTGGGAACAGGAGAGCTACCAAAATTGCTAAAATAATGGTGGTACATTGACATTTGACCTTTTTACGGTAAGGTCAATTTTGCTTCCTTATGCATTTGTATGGGAAAAATGTTCAGAATTTCAAACAACTTCTCCTCTGGAGCCTCTGGGCCAATTTTGCTCAAATTTCATATGGAGCCTCCTTAGGGTGGGGGAACAGAAAATTGCTAAAATGGTTACGGTCCGTTGACCAAGATGGCCGCCACGCCCATATATGGTAAAAATCTTTAAAAATCTTCTTCTTCAGAACCGAGAATGCCTTGGGGCTGAACCTTTGCAGGAATCATTGGGGACGGGAGGTCTACCAACATTGCTAAAAGAATTGTCGTACGTTGACATTTGACCTTTTTACAGCAAGGTCAAGTTTGCTTCCCTGTGCATTTGTATGGGAAAAACCTTTAAAAATCTTATTTTCCAAAACCGAGCAGCCTTATGGCTGAATCTTTGCATATATCTTCGGGAACAGGAGGGCTACCAAAATTGCTAAAATAATGGTCATACATTGACATTTGACCTTTTTACGTTAAGGTCAATTTTGCTTCCTTATGCATTTGTATGGAAAAATGTTCAGAATTTCAAACAACTTCTCCTCTGGAGCCTCTGGGCCAATTTTGCTCAAATTTCATATGGAGCCTCCTTAGGTAGGGGGAACAAAAGATAGCTAAAATGGTCACGGTTCGTTGACCAAGATGGGCGCCATGCCCATATATGGTAAAAACCTTTATAAATCTTCTACTCTAGAACCGAGGATGCTTTGGGGCTGAATGTTTGCATAAATCATCGGGGACAGGGGGTCTACCAAAGTTGCTAAAATAATGGTCATACATTGACATTTAACCTTTTTACGGCAAGGTCAAGTTGCTTCCTTATGCATTTGCATGGGAAAAAACATTTAAAATCCTTAATCTCCAAAACCGAGGATGGCTTGTGGCTGAATCTTTGCATATATCATCTGGAACAGGCAATCTACCGAAGTTGCTAAAATAATTGTCATACATTGACATTTAACCATTTTAGGGCGAGGTCAAGTTTGCTTCTGTATGCATTTGTATGGGCCCCATACATTTATATGGAAAAAATGTTGATAATTTCAAATGGCTTTTCCTCAGACGCCTCCGGGCCAATGTTGCTCAAATTTCATGCGGAGCCTCCGTGGGCAGGAGAATGAAAGATTGCTAAAATGGGTATGGTCCATTGATCAAAATGGCTGCCATACCCATATATGGTAAAAACCTTTAAAAATCGTCTTCTCCATAACCAAATATGCCCTGGGTCCTAATCTTTGCACAAATTACGGGAGACAGGAGACCTACCAAAATTGCTCAAATGATGGTTCTATGTTGACATTTGACCTTTTTGCCTCCAAGGTCAAATTTGCTTCCCTATTTGTGTGGGCCCTATACTATCCTTGTAGTGGGTAAGGGTAGAGGGGGAATGTTTTTATTTCTTCTGTTTCTTCACTTTCATTCCTGTTCTTCTTTCTTCCCTGTCCCTCTCTTTCATCTCCTCTACTCTCTCTTCTGTCTCTTTTCTCCCTTTCTCTGGGAGACGACACAAAATGACCCTCAAGGGTTGACGTGTCGTTAAACCCCAACACAATCAATCACCTATACATTTATATTGAAAGTATCGAAGTGACTTGTAGATCAATAGTAGTTAAAATTGTTCTGATTGGAAATCTGAGATGGCCATCATCTGGTTTATATTTATAATATTTCCCTGCCACTGTGCTGTTTACATGTATAAAATCACGATTCTTCAGAAACCACTTAGCCAATTTCCACCAAATTTCACATTGATCCTTCTGTTAAAATTCAGAAACCACTTAGCCGAATTCCACCAAATTTCACATTGATCCTTCTGCTGAAATGTGTTTGATAGTTTATTCAAATGATCATGCTCCATTGACTGTCAGGCTCATATATTCTTCTTCAAAACTAAGAACTGTTCAGATGATGATATTTTCATTAGTTGCGATGATAGGACTGGCAAAATGTTGCATAACATCTGCATGTCTGCAGTGGCTATGTCACTCAGGTGAGCGAATTGAGGCCCGTGGGCCTCTTGTTTTTTTTTTGTTATTAATAGATATTTTATTTCCATTTCAAAATTTTCGGACGCTGAATTTTCGTCACTAACATCAAAAAAGCCTGCTTACTGTTTTCTGTTAAAAGCTTACAAGTGTACCTTATCCCTTTGCGAGATAACAGTCTGCGCATCTAAACAGTTATTCCTGCTTGTCACTAAAAAAAAAAAAAAGTTTCTAAGTCCCAGCGAATCTATCCCGTAAGCCCTGTGAAGAGTCTGATAGGACTGCTCATATGCACCCCAGACGACGCTATACAGTTTGGGACTGTTCTAGTATAAGTTACATTTTCATTGCTCACGCATGATGAAAGCGCGTGCTCGTTACGGTAGCGCGTGCTCGTAAGGGTAACGTCATTTGACAGCGTGGCGGGAAACCGTTTAGGGAGAAAAACGAACTATTTCCATGTTGCATTGTAGAGCATTTTCTTGGATATGAATCAGACACATATTTAAAAACAGAACTAAATTATCAAGACTTTTACGGCAAATCAAAGCAGTAGATCGAAATTTCAGCTAGTGAAGAAGTCCCGGACATTTTTTTCGTAGCGTGTATTGATCGCAGCACGGTGCAAATGTAAACATTGCAATGACGTTTTGCGGGAAGCTCAAAAGAGGTGTCCATGATCAGAATGTGCGGATAGATTGCATATATAAGTTTACGACAGCATATAACGGAGCTTTCGTTGGTTTTGATTAAAATATTTTTCACTTAGTATTCAGAACACTCGAGATCACTTAACAGACAGCGACGAATGGTGGGGTATTGGATTTAAGTGCGACGATCTTTACCATGCAAGTAAAATAGATTAGGATTGTCATGTCTCCCTGATCTGCAAAGATGTCTCTAGTTTTCCATGAGGGAGATATGACGTTATCCTAATTTCTGGGCCAACTCCATTAAATTAACAACATCAGGATGTGTGATAATGACTACCAGTTGGTTACATGCATTGCTCGGAATAACACATAATGCAAAGCACCATAAAAAGTATGTGAAAATAAGGAAAGTTACCGGGGACATGCTCAATATCAAAGGAGAGTCATAAAAAAAAAATGGGACTCCTATTCTGGGGGAGTGGGACTCCTACTTTTTGGCTGGGACTCCTACTTTTTACAAAAAGGGAGTCCCGGACTCCTACTTTTAAAATCCTAGTGAGAACCCTGTTTTAAATTCTTTTGGGTCGATTTTGGACAATTTACTTTACGTTCATTGAACTTGGTTATCGTACTGGCTCGCTAAGTATTACTCAAAAGCAAGGTATTATAACATGCATTCCCAAACCAAATAAACCAAGAATTAATTTAAAAAATTGGAGACCGATATCTTTATTGAATGTTACATACAAACTTGCATCAGCAGTAATATCAAATAGATTAAAAACAGTACTTGATAAAGTCATACATGAAAATCAGAAAGGTTTTATAGCGGGTAGGTTTTTAGGAGAAAATGTAAGACTTATTTATGATGTACTTTTTTGAATCTAAAAAACAAAATATACCCGGCCTGCTACTTTCCATAGACTTTGAGAAAGCATTTGATACTGTCTCTTGGAAGTTCATTTCGAAAGTTTTAGATTATTTTAATTTTGGAAGGTCTATTAAAACCTGGATTAGTCTATTTCAAAATGGGGCTGAATTGTGTATACTCCAAAATGGCTTTATGTCCGACTTTTTTTTATCTTAAACGAGGTTGTAGACAAGGGGATCCGATATCACCATATATTTTTATATTATGTGCAGAAATTCTTGGGAAAATGATAAGGAATAATAAAGATATTAAAGGTATACACATAAATAATAAAGAATTCAAATTATCACAATATGCGGATGATACACAGCTTTTATTAGATGGCCCTGAAATTTCACTTAAAGAAGCTTTACGTACATTAAAACAATATTATATAATGTCAGGATTAAAAATAAATGTAGATAAAACAAGGGCCTTATGGATAGGTAGTTTAAGTAATTCAGAAAAAACTCTGTGTGATGAGTACCCTTTAGATTGGTCGCAAGAACCTTTAAAAGCCTTAGGTGTAGTGTTCTCACCCCTAGTGTTTAATATATGGGACCTAAATAGCCAAGAAGTTCTTTTAAAAGTTAAGAATATACTAAATCAATGGTCCAGAAGAAAATTGACCCTAATAGGTAGAATAACAGTTATTAAATCTCTCGCTCTTTCTAAGTTTGTACATCTCTTTATTTCACTACCAGCGCCACCAAACGAACTAATAAAGGAGTTAGAAAAAATGTTTTACAAGTTTCTGTGGAATTCAGGACCAGATAGGATTAAAAGAAGAATTATAATCAAAAACATAGAATATGCAGGTTTAAGAATGGTGGAATTAAGGTCATTTATAAAAGCATTAAAAGTTTCATGGTTACGAAGAATACTACAACAATCAGATACTGGTAGGTGGAAAGAATTAGCTTTGATAAATTTCTCGGAAATATTTTCGTTTGGTGGCGTTTGTGCGGCGAAACTTAGTTCCAATTTACAAAATCCATTTTGGAAAGATTTAATGCAAGTTTGGTCTGAATTTTGTGAAGCGGTTCCCGTGGAAAACATTAAACAAATTCTTATATGCCCTATATGGCATAATGATCGCATTGGAAATGGGCAACTGTTTTTAAGAAATTGGTGGGATATGGGCATAAGAGTAATTAATGATCTTATTAGTGAGGAAGGGATATTTTATAGTTTTGAACAATTAAAAGCGAACTATAATATAAGGGGCACATTTCTAGACTATCAGCATGTATTAAATAATATTTCTTAAGTATGGAAAGATCAAATTAACATGAATCGTGTATTTATTGTTGAAACTAAACAAAATGTAGTATGTAATATATACCTTCAATACCTAATTAAATCAAAGAAAGGAAGTAGAATTTTCTACGACATTTTGGTCGGAGTAAACGAGTACATCCCACAAACAAAATGGCAAGCGGAGATGGGGGCTATAGGGGAAGAGGAATGGAAAATGTATCATCGAACATTAAAGTTATTTCACGAGATAAAACTGCACGACTTTCAATACAAAATTAATAATAAAATTTTAGTAACATTCGTTTCTTTATAAAATTAATAAAACTGATAATCTTGCTTGTAGTTACTGTGGTGAGCAACCAGAAAAAATTCATCATCTATTTCTTCGATGCCCAAGAGTAAAAACATTTTGGATTGAACTTAAAACATGGTTGACAACAAATATCAATTTAGAAATATCGTTAGAAGTTCGAAACATATTATTTGCATACGGTGGTAAAACAGAACTGGTCAATTATATCTATGGTTTAGCAAAATATTACATCTACAAAAACAAATTTGGTTCCAGAAATCTAAGCATTCAAGGTTTTGTCAGCCTTTTAAAGAAAAAAATGCTTAGCGAGAGATACACTTTATTCATTAATAATAGATTAAATAAATTTTTTTAAGAAGTGGACATCAGTATATAACTACTTTTATCCAAGCACAGAGTGACCCATGGGTCCAATATGACTTTTATGTTAGTGTCTGGGTTTTGCTTACTGCTGACTATCTGCCACGGGTATATTGAAACAGACTCTGGATAAACAGGCGCACCATGAATTTATAGCTATAGAAGACAGTATACTTTAGAACGTATATTGATATTACAGCTTGTTTTCTTCTGTCCTATTAAGGAATTTTTTTTTCCCTTTTTTTTTTTTTTTTGTTTTTTTTTTTTGTTTAATTTGACTACCGTGGTCTCGATACAGCAATGGTTTTACTATTATCAGTCTTAGTGGTAACTACACTCCAGTTGAGACAGGCAGAAAACAATCTTCTGTATTTTCACGTGTTACATGAATCTGAACAATATTCCAACAGCCGTGTTTACCAACTTTTCTCATCAACCCCCTCTCTCTTTCTAAACTCTTTCTCTTTTACTAATCTTTTAAAGAGATAGGTTTTGAATTTGTCATTTCAAATGATAACGTATTTAAAATAGTTGTGTGCTATATATAGTTGTCAGTATATAATATGTATTTATGACATTTAACACATGTTTAGTCTAAATAAAAAAAAAAAAAATAGCGGAAGGGAGAGAATGACCATAGAAAATATTTCATGATCAGTCTCCATGAAAGAATGTTGCCGACCTCGGCGAGGGTTGAACCCGCGACCTGGTCTTCAGTCGGACGTTGCATCCAACTGAGCCACCGAGGCTGGCTAATGAGATCTGGTGTGAGATCTGCCATGCATGCAGCAAGCCAGCTATCTGGAAGGGGTGTTGCCCCTGTACCCATGTGTTAATCAAAAATCCGATAATGGTATGATATAGTATGATACTATAAAGGGATAGATTTATGATCTCTAATACTATTAAATTTAAGACTGGTAACAAGATCAGGCATGTCAGAATTAGTAAGATCTTTTGAATTGCAACATCCAATTCAAAGATCTCTTACTCCTAAATGGGATTTAACTTGGGTCTTAGTCTGTCTTCAGAAAGCCCCATATAAACCTCTACATAACACTGCATAGGGCATCTAGACTTCATGTTACGATAAAGACAGCCTTTCTGTTAGCTCTTGCTACTGCCAAAAGATGCAGTGAGATTCATGCTTTGGCAATGGATGCAGATCATCTAAGATTCAATCAATCTGTTGGATCAGTATCACTGGGTTTTTGGCTAAGAATCAGCTTATGTCCATCTGCCCAGACCCTATAGTTATCCCTAATTTAGCTCATACATGTAAAAGAGAACAAATGGATAGACTTTTATGCCCGACAAGAGCCTTAAAGTTTTATCTTAAAATGACTAGACGTTATCGTCAAAATAGAACTAGGCTAATAGGCTATTTCTACCAATTAAAGGCAAACAAGATATCTCTAAGGCTTCTCTCTTAAGGTGGATATCTTACACTATTAAACTTGTCTGTAGGAAACTCACTTGTAGAGGCATCTCTTTCCTAAATATTAAAGCTCATGAAGTTAGGGCGCTATCTTCTGCATTCTTTGATAAGGTTCCGCTCAATGAAATACTTGAAACAGCAGTCTGGAATCAATCCTCTACCTTTGCTAAATTCTATTTGAGAGATATGTCTCAACAAGCAGCAAATCTTCAAACATTGGGCCCACTAGTTGTGGCCCAAAAAGTGGTAGGGGGTCAGGAGAATAGAGCCTTTGACGCTAAAGAAGACTGACACCCTCCAAAGCCTATAGCACATATATTAAGGTTATTAATATCTTATATATACCTTAGGAATTAGGTCATTCCTAGGATTAAATATCAGGAATGCATCTTATTCCTTGGAGTTTCCAGAGCCTTAATGCAGAAGTACAGGGATTATATGTTTTATTCGTGTTAGAATAAGAGAGCTCCTCCCTCCTAATCTGCAAATTCTAGCACATTATCTATAGGTTAATGTATTGTGCAGTTAAAATGAAGTTTTTAAAAGTAAAACATATTTTAACTATCAATACATGTACTTAACCTATAGATAAGAGAATCCCCCTCCCTGCACCGCATAGCTCCATTTTATTGTTTCATCCTTAAAAGAAACTGACACATGATTAAAAGAGTGGGAAGAGTGATGTCACACAGGTAACTACCTAAGGGACCTTCTGGATAAAGACTCTTTAAGACGACTGAACTGTCGTTTTTTTTTCTGTGGAAGGTGTGAAATACAGAATAGAATAGCACATTATCTATAGGTTAAGTATTGCTAGTTAAAATATGTTTTACTTTTAAAGACTTCATTTTTTATAGCTAAGTTTCATATTTACATATAATGACACTATGTGACCCAAACTTTGATCTTAAATTAAATATAAATCAGCATGACCTATATTTCATGGTCTCTTAGTATCTTTAGATTATTTAATTGATTAACATCATAGTTGGTATAATGGATCAATGTGACACACCAGATTGACCTCTCAAGTATATGTAGGTAGTATAATTAAGGAATGGCACAAGCTGGGAGTAGGGGTTGGGGGGTACTCTTGACCCACTGTGCACTTGCTTTAGTTACATGTATGTGTTGTTCTTTCTAATTATTTATGCATTAAACAAGCAAGGTATTTTGTGAATTAACACATGGCACGCGTCCGTTAACAAAATATCTTGATACCTTGATTGAACTACAAGTTTTGTACTACAAGTTTAGCTTGATACTTGATTTTATATGATGACCAACATGACTTCCAATTGTTTACATCATATAAAATGTAATAGAATTATATTTTCCATTTACATTTGAAAATTTGGTAAGTGGAACTAAGAATTGTACTAAGTTTCTTTTTAATTTTTTTAAGCGTAATGTTTTAAGAAGAGGGTGTGTAATGCGACTGTGTGCATCAGCTGACTAACCATGGCTAATGTTGGTGTTGACGGTAGTGAGGTATCTCCAGATGGGAAGGTGCAGGCATCTTCACAGCCACCCCCAATGCACTTCAGGTATGTAATACAATCTCATACAGGATTTACCCTAAGTAATGGCCTGGGTCACCCTATCTACTGACCATACTCATCCTAAAATTTGGAATAGATCATTCTACTCCGTACCTCTTGATGTGTCTAAAATATTGCTGTATGTATGGCAAACAGTGTAGACCCTGATCAGACGCCATGTTCTAGCTCCAAATAAGCCATTTGAAAATGTCACAGTCTGATTAGGCCAAAAAAAAAAATAGTTGTGTTTCAGGTTCCAGGCTAGAAAAAAATAGGGTCGGTAGGTCAATTTTACTTTTTTTTTTTTTTTTTACTTTTTTTTTTTTTTTTTTGTAACATCAGGGCCTACTCACCTGTCAGCCTTCTGCATCATAGATTAAATTTCATATTCAACTGAACTGGTCTTGTCAGTTGTGAAAATGTTCACGATATGATACAATGTTTTAGTCAATTCCCTTTTTAAAACAAATTTGTTAACTCCATTGAAGCACAGTAATTAACATTACACTGTATGAGGAAATTTAACAACTACATGTACCAGGATGAAATTTAAACCGTTACCAGTTATTCGTGACAATTCAATATTTTCAACACCTACACTTTATTGGACATTTCCATTTTCTGGTATTATAAAAACATGCCGATTCTGCAGCTTCCCCGATCAGTTTCAAAGGACTATTTTGTAGGCGAACACATGTAAATTCTATGCATTTGATATTAAATTTATTTACTAATTCTCCAACTGTAATATAGTTTTCCACCTCAAATGTGTCCGTTGAGTTGAGTTCAGTTTTACACTGTGATTTCAGGGTGTACGTTTTCTCAAACTCGTCACCCTCGGCGCCTGGTGATGATCGTTGAAAACTTCCTCAATTAATTTCGTGTTTCTAACAGAAACCATGAAGTTTTTTGTCTCAAGGTGGTCGCATTTATTCATTTTTATAGCCACCACGCTCGAAGGCCAGTAGACGGGCGCCGCCATGTTGGAAAAGTAAAATAACCGAAACGCCGATAATGAACCGAATCGGACGTTGAAGGCGCACCTCACATTTTTTTTTTTTTTTTTTTAATTTTTTTTTTTTTTTTATTTTTTTTTTTTTTTTTTTTTTTTGCGACTTGAAAAAAAAAGTTTACAGTCGGCGCCAAAACCACAGGGTCGGTCGGGGAACCGGAAACACAACTATTTTTTTTTTTGGCCTTAAAGCCTTCTTTGCCCACTTGCAGAATCAAGGCATACTGTAGAATATGGTATATGTCCTAAAATTCCTAACACTTTATTCCATACTTTCTTGGGCTAATTTTTGTGTTTAATGCAGTTGTTTCTTAAAATACTTAGTGGAATGGCAAACAGTGTAGACCCTGATCAGGCTGCTCCTTAGGAGCAGTCTGATCTGGATCTGCACTATTTGCATATGCCATTTTGTCAGCCATTTTGGTGTACAAAATTTTAGGACATTTACAGTATATCACTGAATAGAGGTTTCTGATCAGATTGTACTTATGTATAGTTAGCTGATCAGGACCTTTCATTAGTATTGCAGGAGCTGTCTTTGTGAGATTGGGTATGCTACCATCGGTTTATCATGTTTATACTTAAACATTTTTGTTACCCCATCTTCTTTGAGACCACAGTGCAGATTTCCTTGAAATTTATCGGGGCTGTTCTCATCAAAGTCTAGTGGTGTCGAAATGAAAAATGTTTCCAGTCCATCAACAAATATGCAGAGACCATCTTTGATTTTTCTAATTATCACATCTCTTCCTAAATCACTAGAGGTGAGCTTTTGTGACCACTCAATGTACAATGTTCATCGTGCATTTGTCAACAGTTTACTTAAAAGACATCTCCTCCTAAACCGGTGAATGGATTTTGAAATAATTTTACAGGAATGTACCTTGGGTGACCTTCTACCTAAAGGTTCTGTTCCACTAAACAAAATGGCCGCCAGAGCTAAAAAATAAAAAAAAAAAACAACTTAAAAATGACATCTCCTCCTAGGCCACTGGCCCAATTTCAAAATAATTTCACAGGAATATTCCTTCAGTGATCCTCTACAAAAATTGCTCAAGCCATACCACTTGGATGAACAAAATGGCCACCAGAGCTAAAAATAGAAAAAACATTAAATGACTTCTCCTCCTTAAACAGTGGACAGATTTTTAAATAATTTCACATGAATGTTCCTTGTGTGACCCTCTATCAAAATTGCTCAAACCGTTCCGCTCAGATGAACAGGATGGCCGCCAGAGTTAAAAATAAAAAAACCTTTAAATGCTTCTCTTTAACCAGTTGATGGATTTTGAAATAATTTTACAGGAATGTTCCTTGGGTAACCCTCTACCAAAATTGCTCAAACCGTTCAGCTTGGATGAACAAGATGGCGGCCAGAGCTAAAAATAGAAATACCTTCAAATGACTTCTCCTTAACCAGTGGATGGATTTTGAAATTATTTCACAGGAATGTTTCTTCAATCTTGGATAACCCTCTACCAAAATTGCTCTAACCAGTCTGCTCGGATGAACAAGATGGCCGCCAGAAAATAAAAGAACCTTTAACTGACTTCTCCACCTTAAACAATGGATGGATTTTGAAATAATTTCACAGGAATGTTTCATGAGTGACCCTCTATCAAAGTTGTTCAAACCCGTCTGCTTACAAGAACAAGATGGCTGCCAGAGCTAAAAAAAAGAAACACTTTTAAACAACTTCTACTCCTTAACCAGTTGATGGATTTTGAAATGATTTTACAGGAATGTTCTTTGGGTGACCACCACCGTCATGTTGTCATAGTGGTGATGTTATGTACTGACTTCATGTTTGTCTGTTTAAGTACTATCATTAACTCATGTAGAAGAAATAGTTTTCTGTTTTACTGCCTTTATCACATGCATACGTCTTATCATGGCCTCTTTACCTATATTTCATAGTCCTTTAGGCATACTACATTGTCTTACTTGTTAATATGATCATCATGAATCTCAGTCAGAATGTTTCCCTTGATCATTTCTAGGTCAGCTACTGTAAGTGCTATGATATTCAGCTGAGCGATACAGGGCTATCATGGCCATCTTGTTTTTCAAAACATCAGGAAAGTTGAACAGCCTTTAGCCAAGCAAAATTATATGTGTGTTTCAGGTTAATGGAATTTTAAAATAGGGATGGTAGGTTGGAAAATATCTTTATTTCGTTACAAACTAAACTTAAACATGTATATATGACAATTAGAAGTTATTTGTATCAAAATAAAATATGTCAATGCATAATATACAGCTGTATAGTTGTCATACCCATATTTGTTCATCATATTTGCTGCTTATATTGTAAGGTATATCAAGGGATGGTCCTCCCTGACCTTTGATATATCATTTGAAGGGGAGAATAAATGGGTTACTGAATAGTAACTGAAAAAAAAATCTTTATTTTGTTAAAAGTTTTTATATGGGGTTGATAGGAAAACAATATGGCTGGACAGGGAAATCTTCCCCAAAATCCTTAAAGAACTTTAGCGTCTGTGGTGAAAAATTATACACGTTTGGGTAACCTGAAACACACACCTTCTATTTTAGGTCTTATTATCACATCTGCTGCAAAACCACTGTGTGGATTTTTTTTAAGCTTGGCCAGGGATGCTCCCCTAGGGGTGAAATTAGTTCTGGTTTGTCAGTATTTTTGCTCTTTATTGCATTGCCCAGATCTACTAGACAGTTTTTAGCTCGCCTGTACGAAGTACAAGGAGAGCTATTGTAGTCACCCCGGTCGTCCACGTTTGCGTTTGCGTATGCCTTCCCGTCACACTGCGTTAAAGTTTTTCAAATGCTTATATCTCAACAGTCACTCCTCACAGAGGCATCAAATTTGGAACTTAGGTACCTTGGAGGGTCTTCTGAGATTCCAAGAGAATAAACCCCTGGGTTCATGCCCCTGGGTGGGGCTAGGGGTCAGAATCTAGGACACCTTTGTAATACTGTGTTAAAGTTTTTCAAATTCTTATATCTTGACTTTCACTCCTCATAGAGCATTCATATTTAGAATTTGGGTACCTGGACGAGTCTTCTGAGATTCCAAAAGAACATACCCCTGGGTTCATACCTCAGGGTGGGCCTTGGGGTGGGGCTAGGGGTCAAAATCTAGGACACATTTGTAAAATCTTATATGCCTACAGGTTATAGACACAACTGGTTATACATCAGCTAACTATGTGACATCAGTTTAAGTGTAAGAGAGTGAAGGTCATGGTGACCTACATTTTACGGTCCAGGTCACCTAGATTTCACGGTCCAGTGATTTTGCCTTATATCTTGAATACTATTTGTTGGATAAATGTCACACCTGGGATATTACTTCCATGTGACCCAATGAATGACCACTTACTATATCTAGGTCATTGTGACCTATATTTCATGGTTCAGTGATTTTGCCTTATATCTTGAATACTATTTGTTGGTTAAATGTCACACCTGGGATATTACTTCCATGTGACCCAATGAATGACCACTTACTATATCTAGGTCATTGTGACCTATATTTCATGGTTCAGTGATTTTGCCTTATATCTTGAATACTATTTGTTGGATAAATGTCACACCTGGGATATTAGTTCCATGTGACCCAATGAATGACCACTTACTATATCTAGGTCATTGTGACCTATATTTCATGGTTCAGTGATTTTGCCTTATATCTTGAATACTATTTGTTGGATAAATGTCACACCTGGGATATTAGTTCCATGTGACCCAATGAATGACCACTTACTATATCTAGGTCATTGTGACCTATATTTCATGGTTCAGTGATTTTGCCTTATATCTTGAAAACTATTTGTTGGATAAATGTCACACCTGGGATATTAGTTCCATGTGACCCAATGAATGACCACTTACTATATCTAGGTCATTGTGACCTATATTTCATGGTTCAGTGATTTTGCCTTATATCTTGAATACTATTTGTTGGATAAATGTCACACCTGGGATATTAGTTCCTTGTGACCTGATTATTGACGTCCAAATATATCTCTGTCGGTGTGACCTATATTTCATGGTTCGGTGATTTTGCCTTATATCTTGAATACTATTTGTTGGATAAATGTCACACCTGGTATATTACTTCCATGTGACCCAATGAATGACCACTTACTATATCTAGGTCATTGTGACCTATATTTCATGGTTCAGTGATTTTGCCTTATATCTTGAATACTATTTGTTGGATAAATGTCACACCTGGGATATTAGTTCCTTGTGACCCGATTATTGACGTCAAAATATATCTCTGTTGGTGTGACCTATATTTCATGGTTCAGTGATTTTGCCTTATATCTTGAATACTATTTGTTGGATAAATGTCACACCTGGGATATTAGTTCCTTGTGACCCGATTATTGACGTCAAAATATACCTCTGTTGGTGTGACCTATATTTCATGGTTCAGTGATTTTGCCTTATATCTTGATTACTATTTGTTGGATAAATGTCACACCTGGGATATTAGTTCCATGTGACCCAATGAATGACCACTTACTATATCTAGGTCATTGTGACCTATATTTCATGGTTCAGTGATTTTGCCTTATATCTTGAATACTATTTGTTGGATAAATGTCACACCTGGGATATTAGTTCCTTGCGACCCGATTATTGACGTCAAAATATATCTCTGTTGGTGTGACCTATATTTCATGGTTCAGTGATTTTGCCTTATATCTTGAATATTTGTTGGATAAATGTCACACCTGGGATATTAGTTCCATGTGACCCAATGAATGACCACTTACTATATCTAGGTCATTGTGACTTATATTTCATGCTTCAGTGATTTTGCCTTTTATTTTTATTACTATTTCATGGAGAATTGTCATACCTGGATTATTATATCTATGTGACAAAATGATTTACATACAAATACATCTAGGTCAGTGTGACCTATATTATATGGCTTAATGATAAAAATGTTACAAAATGTACCCAGCAGGCAAGCTCGCTGTCCTCCGACAGCTCTTGTTTTCAAAGTTGTTCCTTCTTTGGTATCACTTTTAAGTTTTTATCAATCAGTGGTATCACTAATTGTCAGTTAGGAGCATAACCTCTTCAAGGTTAAAAAAAAAGTAACTTACAGTTATTTTTTATACCCTGCCACATGATAGTGACGGAGTGTTATGGTTTAACGTTGGACGTCTGTATGTCTCTTCATCCATCCGTATTTCATTTCCAGATGATAACTTGAGTAAACAGCAATGGATTTTCACCAAACTTGGTGTGTGCATTGATATTGTGGAGATCTGGTTTGGGATTGCTAATAGGCATATTTCGTCAAATGTTGACAGAGATATCTGCCCAAGACACGCCCATATTTTGGTTTCCGGACGATAACTAGAGTAGATATCAATGGATTTTAACTAAACTTGGTACATACATTGATATTAAGGTAATCTTGTTTGGGAGTTATCTTCTCTAGCCTCACTTTGAAAGTACTGGAAATACAGTAATTTTATTAGCTCACCTGAGCATAAGCTCAGGATGAGCTATTGTCATCACCCTATGTCCGTCGTCCGTTGTCGTCCATCGTCAACAATTAGTTTGTTAACACTTTAGAGGTCACAGTTTTGACCCAATCTTGATGAAACTTGGTCAGAATGTTTGCCTCTATGAAATCTAGGTCAAGTTTGATACTGGGTTAACTTGGGGTCAAAAACTAGGTCACCAGGTCAAATCAAAGGAAAAACTTGTTAACACTCTACAGGTCATAATTTTGACCCAATCTTGATGAAACTTGCTCAAAATGTTTGCCTCTATTAAATCTAGGTCAAGTTCGAAACTGGGTCACTTGGGATAAAAAACTAGGTCACCGGGCCAGATCAGCAGAAAACCTTGTTAACACTCTAGCGGTCACATTTTTGAAGCAATCATCATGAATCTTGCTCAATATATTTGTCTTGATGATTTCTAGGTCAAGTTCGAAACTGGGTCACCTGGGGTCAAAAACTAGGTCACCTGGCCAGATCAGCAGAAAACCTTGTTAACACTCTAGCAGTCACATTTTTGAAGCAATCATCATGAATCTTGCTCAATATGTTTGTCCTGATGATTTCTAGGTCAAGTTCGAAACTGGGTCACTTGGGGTCAAAAACTAGGTCACCGCGCCAGACCAGCAGAAAACCTTGCTAACACTCTAGCGGTCACATTTTTTAAGCAATCATCATGAATCATGCTCATTATGTTTGTCTTGATGAATTCTAGGTCAAGTTCGAAACTGGGTCACCTGGGTCAAAAACTAGGTCACCTGGCCAGATCAGCAGAAAACCTTGTTAACACTCTAGCAGTCACATTTTTGAAGCAATCATCATGAATCTTGCCCAATATGTTTGTCTTGATGATTTCTAGGTCAAGTTCGAAACTGGGTCACTTGGGGTCAAAAACTAGGTCACCTAGCCAGATCAGCAGAAAACCTTGTTAACACTCTAGCGGTCACATTTTTGAAGCAATCATCATGAACCTTGCTCAATGTGTTTGTCTTGATGATTTCTAGGTCAAGTTCGAAACTGGGTCACTTGGGGTCAAAAACTAGGTCACTGGGCCAGATCAGTAGAAAACCTTGTTAACACTCTAGCGGTCACATTTTTTAAGCAATCATCATGAATCTTGCTCAATATGTTTGTCTTGATGATTTCTAGGTCAAGTTCGAAACTGGGTCACTTGGGGTCAAAAACTGGGTCACCTGGCCAGATCAGCAGAAAACCTTTTTAACACTCTAGTGGTCACATTTTTGAAGCAATCATCATGAATCTTGCTCAAAATGTTTGTCTTGATGATTTCTAGGTCAGGTTTAAAACTGGGTCACTTGGAGTCAAAAACTAGGTCACCGGGCCAAATCAGCAGAAAACCTTGTTAACACTCTAGCGGTCACATTTTTGAAGCAATAATCATGAATCTTGCTCAAAATGTTTGTCTTGATGATTTCTAGGTCAGGTTCGAAACTGGGTCATGTGGTGTAAACACTAGGTCAGCAGGCCAAACCTGCAGAAAACCTTGTTAACACCCTAGCGGTCACATTTTTGAAGCAATTATCATGAATCTTGCTCAAAATGTTTGTCTTGATGAGTTCTAGGATATGTTTGAAACTGGGTCACTTGGGGTCAAAAACTAGGTCACTGGGCCAAATCAGCAGAAAACCTTGTTAACACTAGCGGTCACATTTTTGAAACAATCATCATGAATCTGGCTCAAAATGTTTGTCTTGATGATTTATAGGTCAAGTTAGAAACTGGAACACCTGGGGTAAAAAACTAGGTCACCTGGCCAAATAAGCGTAAAATCTTGTTATCACTCTAGCGGTCACATTTTTCAAGCAATCATCATGATTCTTGCACAAAATGTTTATCCTGATGAGTTCTAGGTCAAGTTTGAAACTGGGTCGCTTGGTATCAAAAACTAGGTCACCGGGCCAAATCAGCAGAAAACTTTGTTATAATCATTTTGAACTTTGATCAGAATGTTTGCCTTGATCAGTTCTAGATCATGCTCTCAAAGTGCTATGTTGCTCAGGTGAGCGTTACAGGGCCATCATGGCCCTCTTGTAATTTATTTAGTTAAAAATAAATCTTGTAGAGGCAACACTCCTGGCTGTTTGTAGGTTGAATAGAACTTTCGTGACAGATGTCTTAAATGGACCTTATCTACACCTAGACTTGACCCCACCCAGTATTGCCAATTCAAACCAAACAGGAGATCATTAGGGGTCAGCATCCAGACATTTTTGGTATCTAATCAAAGCTGATGGTGAGCACTTTATCAGTAGTAGACTTAAAGTGGGCAATACTGTTACTCCTTCAACAAAAGGCTAAAGGAGTATTCTGTGATTCTTCGAGAGTACTAGTACTCCTGAAATCCAAAGTAGTGTAGTATCCTCATCCGACATCATCTGATGCTAAATGAGTTATCCATTACGAAAACATGCCTATTCAAATATATAGCAAAATTTCACCTCCAAAATCTGAAAGTTTTCAGTTAAAAACTGATATTTTTCATAATTTTGCTAAAAACATAGATTGTGGGTACTTGTTAGAACCGCCTTGGTGAGGCGGTTCTAACTAGTACCCACAATCTGTGTTTTTGAGCAGAAATAAGAAAAATAATGTATACCCCTGTAAACGCCAGTTTTACTGTGTAAAAGTGGGGTTTAAGGGGGTCAAAATTATATAGGTATGTTTTCGTGATGTACATGTAACAAGTAAAGCTGTGTGCAGAATATATGAAAAGTTTGAATGCTTTCAGACTTTTTATGCCCCTGCCATTCGAAGAATGGTGAAAAGGGCATATAGTGTCACCTTGTTCATCCATCCGTCTGTCTGTCTCGGATAGTGTTAGCAATTTGAGTTTAAGTTTTTCAGGCTAAATTGTTTTTCCTGTCCGATAAAATATGGTCAATCAGAACAAAACAGTTTCATAAAAATAAAATGCCATGCAAAAAAAACCGTGTTTCCAAGTGAAGTTGAAAGGATAGGAATTAATACAGAGTCAAAAACACTTTATTTTTATAAGTTTTACCAAAAGGGCATCTGTATTTTTCTTATTTTTTACCCTGAAAACATTGTGGGTACTCAATTAGGTTTCCTCATCAAGGTAAATTAGTTCTTATGAGTACACACAGCTTGTTTTGTTCCAGTGGATAAATAATAAGAAAAATATCCATAGCTCCAGATAAGAGGGTAGTTTTCTTATTTCTGCCCAAAACATACATTGTGGGTATTCATTAAAAATGCCTTTTTGAGGCGATCTAATGAGTAAATACCCATAATGTATGTTTTCACAGAGAAATAAACAATATCAATACTGTTGGATGAAAAAAGTGCCATATCTGGAGCTGTGCTATCTCATAGTTTGCTGAACAAGTGATTTTCTGTATTTATCAAGGGGAGACCACACATATGACATAGCCCCTATGTATGAAGATGATAGTCTTCCAGATGGTTGGAGAAGAACAGTGGTTCAGAGGATGACTGGAAACTCTGCTGGGAAATTTGATGTCTACATTTACAGGTAAGGCAAACAGAAAGAAAGTAATTGTGTATCAGACCAGCATTTGTAAATCTGTTTCCAGAGGCCTTCTTAAGGAGTAGTTGTTTATGTTTCTTTTTCTGGAATAATTTTTCTTAATTCTCATTGGGCCCGGATGGCAGAGTGTCAGCGCTTATGACTGTACGGTGCACAGAGCTTTTAACTATCACTCTTCCATCATCTAAATATGACTTAAATAATATTGAAAGCTACATAAGCACCAAATCACCATCATCTTAATTCTCCATAAAAAAGTTTTTGGTACTCCTTAGAAGCACCTGTTGAATATGAAGAGATGAATATCAAGTATCAAGAGTAATAAAAAGAACAGGCACTTTCAGAACAATGTTGCCACACCACAGTGCTCCAGATAATATTTTTCTAATCAGTATGTATCATGGTCAAATTTAAGGCCAGTCTGTAACGGGGAACACTGGGATTCTGGAATTAGTATCCGTAATGCTGCAGACGTTCTTAGTTATATTTCTTGCCCCAGGGGCTGGTGTTGAGGGGATGCACTGTGGTTTACATGATTTGCTTTAAAGTATGTCTTTTAATGCTTTGATTTTTATTTGTGTCTCCTCTTGTATATCTCTATTATTATTTTTTTTTTCTGCAGTACAATATGGCTGATCATTTTTCTGTTTATCTCTTTTGTAACTAAACAAAAGTTCTGAAATGGGTGCTAACTGCCACACCCCCTTGTTTTGATAACAGAACTAATCACTAAATCACCTTGTCTAGTATTTGGGTGATCTTTGGATTTTTTTCTTTGTTCACCTGCTCTAGCAATGATCAGCTTTCCAGTACAGAAGTCTTATCAGTGACTTTTAAACCCGCATGTTGTGAGCTACTTTCTCTTCCGATGCTGTTTACACAGATCGGACAGGATCGAGATGAGATTCTGTATTCATTCATCGCATGCATAAATAACTTCATCAGTTATAATACACTCTAAATAAAGACACTGGATTAGATAACGATAACTGGCTAAAATACCCCATAATTTTATTTGATGCAGTTTTGCAGTCTCTTTCCTCATTCCTCGTTTTCTGGAGGCCATGTTTCTGCAATCTTGGAAAACCCCAATGCGGAATGGTTACCTGCGATATTTTGTTGTTAGCACTTATCTAGACAATGATGCACAGAACCAGTCACTCTTATGCACAGATATAATGCGCAGACGTTTAGCTCTGGAAATAGTCACACTATATCAGGGTGAAAATTTTGCGGTGTCCAGAGCGGGAATATGCATACAAAAATTGTTGTTTTGCGTACAACAGACTTTGTTTACGTTGTGATGCGCTACAAATTGATTTTATTTGGTTTTTTTTATTAAATATATTCGGGTATTTACGGAAAATATGCTGCTTATCTAAGCCACTGAGCCTCTTCTTATTCAGGCAAGTTTATAAAAAACAGACACGATGTTGCACTCGTACAGGTTACCGCAAAAGCAGCAATATATCAGTAAAAAAGCGTCTGTATTCTGTACTGGGTATTTTTCAAATTGACCCGTATTTGGTGCAAAATGATCTCTAATTTACGGCTGTACGGACACTATCTGGAGCACTGCACACCATTTAATAACACTTAAGGGGGCAAGATTCACTTATAAGGTTGCCTGCCATTTCAAAAGGGAGACAACTTTTGTGACTTCATGTTCGCATTTCTGGACACCAGTCCCCTTTTGAAAAGGGGTTTACTCCAAAAGGAAAGCGTTTGCTCTAAGAGAGCAAATTCTTTCCTTTTAGAGTAAACTCCTTTTCTGAAACTGTATGAATTCCCTTTAAAATCATCTTGAATAGTGAGCATTTTAAACAGATGAATATTAACAGGTACTCTCAGAATAATGACACCATACCATTTTGTAACAATCAAATACTTGTTTTATCTTTTACAGCCCAGAAGGAAAGAAATTTAGATCCAGAACTGAAGTGGCAAAATATATATTTGAAGCAGGTCTTTCACTTGATCCAGCATCTATTGATTTCACGGTTCGTGGAAAAACAAACTCAAAGAAACCTAATATTGTAAGACAAGCCCAACAAAGGGTTATTAAACCGCCAAAAGAAAAGAAAGAAAAGCTTGAAAAACCAAAAGTGAAAAAATCCATCAAGATAAAAACCCCAGAAAGAAAAAGTCCCCAGAAGTTAGTCAAAAGTCCAAAGAAAACCCTAACTCAGAAACTTGTGATTAAAATGAACTTTTCAACTCCTACAAAACGTAATAAGACAGAGGAAGGAACTAAAGCACCATCTAGTGATTCAAAATTAACAAAGGGAATTAAGAGAAAACTTGAGAAAATCAAATATCCAGCTGCAAAAAAGACGAAAGTCATTGTAAATGGTAAGGCTAAAGCTGTAAAATCAAAACCAAGCACCTCAAAAACCAATACAGAGAAAGAAGTTAAATCAGAGAAAAAAGGTAAGGCAGAGGTAAAAATTAAGGCAGAAGAAAAGATGAAGACAGAAGAAAAGGCAAAGGTGAAGAAAAAACCTGTTAAAGAAGCAAAAGCAGAACCAGAATCGGAATCTGAAGACAATGAAGAAGAGTCAGAGGAGTTGGAGGAAGAGGATGAAGTTTCTGAGAGTGAACAAGAGACTGATAGTGAAGCTGAATCTGTTTCTGAGAGTGAGGCTGAAACAGTAAATGGTGGTGTTTCAATGAATCAGGTTGATGCAAGTGATTACAGGTATTCATTGGAAGAAATTGATCTCAATCAAGTTAAAAGTGATGACAGTGATGATGATGATGATGATGATGATGATGAAAATGATGTTGATGTTGAAAATTATGAAAGTGAAAATCCACTTGGTGATCAGTTAGAATCTAGCGGTATTGAGGAAAGTGAAGGAAATGAAGATTATGAAATGGAAGCAGAAAGTGAAGAAGAGGAAACAGAAGTTGAAAATAAGGAAAACTTAAGTATCCTTGAGCGTTTGGGAAATGAAGCTGTTGAATTCAAAAAGTATGGAAATAGTGAAAAATATATTTCTTCACAACAAAAAGTAGTTGTTCTTTCAAATCCAGAAGTTTTAAGCAATCCAAATATAATAATTGGAGAATATGGTGATACAGATGATGAGATAGTTCAAGAAACAGTTGACACTGAAAACTATGTGCAGGAAAGTGAAGAAGATGTTGAAAATAATATAAATGCAATGGCAGATAGTACTGACAATGAAAAAGTTGAGAGATTACTTAATGTGACTGAAGGTATGACTGTTCAGGATGCATATGAAGCTAGTGTAAGACTTGGGCATTTCAGTGATTTACCAGCTGCATCTGTGTCTCAAAGAAGAAGTTCAAGGGGATCACCTTCTAAATATGGAAGTAGTGCTAGAAGAAGTTCTTATGAGAAAACAAAACTTTTATCAGACACAGTTGAGTGGGACACGAAAAGGACTAGGAGAACATGGTCTGAGGATAATAACAAAGTAGTTAGTGATAATAATAACTCTATGAATACCTTTCAAGTGGTTCAGAAAGAAACTGAACAAACTAAAATTTTAGACTCTAATTTATTAAATAGAAACTCTGTGACTGTGAATAGTAAGCCAGCTGAAAGTGTTGCATTGTCTCCAAGATTAAGCAAAAGACTTTCTTCAGAAAGTGTGTCAAATGAAACTTCAAGAAGAAGGAAATCTAGTGAAATTGCTAAGTCTCCAGCAAGGTCACCAAGGTCACGGACAGTGTCAGAACCTTCTTCAAGATTAAAGACTTCTCCAGTGAAGGAAAATGCAGAGGATGAAAATAGATATCACGGACCAGATGGTAAGATTCAGTATATGCAGACTTGGGATAAGCTGTAATTTTGGAAATAAAAATGCTGTTTTTCTGCCAAAACATATGGTGTGGGATCTCATTAGAATTGCCTTCTTTTTGGAATGGGGTATAGGTTGCTTTTTTCAATCAGACAAAAGTTGTCAATATTTTTCTTATTCCTTCACATAATCAAGTGTTTTGGGTACTGTACCATTTTTTTTTTTTTTTTTTTAGTTTACAGGTGCTGCCCAGTCAGCATTCTACGTAAATCTATATCGGGCCGTCATCGGCCCGTCAGGGTAGCTGACGGGCCGATGACGGCCTGATATAGATTTACGTAGAATGCTAGCTGGGTGATAGGTGAAGCACTGCCTTCTGCAGAAGTCTCGTATTTGCATTGTTAGTGTTTGGCATTAAAGGGAATAATTTTCTGTTGATATTCATGAATGAATTCATTTGTCTCGGAGTTGTCTGATGAAATGCACAGACATAGGTCAGTCTGAACCAGAGCTGCAGATAGTAGTTATGCATGTTTTGCAGCTGCTTACAGACCTGAAATTCAATTGATAGCATACTCTTTTAAAGGATGAAGTACATGTATGTGACAACTTCGATAAACCTGTGCATATGTTTCACAGGTAGTAATAAACCAATGATAATCCACTAAAGTAAAGAACACAACACAATGTTATTTGAGTTATTTTTTAAAAAAAAGAAAGGGCTTTCTCTGACACACAGAAATCAGTGGCTTAATGCATTTTCTAACAGGACACCACTCAAAAAAATGTTGCACCACAACTGGTGTATTTTGCAGACATTTTCCCACAATTTCCTTACTTTGTGATGGACACAAATCCTAAGTCTAAAGGTGTAAATATTCTGAGGAAAGCTGTTAGAACATTTGAAGCACAACCTTTGACTGTGTTGCATTTTTTTTTTATTACAATTTGGAAAAACCCTGCAAAGTTCCACATCAGCAGGAGAGTATTTTTTTTCTTTGTTTGCATTAGTAACTTACAGGGACATATATATTATATAGTATAACTATTGATGTTACTACTAGTAACATGACACTTTTAGAATTACCGTACTTTGTGCTGATGATGAATAGGAAACTTTTGTAGCATAGATTAGTATAACAAAAAGTACACTTCAACCTCTTTATAACAGGGTTCATTATAACATGGTTTTGGATATAACACGGTTCAAAGATGGATCCCAAAATGTATAGATTATATTAAAAAATGACCATAAATGGTCATTTTTCAATATAATCTATACATTTTTGTTTGGATATAACACGGTTGTTTAACTAACACGGTTTATGCTATGGACCCCAACAATAGTGTTATAAAGAGGTTGTGATGTATGTTCACATAGGCATGTTAAATGTAATATTAGACTTTCAGGAACCAGTCTGGGCCCAGATGTTCAAAATTTAACAACGTTGTTAGCTGATGTGATGCTTGAAATATGGCTGATACATTGATATTTTTTTTGCTGAAAAATGTGAGTAGCTTTTGCATTGCAAAAGCACCTCACATTTTTGCAGCAAAACCATCAATGTATACAGCAGGTAACAAATTTGTCATTTACAAGCTTGTTAAGCTAAGGATGCTTTAAACAACTGGGCCCTGGTTGTGCATTCATTTTCCAATTTAATGAGTACCTGTACTCAGTCTGCAACTCCTTGAACATTATGAAGTTGGAACAGTCAGTAGGAGCTTAGTGAGCTTAGGAGCTTCTAATTAGTACCCAAAACAAACGTTTTTGTGAAGAAATATTAAAGAAAAAATATTAATTTGGATGCCCCACTTATTTAGAGCTAGGCAATTTACATATTCCATAATAACCCTAAATATTGGAACAGACAAGCCTGAGCAACAGTAGACCCAGATCAGATGCTGCAGAATGCAGGGTTTACACCATTTGCTACTCATCCAGCACTATTTTAGACAAAGCAACAGGTATATGTACTTTCTTTTTTTTTTTCAAAATTTAGGGCACATATGGTTGAGAGTGCCCCAATACTTAGGGCAAGTATGTAAGAACCTGCAGAATTGAAGTCAGGGTGTAAAATTCCACTCGCCCGCTCGCATTTGCGAGTAAATTTGATGGCAGGGCGAGTAAGATTTTCAGACCTTTCTTCACTTTTTCTTCATTTTTAGCATCTGAATGAAAAATTTAGACTATAAGAGCGAGTATATTTGGAGGAAATTTTACACCTCTGGGTCCGACTCAAGACCCTGATAATACTTAAATATTCTACCATACCTCAGGGCCCAGTTGTTCAAAGCGTCGTTAGCTTAACGAGCTTGTTTAGGGTCATTTCGTTAACTGTTCTAGCAGATTCAATGTACAATATTCTGATATTTTTTTGCTGAAAAAATGTGAGTAGCTTTTGCACTCACATTTTTCAGCAAAAAATTTCAGCGTATTTGCATATCACTTAATGTAAATTTTAACGAATAGTTAACTAACAACATCGTTAGTTTTAAATAACTTTGCCCTGGATAAGGGGTTATCCACATAATATTTTTCTTATTTGGATTCCTGCTTAAAAACATATGTTGTGGGTACTCATTAGAAGCACCTCTATGAAGCACTTCTGATGAGTACCCACGGCATGTTTTTGTGCAGAAATAAGAAAAATGTCAATACTTTTCAGCAGAAAAAGACAAACAAAAAAACGAGTCTTACATGTATCTGGGGGTATCCCCATTCTTCTATACGGTACTTCAATTGTGATCATACATAGACATCCAAAAAAGAATGAAGTAAGAAATTTCTTCACATGATCATCATCATATATAACCTTCCTTTCAGGTTTGTTGACTGATTAAATTTCTTAGTCTTTTCTAATGAATACAACAGATGTACTACTTTTAAATTGTCAGGGCTGTTCTAGTTAATCACGTAGCTACAGATAGGAGGCTTTTTTGCAACAAAAAGTATATATGTAGACATATTTTTTTTTTCTTTCTCCTCAAAAACTCATCAGAAGCATCTGGGTTATTTCTTCCCAAAACATGTTTTTATTCATTGCAAGGACCTGTGATCCAAAAACATGGGTACTCATTGGAAGCATCTCAGTTATTTCTCCCTAAATACATATGTTGAAGGTACTCAGAAAAGCTTCACTGAGGTGCATCTTATGAGTAATCACGTTCTTGAGGGGAGAAATAAGAAAATAATTTCCTTTTATCTGTAGCTATGATTAATCATGACAAAAAAACAACAAAAAAACTGAAGTATAGGGTGATGAATTCGATCTGGGGCTGTGTGACAGTTTATCAAATTTATATGAACATTTGCACAGGTAAATCTGTCCTTGTAAACAGTCTAGACCAGGGCTTGAGAAATTGTCGGTTTTTCGGTCTGAAACAGATATTTTGTGAGCTGGACCAAATTTGACTTTAAAAAGGTATCGAAAATTGGATCCTTAATCACCATTTCAAATGAAAACAAAAAAAAAAAAAAACAACGGCCACTATTACCTTATATTCAGTCAAATATGGTACCTTTTTCGGCTCTCTGATCACGCAAAAAAAAAAAAAAAAAAAAAAAAAAAGAAAATAACAGGGCAAGCATTCATGAAATGAGAGATGGAATAACTTATTTGGGGATCAGATACCAGCAGAAAACCTTATTGCACATTTGAAGTATGCATGCCCAAAGCAGCTGGGAATATACTCAGTCTGTTCAGCATTTCTGACTCATGGATGTACAGACTTATCAGGGTCCCAAGGTCTGTGATTGTCAAATTTTGACAAGGTAACCATGTTTGCTTGAAGAAGTAGGTTAGCATGGAGTGTGCAATGTGTAGCATGCATTTGCTTTAGTCGTTATGTTAGTTATTGCCAAGAAATTTCTCCAGAAACAAGAGAGAAATAACTAGTTACTAGTCAGGTACGGAATTACCAAACCCAAAGATTCGTAAACGCTTCGATAAATGGGAAAACATCAGACCGATTAGCGATAGTCAGTCTCGAGCCCTGGTCTAAACATAGTTCAAACAGTTGCCAGAAACGCAGTTTGATGAATATTACAGAGATATTGAGTGGATTCGCCAAGCAAACAAATGGACTTACTCAAATTTTAGCGTAGGTCTAGATAAAATGGTCTATTAGATAAATATTTTCCTTATTTCTCCATGAAAACATTTTGTGGTTACTCATTAAATGTGCCTAATGTACATGCTTTTTTGGAGAAATAAAAATATCAATACTTTTTGGTCGAAAAAACAAAACAAAACAAAAACACTGACTAGAGCTATGATATTAGGATAACAGATCTTTAGATATTAGATAAGTATTTTTTTTTTTCAACAAAAAGTTGTTGACATTTTATTTCTGGGTGAAAACATACTGTGGATAGTCAGGGATTTGCAGATGCACTCCTAATGGGTACTCACATTTTCATGGAGAAATAAGAAAAATATTTATCAGGGTTCCCTTCTTAACTAGAGCTATCTTAGGGTGTCCAGATATTTTGGGTAGTTCACACTATGCAAATCGAAAATGTGGTAAATGTTCTAAATTTCAAACACTTAATTCAGTACTTTTTGGCTTATGTCCTAAATTTCAAACACTTTATTCAATACTTCTTTTTGGCTTATGTCATAAATTTCAAACAATTTATTCAGTACTTCATTTTGGCTTTAATTTTCCTTTTTATGCCCCCAACATCGAAGAAGTTGGAGGGGCATATTGCTTCTGGGATGCTTTTTGATGCATAGCATAACTTCTGAACCGTACATGCTATGGTTTTGAAATTTCTTTCTCCTCAGAAACTCCTAATGGGTACTCACAACATACATTTACATGGATTCCTCATGAAAAAATAGCTGACATGTATTTTTTCCCCATCAGGATTATGCCTGTTTCCCGAGTTATGGCCCTTTGGAAAAAAATATGGATGAAATCGTGTCAGCAAAATATCTCAAAAACTATTGAAGCTAGAGCCTTGAAACCTGGTGAATAGATTGGTATTGATGAGTAGATGATCTGATTAACTTTTGAATAAATTCTGAAAAATACTTCATGAGTTATGGCCCTTTGTAACCTTTGGCATTTTTACATTGCATGTTTTTGATGCATAGCATAACTTCTGAACTATGCATGCTAGGGTTCTGAAATTTCATATATGGATTCCTCAGGAAAAAATAGCTGACACACTTTTTTCCCCCATCAGGATTATGCCCCTTTCCAGAGTTATGGCCCTTTGAAATATATGGATGAAATCTTGTTAGCAAAATACAGTCGACTCTCATTATCTCGACCTCACTTATCTCGAATAATCACTTATCTCGAAGTGAAAATCTGGTCCCTTTCTAAACATGAAAATCTAACGACAGGTAACAAAATATTGTGGAAAAGAGGAGAAATTGCTCCTAATTTCTCCTCTTTTCCGCATTATTTTTTCAATATGTCTCTAAGTTCAGGAGTAAAATTACATTACATTTGTAAAATGTGGTTATTTGATTTATTTTTTTTTTAATTTTGCAAACCTGATATGTCGAGGTACGGATATCTCGAAGTATTTCAGAGAGTACCTTGGAGTTCGAGATAACGAGAGTAGACTGTATCTCAAAAACTTGAAGCTAGAGCCTTGAAACCTGTTATATAGATTGGTTTTGATTAGTAGATGATCTGATAAACTTCTGAATAAATTCTGAAAAAATGCATCATGAGTTATGGCCCTTTGTAACTTCTGGCATTTTTACATTGCATGCTTTAAGATGCATAGCATAACTTCTGAACTCTGCATGCTGATGTTTTGAAATTTCATGTATGGATTTTTTCATGAAAAAATAGCAGACACATATTTTTTTTTTCTCATCCAGATTACATGTATGCCCCTTTTCTGAGTTATGGCCCTTTAAAAAGATATGGATGAAATTTTGTCAGCAAAATATCTCCAAAACCATTCAAGGTAGAGCCTTGAAACCAGGTGAATAGATTGGTATTGATGACCTGATTAACTTCTGAATAAATTCTGAAAAAATTTTAGCTGAATTATGGCTCTTTTTCGACTTGTTTTTGTTATTCGTTTCCACTCAAAAACTTTTGAAGGGATATATTGATTTCATTCAAACTGTAAAATACAGGGGAAGTTCAATATTGGTAATCATCCGCCAAAGTTTGGCTGAGTTATGGCCCTTTTTTTACTTAGTTTCTTTGCTGTGTTGATATTGGTTTCCACTCAGTAACTTTTGCAGGGATGCATTGATTTTATTGAAAGTTTGCAGAAGGATATACCGGTATCATTGTAAAATACAGGTCAAGTTCGATATTAGTAATATGGCTCGTTATAGGACAGTTTGGATATGAGGTTTTTTAAAGGTGCCCCCCCCCCCCCCCCCCCCCCCCAAAGTTTTTATGAAGAAATAAGAAAAATGGCCCTTTTTCGACTTAGTTTTTTGTTGGTGTGTTGATATTGGTTTCCACTCAATGACTTTTGCAGGGATGCATTGATTTTATTGAAAGTTTGCAGAAGGATATATTATTGTAAAGTACAGGTCAAGTTTGATATTGGTAATCATTCCCAAAAGTTTGGCCGTTATGGCCCTTTTTCGACTTAGTCACCTTTAGGGATAGGCGCGATTATAAGGACCAGTGTTTTTTTTTCCTTTTTCATATCAAATGGTTGGTGCTTTAAGCAGGTGACACATCTGATTCTCAGAATTCAAGTAGAGTTATTTCCCTTTAATAAAATAACATTGAAATCTTGTATATTTGTACTGTTGTTACCGTCATGGGCAAGCAGTGTTGGAGGCAAGCAGTGTTAGAGTCAGGCAGTTATAGTGTTTTACAAACACCAGCTCTAGTTAATGCAGTTTCTTGAATGCTTAGTGGAATGGCAAAAAGTGTAGACCCAGATCAGACTGCTCTTAGGAGCAGTCTGATCTGGGTCTGCACTGTTTGCATATGCCATACTGTCAGAAACTTTGTTGCAAAAAATTTAAGGACATTTAATGTATTTCTAAACATCAACATTTGATTTACAGACTTAGAAACTCCACCAGATTCACCAACCACCACCTCTACCCACCTTGTTCCCAACCATGAAGTGGAGAGCCAATATTTTATCAATGGTATTTTCATCCCGAGGCCTCAGCTTCATCGAGACATGCAGTGGACTCCACCAAAGTCACCGTATAATCTGGTACAAGAGAGTCTATTTCATGATCCTTGGAAGTTGTTAGTTGCTACAATATTCCTCAACAGGACCACAGGTAAGGATGTAAACTGGAGTGAACTTGGGTGAAATTACACTGGAACCCCTTTGTAATATGGCTCGTTTAAAAGGACAGTTCCGATATAAGAGGGTTTAAAGGTGGACCCCCAAAGTATTGTATCCAATCAATAGTGTATAGATTATATAGAAAAAAGTGTTGTATCCGATCAATAATGTAGAGATGATATAGAAAAAAAATGTTAAATCCAAGCAAAAATGTATAGATCATAGAGAAAAATGACCGTAAATGGTCATTTTTCTATATAATCAATACATTTTTGTTTGGCTACAACACTGTTGTTTACCTAACATGGTTTTCACTTTGAATCCCAGCAATCATGTAATAAAGAGGTTATGGAGTATATGATCACTTTTTGATTTTGGACAGGTGACCAATGATGAAGTAAATATTGAAAAATGAAACTGCTAAAGTCCTTGTTTAAGTAAGAACCTTTGTCCAAGAGCAACAATACAGCTTATTTACTTTATCTCTTTTTCTCAGCAAGCGGTAGTTTTCTAATGCAAAATTTTGTCGCACAACTTAAGAAAAAATTTTGCTGCAAACATTTAGACAGCTTAATTTGTTTTTGCCAGATAATTGACTTGATTCCTCTGTTAAATTGAGCATAATTTCTCAGCAATTCTCAGCATACAAGTTAAAAAAGGTACACATTATGGAGTGATTGGGCGAATTTTCCACCAAAGAAAATGTGTACAGATTACTACTAATAAAATTACATGATGGCTCTGGTGAGAAAATGCAGACAAGTTTGCATGTTACATAAAGGAACTGATGAGGGTCTGTACTTTTTGCCATTTTGTCTGTTATTTTTAAACCCTTAAAATGCCAAGAAAACCTGCATCTGAAAATGTCTGTTTATTTCGTCTGCTGAATATTCTTGCAAACCTTTCAAACCTTTTTCTGCATACAGGCAAACAGTGTGGACCCTGATATGAGTCCACACTGTTTGCAAAATTGACTTTTAAAATCACAAGCAGATGACAAAGCAGACGACAATTGTTGTGATTGGCAGTTTAAGGGTTACACCTGTCAGGTCACCAATTCATACAGTGGTCTTGCTCAGCTTTCTGGGCAGATACAGTAAGGTTTACAGAATAGCTCTAGATCAGGCATTTTTTTCAACAGAGAAAAATAATATTTAACCTCCACAAAAGCATATGTTGTTATACTCAGTAGAAGAGCGTCACTTAGGCGCGTCTAGTGAAATGATGTGTGGATAGATAAGAAATAAAATAATTCCAGTAGCACTGTATATCCAGCAGACTTGTTAAATAGGAGTATTTGGTGATATAACTCTGGGATAATTTTTCTTATTTCTCCATAAGAGCATACGTTGTGGGTACTCAATTAGATGCGCCTCCTGATATCTAATACATGTTAATAATGCACCCTTTTTCCAGCCACAACCATTATACTTTCACAAGCAGAATAATGTGTCATGTTTTGCAGCTGTATGTATCTATTTTGCAGGTGCAGCGGCTATACCACTGTTGTGGAAATTTTTCAACAAATGGCCGAACCCTGATGTGGCAAGGAGGGGAGACTGGCAGGCCATAGCCAAGCTTATGGCCCCTCTTGGGCTTCATGAGAAAAGGGCACATACTATTATCAGATTTTCAAGTAAGCATTTACATCATGTATTTATGTAACATATCTCATAGCTCCAGATATTAAGGTGGTTTTTCCTTTTCAGCCTAAAAGTACATTGTACTGATATATTTTTCATATTTCTCAACAAAAAGTATGTTGTAGGTACTCATTAGAAGTGTCTTGCCAAGGTGCTTTTTATGACTACCATCAACACAAGTTTTTATGAAGAAATAAGGAAAAATATTATGTGGATACCCCCTCTTAATTGGACCTATGATATTTACTGTTTTTTGTTGATTTTTTTTCTTTTGTTTGTTTTTTTGTTTTGTTTTGTTTTTGCTGTTTTTTTTTTTTTTTTTTTTGTTTTTTTTTCTGTTTTGTATGAGATGCCAAAGCCTATTTTCTGGGAAAAAAAAGAATAATATCAGTCAGCTGAATTTGCCCATAGAGTTGAACCTGAAGTTGTCATCTTTCACCATCAATAATTATTTTGGTCTTGTCACCTGTAAGCTAAAATTTATGTTCCTTAAACTGTTTCACCATTATCAACATGGTCTTCATAGCTTCAGATCAGGTGGTTTGTTTTTTCAACTGAAAAGAACTTACATGTATATTTGTTTCCTATTTCTGCACAAAAAAATATATTTTGGGTACTCAGTAGAAGTACCTCACAGAGGCACTCCTAATGAGTACCCACAACATATGTTTTCATGGAGATATAAGAAAAATATTTTGTGGCTACCCCCTCATATCGGATATAGTCTTCTCTGCCATCTGTTCAAAACTTCAAGAGCCCATATAAAGATGCATTATACTTTTGAACTTTGTTTCAGATGAATACTTGACCACAGAGTGGAAATACCCTATAGAACTGTATGGTATTGGGAAATATGGAAACGATTCTTTTAGAATATTCTGTGTAAATGAGTGGAGACAGGTAAGTATCACTTTAATAAATGGTTTCCTTGGGGAAACAAATTGCATGAAATGTCAAACTCTTTGTTTAAAGAAAAATTAGCAAACATTTATCAATTTTCCACTTGCTGAATTTTCCCAGAGAGTGCTAAAGATTATAATGATACAAAATGTACTATACTTCTAGAGTCTGTTCTTCCTTTATAACTCAGATTGCACCAGTTATTGTGAAACTTTGTTCCATCTGTAAACAAGTATTTGTTCCCCATCTGAGGATATGCTGTTGGGGAACAAAAACATTTCCATATAGATATATCAAAGAAATCAGCAAATCTCTCCACATGGCCAAATGGTTAGCACTCGCAACTGATGACGACGAGGTTCCAGGTTGAAATCTTGCTGGATACCTGACTGTATGGCACTTCATTGCATAAACCATTTCATTATCACCCTTCCATTATCTCAAGGAGACAAATTACCTAATTTTAGAATATTTAAGTCATCAAAACTGGCATATACTTCCTAACAGCACCTCAAACACTGTGGTATTATTTTATGATCCTGACCTATATTTCACAGTTTAATGTCGTGTTCTGCATAAACCAGAGCATTTAGCTCAAATCTGATTAACCATATGCTCTTCAGTTATCAAACTTGGCATTGACATCTCCCTAACAGGGACTGTTATATCATTTTTTAACCCTGACCTATGCTTCATGGTTAATGTCTTTGTTATTTTTTGTATCAACCCTAGCATTTAGCTCCATTTCACTTCAACATATGACTTATAGGCATTAAAATTAGAATGGACTTCCTCCTGCCGAGAGACTCAAACACTATTGTGTTATTTTGTGAATGTGACTTACATATCATGATCTGTTGACATTGTAATTCTTTACATGAATTTTAGTGTTCAGACCTTTACTTTTTAGCTCCAGATTAGAGTGGGTATCCACATAATATTTTAGTTATTTCTCCACAAAGATATAGGTTGAGGGAACTCTAGGAGTGTTTCTAATGAATATAGCATCAGATGTTTTCATGAGGGAAATAAGAAAAATTTCAGTACATTTTGGTTGAAAAAAGTGTCTTATCTGGAGCTTTGAACTTAACTCTTGTCCTGCTGAATAAATTAAGATGCCACACCCATTTCTAATTTTCAGCCAATCAGATTACTTGATCTGGATTGTTGATATAGATTCAAACACTTAATGGCAAATAGTGCAGATCCAGATCAGTTGGCTTCTTCAGAAGCCAACTGATCTGGATCTACACTGTTTGCAAAGGCAGGACATATCCAGATTCAGCATGACAAGGGTTAATAATATTGACAAGTGCTGACAGATGTGACACTGCCTTCTGCTGAATTCTAATATATTATTGACATTTTCATTTTCAGGTAAAACCAGAGGACCACAAATTAAATGATTATCATAACTGGTTAACAGAAAATCAGGAGACTCTGGGATTGAAATAAGGGTGGAACGTCTGCTATTAACCAAAGAAGATGGGTTACATGAAATGTCAAGCTCAATTTTCTTGGGGGAAGAAAATGCACCATTTGTTATCCAATGATTTTGTAATAAGTATACCGTATTTAAGTATTTGGACAGACGGACAGACCCTTGCAAACAATGTAGACCTAGACCAGAATCCGCCAAATTTGGTATCTGATCAGGGTCTGCACTGTTTGCCATCTTATTTTAGGCACATCAGCAGGTAGTAAAATGAACTTCTTCAAGTTTTAATACAAGTATAGGAAGGAGTCAAGGTGTCTGAATATTTTAACCTGTCATGCTGAATAAATTACGATGCCACGCCCACTTCTAATTTCCAGCCAATCAGATTACTTGATCTGGGTTTTTGATAGAAATTCACACATTTAATGACAAACAGTGCAGATCCAGATCAGTTGGCTTCTTCAGAAGCCAACTGATCTGGATCTGCACTGTTTGCTAAGACAGGGCATGTTGTGTTTAGCAAGAGAAGGGTTAATGGTTTTTATACAGTAAGTTTTTGAAGCTTTAGTCTTTGTAGCTGGGAATGTAAACAAATCATTTTATGATGTGCAATTCACTGGTAGTGCCAGTACCTATTTTCAGAAGAAAAGAAAAGGATTTATTTCATTGCTCTTCTACATAAGAGGGGTAGAAGGGAAAGAAATTCTTATTTCTCCACAAAAACCTGTTGTGGGTACTCATTAGAAGTACCTCGTTTAGGCACTTTTAATGGGTGTCCTCAACATGGGTTTTCATGGAGCTCTATGAATTGTCAAGTCAAATGCTAAGCTTTATTTTCTCTGAAAAAGTTAGAATTTTGTATGCTACACTTATGCTTGGTGCTTTAAGAGTTAAGAATTAAGCATTGCAAATGGGCATTTAAGCATTAAGCTTTAAAGCAGGTGGTAAAAGACTCATTGTACCAAAACCTTACCTAGAGCACTGGAAACAAGAAAAACGTCAACAATTTTTTGTTTGAAAAATGTTCCTTATCTGCAGCTGTGTATTATCAGCTGTCATCTGCTACAGGCTAAAATTATATCAACTGTTTACCCTATATGTAGTTTCTTGCTGTATACAAGGGGTCTTCAGAAAGGAACCAGAAGTGTTTAACATCATTTAAGTCATAGCTCTGGGTAAGAGGAGTACCCACACAGTATTTTTCTTATTTTCTCCACGGAAAGTTGTTGTTACCCATTAGAAGTGCCACTCTGAGGCACTTCTAATGAGAACCAGCAGCATATGTTTTCAGGGAGAAATAAGAAAAATGAGAACATCTTGTGGCATAACTCCAGATAAGGTGCTATTTTTCAACCAAATGTTAATGTTGTTTTTTCTTCTTTCTTTATGAAAAAATATATTGTGGGGTCCTCATTGAAAGTGCATCTGGGGTACGTCTAATGAGTACCAAGAACCTATTCGTAGAGAAATTAGGAAACTATTTTCCTGATACCCGCTCTAATCTGGAGCTATGTTTTGGATATTCATAGATAATACCTCAGTGAGGCACTTACAATGAGCAGCCTCAATATATGTTTTCATGAAAAAATCAGAAAATCTTTTACCTGGATACCCTTTTTATCCAGAGCTATTATAAGAACTGCCAAACCCATTTTTTTACTGTATAGATTTCTAGGAAACAAGAGTAGATAGATAAATGTTTTTCTCAGTTTTCTCAGTGAAGTACTTCTAATGAGCACCCACAGCACATTTTTTTTTGTGGAGAAATAATAAAAATATGAACATGTTTCTGTTGATAAAAAAAAGCATCTTATTTAGAGGCATCTTGCTTAGAGCTCTGTTACAAAGATAGCTGTAGATTAGAGGAGGGTATCGGGTAAATATTTTTCTTATTTCTCCACAACATATGTTTTTGTGGAGAAATTAGAAAAAATCAGTCTTTTTGGGTGAAAAAAAGAGCCTTTTCTAGAGGTGTGAAAGGAAAAGAAAATAGTCCAAATGTCAGTTAGTCATCTACAAAAGAATAAAGGTTAAGCTGTTGGACATAAACATTTGTAAATTTGCTGAGCAAAGAATTTTTACCAATAATGTAAAAAATACTAGGAGATGTGAAATTGTACAGTTTTGCTTACATGTCTATATTTAAACTGATCATGTACACCTGTATGATCCTGTTTTGCTATGTATATATATTCCCAAAACTGCTCTTGTGTTCAGCAGGTGTAGTTTGATTTATGATCAGTTTTTAATCAATTTTTAAACCAAGAAACAATGCATTTTCCTGTAAGTGTTCAGTCAATAAATTAGTACCACATTTACTTTTAAGTATTTAGACAGACAGGCCTGAGCAAACAGTGTAGACCCAGATCAGATGCCACAGATGTGGCATCTGATCAGGGTTTGCACTGTTTGCAACACGTCAGGCAGTTTGTAGACATAGATGCCACTGAATGTGGTATCTGATCAGTGTTTACAATGTTCTCTTTCATTCAGCAGTTTCTGGAATCATCACCAGGTAGTAAGATAGATTTTTTTCAAAGTTTAGGACAAGTATATTATAGGGTGAAGGTTTCTGAATATTCAGAGTAAATGTGGTATTAGCTTGACCTTGATCCAGATAGGGATGGTATCAAGATACATTCTTCTCCATGCAAACAAGTTTTGGATTTCAAAAAAAAAAATGCACATCTTGTTTTTCTTCCCTTATCTTTATCTTTGTTTCATTGCAAGTAGAAAGAAGTTATGGAGAATAGATACACTTTTTGGGGCAATAGCTCTATCTAAATTTGTTTATCTTCCCACCAAAAAGGGGTCTACTCTAAAACTAAAGCCTCAGGAGCAACCGAGTCTGGTAACATTTTTCAAGGACATTGATCATGAAATATTATTAAGTCATTCTCTCCCTTCCACTGATTCAAGAAGACATTTGTCAGTTTAGGGTAAAAGAATGTGCACAAGTAGTGGTTAACCACAAGTGTAATAAATCTTCCCAGGAAAAGTGTAGGTCAACTTACTGGCACGACATGACTTAATAGTGTTGACTGGGCTGTTAAACTCCAAACCAATCAACCCCTCAGGAGCAAAGTCTTTTCTTTAGCCCTCAATTTTTAACAGAATTAATGAGAGAAACAAAGTTCTGTCTGTAACAGTTGTCTCCCTTTGACAAAAAGTGGCAAATTGGTCTTAAAATGTGGATGAGAAAACCGAGTAGCCTCCAGTGAGAATGGAGGTTAACATTACCATGTCATGTCAGTTATTTCCGTTAAAGATGTGCACATTCTTCTGAAAGAGGTCTATTCTAAAAGGAAATTCATTTTAGAGTAGAAGCCGTTTCAGATGGGAGGCTAAAAACTTTTGACAGAGTTTCCCCAACTGAAAGTGTATCTGGCCCCCTTAAATTTACCTGAAGGAATTGTTTGTATGCGTTGAGTTCTTACAAAGTATTCAGCTTTCAGTTACAGTCAACTCTTGTTATCTTAAAGTTCAAGGGACTCTCTGAAATACTTCGAGATATCTGTACTTCGGCATATTAGATTAACAGAAATGAGGAAAACAATAAATCGAACAACAACGTTTAATAAATGAATATGTACATGTAATTTGACTCCTGAAGTTAGAGGTATATAGAAAATATTGTGGAAAAGAAGAGAAATTGCTCCTTGCTCCTCTTTTCCACAATATTTTTTGTTACCTGTTGATTTCCGTGTTAAAACAGGGACCAGATTTTCACAGCAAATAAGTGATTATTTGAGGTTAGTGAAGTGGAGATAACGAGAGTCGATTGTATCTTTGTATAAGATAACAGAATGGCAGATTCTATAATTTCCTTGCAATTCGGTAAGTTTTAAGTTATTGCCTAAGTTATTTATATAATGAGCGCTAAGTAGATTTTGTTACTTGTAACAGTTTATTTTTGATATGTTTTTCTTTGATTTTGGAATTTGCTTTACGACTGGAATGGTGCATCTGAAAATTATTCCTTTTTAGAAAATACGGCGACATTTTGTGTGACTTATCTGCATAATTCATATGAAATGTCAAGCCATATTTTCTCTGAAAAAAAAAAATGGTTGAGGCTGCTACAGTTTTTAATCATATTTCTAGAAATTCTCCAAGAAATAATTTCCCAAGTTCTGTTTAGGATTTGTAGCTTGGGGCTTCTGTGACCTTGATGTATATTTCATGGTTCACTGACTTCAAGGTTTTATTCCCCAGCCTCATGTTAACCCATTTAAGCCTAGCGGTTCATAAAAGGGACATTGGCAATCAGTATGGACTCAGATCAGACGCAGCTAAAACTATCCAGACACCCCTTATATAGGAAATAGACCTGTCAAAAGAGTCCATCTTGCATAATTGGGTGGTTTGTGCAATAAGCTGCTTAAAGATTTTCTTTGTGCTAAACTGTTACAACCCAGATGCCAGCCTATGAGTGTTACATTGTCATCATGGGATGCTATGTCCTTGACCTTGATCTCATACTGTATTTACCTTACTTATCCTAATAATTTAATAAACTCATTAGAGTACCTGATATGTCTAGATTACTGACTATCTATTGAAAAGTGTAGATATTGATCAGAAATGCATTCTGTGGTGTCTGGTCTAGGTCTACACCATTACGAAAACATGCCTATTCAAATACACTGAAACGTTTACCACAAAAAAAAATGAAAATTTTCAGATAAAAAATTCTGATATTTTTCATATTTCTGCTCAAAACATAGATTGTGGGTACTTGTTAAAACCACCTCAATGAGGCAGTTCTAACGAGTATCCATAATCTATGTTTTGAGCAGAAATAAGGAAAATAATGTATACCCCTGTAAACCCCAGTTTTACTATATAAAAGTGGGGTTTAAGGGGGTCAAAATTATATAGGTATGTTTTCGTGATGCTGATTTACTTAGCCCTATCTGTCAAATTACTAGAGGTAAATACTGTAGCTGATTGGCCTCAAGTTGCTGGCCTCGGTGGCTCAGTTGGATGCGCCGTCCGACTGGAGATCCGGAGGTCGTGGGTTCAATCCCCGCTGAGATCGGCAACATTCTTTCGTGAAGACTGATCATGAAATATTTTCTACGGTCATTCTCTCCCTTCCGCTGATTCAAGAAGGGCAGTTGTCAGTTTCTGGCGAAAGGATGTGCACAATACTGGTTAACCACTTAGAGGACTAAGCCTGCCCAGTAAACGTGTGGTTAGGTAAACTGACTGCACTCGACATGACCCCATTGGGTTGACTGGGCCGTAAAACCTCAACACAAACAATTCTGTCCTCTCAGTCTATAGTATCTCATGTTCTTTCTGTATTTACTCTAAGTATTCTGACAGCAATTGTAAGGCACATTAACAGGTAGCAGAATGGATTCTTCAGATTTTATGACCAGTATGGTAAGGAGTTAAAGTGACCAAGTATTTAAGGTAAATATGATAGCTCGTTATGATTCAAGGCGATTGCCAAAGACATCACTGTAACCTACATTTCTAGGCATTATTCGGGGTGGGGCGCATTTTTTTATTGTGAATATAGCTCCAATGTATACCAGATTTTACTTGTACATATTCCAAATTGATAAATGTGTGTTTGCACAATACATAGCTGAACAGTTGTTCTGGTTACTTTAACCCTTAAAGCACCAAGCAAAATTTGTAGTAGACGACATTCAAAATTTTTTTTTTTTTTTTATTTTCCAGAGAAAACAAGTCTTGACATTACATGTGAATCATCTGCCAAGCTGAAGATTCACATGAAATGTTAAGACTTGTTTTCTCTGAATAATAATAATAAAAAAAAAAACTACATAAAAAAATTGTTGTCTGCTGCAGTTGTGATTGGTGCTTTAAGAGTTAAGGGAACTTGATATACTTGGTAGGTTCAATACTAATTTTACAAGCAGTTCTTTGACTCCCTGTTTGCTTACCAGCACTGGAATAACCTTCTGAAAAGGGACCTACTCCTAAAGGAAAGAATCTGCTCCCTGTGGGGCTCCCTGTGGGAGCAGATTCTCTCCTTTTAAAGTAGACCCCTTTTCAGAAGGAAGGAGCACACTTCTGAAAGAGCTACCTCTCCCAAAAGTGTATCTGTCCCCCTTACACATGGAGCAAAGTTCAGTAATGTTTGTATATGTAGAAACGCTCTGACCAGACTGCTTGGAAGCCTCTCTGGGTTTTAACATTGGGCATTATGTAAATTTATCTGGTTTCCAGCCCTTGTATATTTGTAAAAAGTGATCAACATGAGTGCCATTGTTTTATAATGATGAAAAAAGTTCAGAGAACAGTTTGTACATATAGCACTGACCTCTACACCAAGATTATCTTACAATGGTAGTCAGCTTTGGAAAAAGGTAGATAAGATGGCACAGAAAATACTTACTGTGTTTATGTAGCTCTAACTGGACATCTATACCTTTTCACAGTCCAGGGCCCAGTTGTTCAAAGCATTGTTAGCTTAACGAGCTCATTTATGGTCAGAATGTTAACTGTTCTAGTATATACAATATCTAATTCACTGGTATTTTTGCTGAGAAAATGTGACTCACATTTTTTCAGCAAAAATATTAGCGTATATGCCATATTAAATGATCAGTGTTTTAACCGTACGTTAACTAACGACATTGTTAGTTTTGAACAACTGGGCCCAGTTTGTCAAAACAAGAGCAGCAGGGCTCAGGCATGGCCCTGATCACCTTTGCAAGTAGTGAAGGTCCTGATTAGACATCTTGGATAGTCGGGTATTAGCTATTTATCAGTAGACTTCTTTGATCACACTTATTATGCTGTGGTTCTAGATAAGTGGTATCCATATATATTTTGTATTATGCCTCCAACTTAAAAAAAGTTGGAGGTGTATCTTGCTTTTAGGGCATTCATCCATCCATCTTTCCGGGCAGAAGAGTACATGTATATACTTGTGTGGCTGAAAATTATGGACACTTCAGTATATTTCAATGAGATTTATTCTGTAGACACACTTGTGTCAGAAATCTTCACTTGTGTGTAAGAGTTTCCAAGAATTTCTTGGAAAATTTTACACACAAGCTTAAGGGTACGAGTAGAAGTATACATCTGTCAGTCCATCCATTGTTCAGGCTTAGCATATGATCAAGAAAAATTAGAGAGAGGATCTTGAAATTTTATATACGGAATAAGGATGGAAAATGAGCAGACCTGTATTTTTTTTCTGTCGGACTTGTAGTTCCAGCGTTGTGTTCCTTTTTGACTAATGCATTTTAGGCATATGAAACATAATGAACTCTTGTGAGTAAGATATCTCAAAATCTATTTAAGCTAGGGCATGGTGAGCATATTGGAGATAATGAGTTGATCACCTGATTAACTTTGTAAAACAAGTCTGATCATCTGTTCTTTGGTTTTTCCATCCGTCTGTCCTTCATGCTTAGCATACTGCCAAGAATGGTTAGGATCTTGAAATTTTATATATTGATAAGAATGGAAAATAAGCACATCCATACTTTTTTTCTATTTTCAGTCAAACTTGTAGTTCTGGAATTGTGCATCTGCCCAGTCTGATCAAAATCTTACCCATTTTCCAGCTGAATATATTAAGATGCCACACCCACTTCTAATTTTCAGCCAATCAGATTATTTGATTCAGATTGTTGCTATAAATTCACATACTTAATGGCAAACAGAGCAGATCCAGATCAGTTGGCTTCTTCAGAAGCCAACTGATCTGGATCTACACTTTTTGCAAAGTCAGGGTATATCCAGGTTCAGCAGGACAAGTATTAATTGTCCAGATGAAGAAACTTTGCATCCTTGACTATCAAAAACCTCCAGTTAAGATTCTTATCAGACTGTGTTTTAATTTCATGAAATGTTGCCACAGGACCAGTTCATGGTGGTTAAATTTACAGTGTTACTAATTGACAGTTCACTACTGTAACCATGTATTTGTGGGAGTAAATCCTTAGTACTGTATTTACCCAAAGTATTGGGACACAGGCCTTAGCAATTAACCCATTGTAGACTGAATGAACTCCCCCACACTATATATTGGAAGTCCAATTTCAATTTTAGGTAGGTGAGACTATGAGATTTAGGTATTCCTGGAGAAAAATGGCTGAAGTATTTGCCAACAGTGAAGACCTGCGGCGTCTGATCTGGGTCTACACTGTTTGCCATTTACCCTTTTAGGGGTCTCCCGGCTACAACGGGTTAATAGAGACACAGAACAGACACCATTGAAAATGGTGTCTGATCAGGTTTGGTACTGTTTGTCAGTTGGCCAAAGTTAACAAGTAGTAAAATGGACTTGTTTGACAGTTACATTGCTGTCATAAATTTTAGCTCACATTATTTTGAAATATTTTTCTTAATTTTCCCAGAAAATAGGCTTTGGTATTTCATGCAAATTGTCTCCTGAGAGACAATTTGCATGAAATACCAAGGTCTGTTTTCTGGGGGAAAAAATAAGAAAAAATATAATTAATTCATCATCTTCTGAATTAGCCCAAAGAGTGGTAAAGATCGTATTTTAAGGACATGTTTGGTAAGGAGTCAAGGTGTCCTAATATTCAGGGTAAATACAATATTTATTAAACATTCATTGATTGTGTGTTACTGTGAATATTGTGAAAATAACACTGTGAATATTTTCCCTTCTTACAGTAAGCTGTATGTCAGCTGCAATGTCAGAAAACAAATCTTCGGACATGTGCATCCAATGAAGAGTCAGATCAGCCTGCACATTCATGCAGTCTGATCAGAATCTTCATTGGGTGCATATTGGATAGCCAAGGATGCAAAGTTTCTTCATATTGAGAACAAACGCTTTGATTGGACTGAGGGAATGCTGATTTGAGTCTTCAGACAGCATACATGTCAAAAGTTACATTTTCCTATGTTGCAACGTGTACATATTGCACTGACCTTTACACCAAGATATTACAACTTGTTCCAACTATTGTACAATATGAGATTATTGTATGTACCCAAAATATTTGTACACCTTAACTCCTTACCGTAATATCCTAAATTTTGGACGTCCATTTTATTGATTGTTTAGGAGTCTAAACACTGCTGAATGAGTGGTTAGCAGTGTAGACCCTGGTCTTATGCCACAAACTGCAACATCTGATGTGGGTCTACAATATTTGCTCAGGCCTGTCTTTAGAAGCATCTGGGTGGCCGAGTGGTTAGTGCTTTTTGACACAGGATCACGAGGTCCGTGGTTAGAATCCTTCTAGTGACAGAATTCAGCTCATGACTATACTGCAAGTTATTGAACAGAGCCTTTCATTATCATCCTTCCATTGTCTCGATATGGCATAGCGTTGAAATGGACCTAAAACACCAAATTATCATCATCATCATCAGGTCCGTCTGTCCAAATGCTTCGGGTAAATATGGTATTTATGAGGCCCAATGAGAAAAAGGTCTTTATGTAATATGTGAACAGCAAAGGCCCAGATCAGTCTGCACTTATGCTCAGTGGGATCTGGGGCTTTTCTATTTGTATATATATTCCGCAGTTACTGTCCTTTCGACATTACTTGGAAAGAAGTATTTTGCTTGGCGTTTTATTTTAATGGAAAATACTTTGTTCTGATTGACCATATCTTATCAGAAACCATTTGTCTTCTCTGTTTCAATGTTTTGTTCTCAAATATTTACCCTAAAATTAAATTTACAGCCGAAAGCTGGTCTGACCTATGCAATTTCTATAGTAAAGTGATTTTTTTTTTAATTTTTGTCTGATAAAATATTTTTTAATTTTCTTTGCTGAATTTGAATTATGGATGTTTCACAACAATATTGTAAAAATTTCAGAAAAAAATGAACTAGAGGTACATTGAAAATCTGCCTCCAATTTACCTACCCTACAGATTTCTGCATAATTTGCATTCATTTTTTACTATGGGAAAAAGTGAAAATATTGTGATTTTTAAAAAAACAATGACTAGAATAAAACTTCTTTGCATAGGTAGTTATATGGTTTTGCATTAAATCATAGCAAAAGTTTGTAAATTGACTTCTTCTGTGTAAAGCGCCAAGCAAAAAACAACTTTCTGAAAGATGTCAAAAGCACATTTAGATACTGTATTCAGTGATTCTGAAAGTGGACAACAGTGTTCTGATCAGACTGTAGATGCACAGGCTGATCTTTTCCATCTCTGCATATGCATTAAGGACATTGTCTCCCTATACAGCTTTCGTATTTATGTAAGCATAATTAATAATGTTAATATGTTGTTACATGTATTTAAGGTGTACGGATACATTTGAAAGATTTTGCTTCCATTTTACAAAGGGAGACAACTTTTACAGACTGGAAGTGACATCCTTTGTTTTTGAATCCATTTCAAAGTTGGGAATACTCATAAAAGAAAGAATTTTGTCCCTCTGAGCAAATTCCTTTATGACTAGCCAACAGGAAGAAGGCAGGCAAATATTACCATGTGGCATTGTATACATTATGTACATGCGGGTCTTCTTTATATGACAGCCTCCATAGCACAGTCAGTAGCATGTCTGACTGCAGATCCAGAGGTTGCAAGTTCGAACCCCAGCTCGGCCACAAAACTTTCATGGAGTTTGATCATAAATAATTTCTACAGCCCTCATCATCTTCTCCTTTCACTGATTCAAGAAGGACAGTTGTCTTACTGGCAAAAGTATTTGTACAAGTACTGGTTAATTGCTTAGCGGACTAAGCTAGCCCAGGAACATTGTGAGTAGGTTAACTGATGTTCAACATGACCCTAATGGGTTGACTGGGTTATAAAATCTTAGCTCAAACAAAATTCTTCTTTATATGAGCACTGTCAAGCAGTAAGGGGAATTATTCAGATATGAATATTGCAGTCCAAGGTGGATCTGCACATTTACAGTCACATGACGTATGTGCGTAATATGCGTAAGAGAAAATATTTATGATAAAGTGATATTGACATAAAATATTTTGCTTCTGTGTCATAGAGGCTACTCTTAAAGGAAAGAATTTGCTCCCTCTGGGAGCAAATTCTTTGCTTTCAGAGTAGCCTTTATTTTGGAAGTGATTCTAAACATATACATTTTTTTCAAGATTTTCCTTGGTGTGCGTAAAAGACAATGCCCTTCTGGCTACGCTACTGGTAATAGGTACGTCTGCATTATATCCTACCCTTTAATATCGACTTGTATTTTAATTGTTCTGAAATATCATACTTTACAGTCACTGCTCCCTTACAGAACCTTTTTATATAGCAGAAGTGAGGAGTGGCTTCAGATAAGAGGTAATCAACATAAATATTTTTATTATTTCTCCACAAAGACATGCATTGTGGGTATTCATTATAAGCATCTCACTGAAGTGCTAATGAGTACCATATTTAAAGTATGAATTCGGACAGACAGGCCTGAGCAAACTGTGTAGACCCAGATGAGATGCCGCAGAATGCAGCATCTCATCAGGGTCTACACTGTTTGCCACCCGTCAAGCAATTTTTAGACACAAAATTGGGTAGTAAATTTTACTTGTTAGGGTAAATACAGTACCCACAATGTGTGTTTTTGTGGAGAATTAAGAAAATATCAGCCAAGGCCCAGTTGTTCGAAGCATCGTTAGCTTAACAAGCTTGTCAGAGGTCAAAATGTTAACTGTTCTAGTAAGTACAATATCTAATTCACAGGTATTTTTGCTGAAAAAAATGTGAGTAGCTTTTGCAAATTCAAAAGCAAAAGCTACTCGCATTTTTTCAGCAAAAAATATTAGCATATATGCCGTATTTAATGATGAAAGTTTTAATGATACATTAACTAACATCGTTAGTTTTGAACAACTGGGCCCAGTACTTTTGGGTTCAAAAGAGTGCCTTACCTGGAGTTATGGAAAGGCCTTGATCAGCTGCATGGATCTCATACTGTCCTTGTCAGTTCCTTTTTTCATAGGTTTCAGCCTGCTTTTTGCCTGGCATGACTTGTATTCATGATCTTGTTAACTCTTACAGTAGATTTTGCTTCAGTATCAGCCCTAGAATAACAACCTGGGCCCAGTTGTTCAAAGCGTCGTTAGCTTAACGAGTTCGTTAAGGGTCATTTCGTTAACTGTTTTAGCGGATTCAATACACAATATTCTGATATTTTTTGCTGAAAAATGTGAGTAGCTTTTGCACTGCAAAAGCTACTCACATTTTTTCAGCAAAAAATTTCAGCATATTTGCTTATCACTCGATTAAAATTTTAACGAATCGTTAACTAACGACGTCGTTAGCTTTGAACAACAGGGCCCAGAGTTTTATCCATTTCTTTTCATATTATATTTTGATGAAATCAGATGCACCAAAATAATAAAAAAAAAGTCATATCTCACAAAGGCTAAGGTGTTATACATCATCCTTACTTCTTATCCTAAATATTTGGACACTTGCCTGGCCCTAAAGGAAGTTTGATGTCTGCATGGTCTCATTCTGCCAACACCTTATAGTCTGATCACAAATCGGCCAAATACACTTGTTGGAAGGTTTTGGATTTGTAGATTTCGGAGACGAGGTGTGTGAGTATTTAGGACAGCTAGATCATCTGAAGTTTCCAGGATACCTTATATATATATATATTAGAACCTTTGCAGGAAGCTTACATTTTCCATTATACCATAATTACCCAAAATAGGCGGTGTAAGTTCAGATGTCAGAGGACTTGATAAGGAGTATTTAAAGATAATTCTTGTGTATTTTTCTCCAATTCTTAAAAGCATGTTGTGGGTCCTCTTTAGAAGCACCTCAGAGAGTATCCACAAATTATGTCTTTATTGAGAAATAAGAAAATGTTTGCATTAATTGTCACCAAATACTTCTGTAAACCCTCAGATATAATGTTTTGTCCTAAGATTTTGACATGTCCACTTATGCTGACTGTATAGTAAACTGTGCAGACTAGGAGCAGTGTGATCTGAGTCCTCCAGGGATGGGAAACTTCAAGATTAATCCTGATTTCAGGATTGAGAACTTTCATTTTAAACATGAAATTTCACTTGTACACATGTTCACAAGACCAGGAGTTATTTGGATTAATATATGCCTGAAATAACTAAAAACTAATTATTAGTTGTATAGCTCCTGATAAGAGGGAGTATCCACAAAGTAATTTTCTTATTTCTCAATAAAAGCATATGTTGTGGGTACTCATTAGAAGCACCTTGAATAAAAACTTATGTTGTGGGTACTCATTAGAAGCGCCTCAAGGCGCTTCTAATGAATACCCACACCATATGTTTTTATTGAGAATTAAGAAAAATATGAGTAGTTTTGGACTCAATTTTTAGATTTCAGGATTGATTATTAGTGATTATTCTCACTCCTGTTCCTCACTAATTACTCAGGCATGTTTTTCATGTACTAGGGCAAACACAGTATCCACATACATGTTTATATGAATCAGCAACATCCTGACCAGCCTTGTGTTAGATTCCTTGCTGTTTATAGTGTGTATTCTTTGTGATCCATCTATTTGATGGACACAGAGAAATGACTGTGGAGCAAACAGGTAGGTTAGATTCACAATGTGTTGTAAGATACTTTTTTTGCGATATAGAAGCTACATGTATTTGTGAAAAGGTCTGTTTTGGTTGATTAGGATCTACACTGTTTTCACCTCATCCAACAGGTTTTAGAAACAGTGAGTAGTAAAACGGACTTCTTCAAATTAAAGGGCCAGTATGGTAATGAAATAAGGGGTCGCAGTATTTAGCATAAATACAGTAGTCCTGGTCGGCCTTTGTACCTGGATTAGTGTTAACCCTTAAAGCGCCAAGAAAATCTGCATCTGAAAATGCCGTCTGCTTATGTCGTCTGCTGCATCTTCTTGCAAACTTTTCAAACTTACATTTTGCATATAGGCAAACAGTGTGGACCCAGATCAGACTGCTCCTGATCTGGGTCTACACTGTTTGCAACAATGACTTTTAAAGTAACCGGCAGAAGACAAAGCAGACGACAATTTTGTGATTGGCGCTTTAAGGGTTAAAGGACTTTGGTAAACAGTGCAGCCCCAGAATCTGACAGATGATGAGAGTCTACAACGTTTGCAGGATTTTTTTTTTTAATAAAAAATAAAAATGCCAGCCAGATACAGACATGTCCAAACAGCTGGTAGAAGATTCCGCTTGGCATAATGCATTAGCTATTAACAGATGTCATCGCCTACTATCTGATATTCTCATTTGTCTGTTGAACCATCCTACAGCAAAACAATTGCTAAAATATATTCTACTCTTCATTATGTTTGACATGAGCACGATCTGTAAAAGCTGTATTTTAACAGATGTCATCGCCAGATGTCGATCTGTAAAAGCTGTATTTTAACTCCAATCACCCCAGCACCTCTAAGCAGATGTGAGATGTGTGATTTTTTAGCTCGCCTGTACGAAGTACAAGGAGAGCTATTGTAGTCACCCCGGTCGTCCGCGTTTGCGTTTGCGTTTGCGTTTGCGTTTGCATTCCCGTTCCCGTTCCCGTCACACTGCGTTAAAGTTTTTCAAATGCTTATATCTCAACAGTCACTCCTGACAGAGGCATCAAATTTGGAACTTAGGTACCTTGGAGGGTCTTCTGAGATTCCAAGAGAATAAACCCCTGGGTTCATGCCCCTGGGTGGGGCTAGGGGTCAGAATCTAGGACACCTTTGTAATACTGTGTTAAAGTTTTTCAACTCCTCATAGAGCATTCATATTTAGAATTTGGGTACCTGGAGGAGTCTTCTGAGATTCCAAAAGAACATACCCCTGGGTTCATACCTCCGGGTTTGGCCTTGGAGTGGGGCTAGGGCTCAAAATCTAGGACACATTTGTAAAATCTTATATGCCTACAGGTTATAGACACAACTGGTTATACATCAGCTAACTATGTGACATCGGTTTAAGTGTAAGAGAGTGAAGGTCATGGTGACCTACATTTTACGGTCCAGGTCACCTAGATTTCACAGTCCAGTGATTTTGCCTTATATCTTGAATACTATTTGTTGGATAAATGTCACACCTGGGATATTACTTCCATGTGACCCAATGAATGACCACTTACTATATCTAGGTCATTGTGACCTATATTTCATAGTTCAGTGATTTTGCCTTATATCTTGAATACTATTTGTTGGATAAATGTCACACCCGGGATATTAGTTCCTTGTGACCCGATTATTGACGTCAAAATATATCTCTGTTGGTGTGACCTATATTTCATGGTTCAGTGATTTTGCCTTATATCTTGAATACTATTTGTTGGATAAATGTCACACCTGGGATATTAGTTCCATGTGACCCAATGAATGACCACTTACTATATCTAGGTCATTGTGACCTATATTTCATGCTTCAGTGATTTTGCCTTTTATTTTTATTACTATTTCATGGAGAATTGTCATACCTGGATTATTATATCTATGTGACAAAATGATTTACATACAAATACATCTAGGTCAGTGTGACCTATATTATATGGTTGAATGATTTCGCCATATAACTTGAAAATTATTTCATAGATTATTTCATTTTGAATTTCTTAATGATAAAAATGTTACAATCTAAAATGTACCCAGCAGGCGAGCTACGCTGTCCTACGACAGCTCTTGTTATGTCTTACCTGCGTTATCTGTGCGATCTGGGCGTGCAAGTTTCTGTCCGTGTACTTATGTCCACCATAGCGCTCAACCAAGCATCTATCCTAAATGAACTCTTACAGCATGTACAACTTTACAGATAGTTTCACTTCACTGATAGTTTTATCTCACTGAGCTAATCAAGAATGACAATTCTCACTCGGTGCTTGTTTTCACATTTTAGTACGCAGGTGCGACATAAACTTCAGTGAAGTTTTTTATAGATTTTTCTTTTCCAAGAAGACAAGATTTGACATTCCATTCAATCTCCGAATAAGACAGAATCAGATATAGTCATGCTTCCAAGTCTAAAGTAGACCCCTTTTTAGAAGGGACTTTGTGTCCTGGAATGCAAACAGGACGTCACAATAGTTGTTTCCCATGTAGAAATGACAGAAAGTCAGCCAGGTATATACAGTTCCCTTAAACTGTGGCTTATATGTTCACATATGACCATATGACATACAGTATTTTACTCTATGTATTTGGACGCCTTATCTACTTACAATACTTGTCCTAAAATTTGAAATAGTCACTTCTTCTAGCTCTTGACGTGTCTAAAATATTGCTGTATGTATGGTTAACAGTGTCGACACTGATCAGACGCCGCATTCTGCGGCGTCTGATCTGTGCCTACATTGTTTGAAAAGGCCTATCAGTCCCAATACTTAGGTATATTACGGCACTAGCTGTTGTCTCTGATTGCATAATCATTGGAGATTGATCATGAAATATTTTCTACCGTCATTCTCTCCCTTCCGCTGATTCAAGAAGGGCAGTTGTCAGTTTCTGGCGAAAGAATGTGCACAATACTAGTTAACTGCTTAGAGGACTAAGCCTGCCCAGTAAACGTGTGGTTAGGTAAACTGACCGCGCTCTACATGACCCCATTGGGTTGACTGGGCCGTAAAACCTCAACACAAACAAACACTGTGGGTCTCCATGGTCACTGTATGAGACTGTTCTTGGAACATTACCTCATTTGGAGACAATTTGCATGAAATGTCAAATCCTGTGTGTTTGGAAAAAAAGAAAAAATATGTCAAAATGTTGTCTGCTGTAAGTTTTACCAAGCATGCTAAACATTCAACTTGGAAGTAGTCTATTTGGCCACCAGGTGATGTGTCTGCAATGTACTGTTTAGAAGCCGTTTGATCTGGGTCTAGACTGGTTAGGGTTATCTGTCCGAATATTTTGGGTCGTTACGGTATATTAAATCATATATTATATAACTTTAAACTTTTCCTGCCTTTGAATTTGCATAAATTTTGCATAATCATGTCAACACAAAGATTATATTAGTTAGATACTTGCACCTGTCTGTATTCTCAAATAGGTTTTTTAAAAGAAAGACTGTATTGTTAGAACTCACTGTTAATAATCATTAAATGTAAATGAATAAATTATTTGTGCAGAGCAGAGTCAGTCTTAAAATTGTTTGTTGATTCTCACAGAGAACTTCCCTGATACATTATCAACTGTAGCCTAAATGTTTTAACAGACAATCTTGGCCGTGTAGCATTTTTGTCGATGTCTACACCAATCAGTGAGCACGCTTAATCCTTAAGGCGCTAATCACAAATACAGCAAGTTTGATTTTTGTTGTTTTTCCCTAAACAAAGTGGTTTGTCGTCTGCCACGATTTTGCTTAGTGCTTTAAGGGTTAAGAGGCATCCTATAGTAATCATTTTCAAATACCGTATTCGATCTAATTACCGCACATACCCCTATAAACGCAAAGTCAAGCAATGCCGTAGTCTTCAGATTACAGCCACTATATTTTTTGTCTTCTTTATAAAGGCATATGTTGTGGGTATCCGTTTGAATTGCATCGACAAGTCCAATGCAATTCAAATGAGTTCCCACAACATACGCTTTTATAAAGGAAATCAGGAAAATATCACATAAACATTATTTGATAGGTCCTTCGTTGATCTTTTCTTTTTAAATTATATATGTAGGTAAAATATTTTACCCTGTATTTTAAAAAACCTAAGCGCACAGTAATTAGGTCGAATACGGTAAGTAAGGAGTTAAAAGTCCCGGGTATAACATTAATATGTTAATTATTTCCTTGGTGACCCTTTACCAAGATTGCTCAAGCCGTCATGATTCGTCAAAAAAAAAACATGGTCACTAGGGGCCGGAGCTTATTTTCCCTATATATCTATATAGAAAACATTAAAACTCTTCTTGTCAGAAACCACTTGACCGATTTCAGTATAACTTGGCAGGAATGTTTCCTTGGTGATCCTCTGCCAAGATTGTTCAAGACGTCATGAATTGTCGAAAAGGCAATTACTGGCGAAGGTTTTGGCACAAAGTACTGGTTAACCGCTTAGAGGATTAAGGCTGCCCAGGAAAGAGTGCGAATAAGTTAACTAACCTCGACATGACCTTAACTGTTTACTGGGCCGTAAAACGCCAAATAAAACAAATCAAACAAACGTCAATCTGTTATAGAAGGCTGATGTATGATCTTACTAGCCTATGGTCAGGCTCTTCGTGGTTCAATTCAGGGCTTTCTTTTGCTCCGAGTTTCAGCTTGTAATCGTGTCTTCGTCACAGTTTTGAATAGTTAATAATATGTATTTTCTGTGTTGTCTCACTATTAAATTAGGGAACCTGTACGCAGTCCCTACGTGTGTCTATGGAACCGTATCAAGACTAGGAAAGAGGCCTCCGCACCACCTTTCCGCAGTGGTTCACTTCACTACCCGTTTCAAGGTGGAACATACTGATACGATTTAATTTTGTAAGATTAGCAATGTTTCCCCTGTCTGCTTTATCCTTAGATTCGATTATATTTCATGCATTTCAAAGTTTTCTTGATGGCATTATGGCCACCTCCTTCAGCTACCCACTTTGCCTTCAGTTTTGTATTTGTTCTCTTGGTTATCTTCTTGTTGCGTGTAAGGTACTGCTTTCGAACTAAGGCCAAGGTTGAATTATCATAAAATAAGGTGAAGGTGAATTGATACTCCTGGTATTTTATCACCCATTTGTTTCAGGGAGACAGCTTCGTGACTTCCCGTTCATTCTTCTGAACACCATATCCCTACTGAAAAGGGGTCTGCCCTAAAAAGAAAGAATTTGCTCCCTTTGGTAGCAAATTCTTTTCTTTTAGCGTACACACCCTTCCACTTGGAACGGTCCTTGATTTGATACATATACTTAGACAAGGAGCAGGAGCAGATCACCACCGGGGGCAGAGTTTAATGTCAAATGAAATATTTTGTAACTATGACCAAATAGTGCAAATTTAAAAGTCTCTTTGACCTGTGATTTTATACATTTTTTCCAATGGGGTCAAATATGACATTGCCATAAAATAGATCAATGATGAGCTGGCTGATCTGCGTCTTCACTGGCTCACATGTAATTTTGTAGCAGTCGGTATGCCGCGGCTCAGTTATCAGTACTAGCATGCCAATTAATGACATTCATGCCAAATGTTATGTGATAAATTTGTTGTTGGGGATACAAAACTTTTGGTGACATGATACTTAACATTTTAACTGCAAACTGTGACAAACAAAAATATGCAGTAATGATACCAATACAGCAAAAAAAACAACAAAAAAACAAAAAAAAAAAAACATCAATCACTGAATATGGTCAAGCAAAAACAACATATTCTAATAAGATAAATGTATCCTTTTGTTTCCATGGCAACAGAAAGTTAAGTGACGCGAATGCCACTTTTTACGCACAGTCAAATACTTTAGAACACATTTAAATCAATGAAATAAAACACACTTTACATTTCATGATTCAAATCAGTCAAAACCACATATTATTTGGCTGAAGTAAATGGTTTTACAGTTTTGTTTCCATGGCAAAAGAAACTTGAGTCTAGTGTTTTTCTTTTCTTTTTAATGTGTCTCCCATTACTGATAATCAAAGTTTTATACTGTATGTAGTGATAAAGATAGAATCGCATAGTAAACAGAATAAATTAAGTAAAACTGCATGCTTTTTTGTAATAAATTTGACATATTTGTTGTCATGGTAACAGAAATTTCTGTGTTATGGTGATTTTTATTCATAACTTTGTGCTACAGTATTTGACAAATATGAAACTAACAAATGGGAATGCTTTTAGTGGTATTGCTCCTAAATTTCAGATATGAAATTGATTAAAACAAACAGTTTTACAGTACACCATGTAGTGTGTTCTTGTTACCATAGCAACCATAATGATTGGTTTTCAAACTTGTTGTTGTTGTTTTTGAAGATGTCCCATGCTGACTTATATTTACAAGCGTTTTGATCAATATATTGAATAGGGCAGATTTTGGTCATTCGTGAACCAAGCCCTTTGGGATCGGGATGGGCCTTTTCATTTGTCTCTTCCATTTCCGAGGAAGGGTTTGTGCTGTACTTTTTAAGTATTATTCCACCTGAGACTAAACAAAGTCCAACACTACATATTGCACACCAGCGCCTTTGACGACAGATGACTAACGAGATGACATGTAAACATTGTTGACATAAAACGGGTATGTGAAGAAATAGTGCCGGTAAAAATCCAGAAAGAAAGCATTTCACTTTTATGCATTATGGGGATATTATGTAATATTTGAAGACAACGCAGTGGCAATTTGAGTTTAATTTCACTGCCGCATATGCATATGTAAAGTGGTCGAAAAAAAAATGTTTCCTGAAATTTGCACCAAACTCCATTTTCTCCTGGTGTCGTGCTTCCTAGGAACAAAATCTGTTGTTTTCTTTTCCATAAAGTAAATCTGCAATCATTCAACAGCAATATATTCTGGGGAATAAAGGACAAAAAAAATAAAGTCCTGCGGTCAAAAATGGCCCCACCCAAGCAAAACTTTAGCACTAAGGTCAAAAATGGCCCTTCCCTAGGATATTGATTGTTTTACATAGAATAATATATGGGAAAACTTTCAAAATCTTCTTGCCTGAAACTAGAAGGCAAAGACCTTGGGTATTTGGCATATAATTTCATCGAATAGGTCTTTACCAAGATTGTTCAAATTATAGCCATAGTGTCAAAAATGCTCTCCCACTCCCCCACCTTGTTTTAGATACTCATATAGGCAAAACTAGCCCTTGGGTCAAAAATGGCCATATAGTATTTTGGGCAACTAAATGTTTCGTATGTAGCTTTATCTAATTGATCTCCACCAAGATTGTTCAAATTAAAGACCCTGGGTCAAAAATGGGCCCCACCCAGGCAAAACCTTTGGTTTTTACCCTTAGGTAAAAAAGACGGCCCTTCCCCAGGAGATTGTTTTACATATAGGGAAAACTTTAAAAAATCTTCTTGCTTGAAACTAGAAGGCCAAGGCCTTGGATATTTGACATGTAACTTAATCGAATGGGTCCTTACCAAGCTAGTTCAAATTATAGCCATGGGGGTCAAAAAATGCCGCCGCATTCCCCTCTCCCTCTGTCTTACACAGACTGTTGGGATGTTTTACATAGACTCCTTTAGACAAAACTATAGCCATACAGGGAAAAACTTTAAACATCTTGAGTGAAGCTAGAAGGCCCAGGCCTTTGATATTTGGCTTCATCTAATGGGCCTTTATTGAGGTTGTTCAAATCAGCCCTATGACCAAAAAATGGCCACGCCCCGGGGGTTACTTATTTTCGATAGACTAATAGAGAGAAAGTTTTAAAATTCTTCTTGTCTGAAAGCGAAGGCCCAGGTCTTTGGTATTTTGTATGTAGCTTTATCTAGTGGACTTATACCAATATTGTTAATTTCATAGTCCTTGGTGTCATTTGTGTTGGAACAGCATGTCACTCTTTTTTGTATTATTATTTTTCAAATCTAGAACTTAAACGACAGCTACTGTGGCAACTGAAGCAAATAGTAAGAGGTACAAATTTGATGGTAGACGGCCATAACAATAACAATGCTTCCTGGTTCCATTCAAATTATTTACACGTTTTTTTATGAATTTTGCTCATTTAAAATCTCGAACCACTCATACCTGGTGCAAATATGTATGCACATTTTTAAGTAAATCCGACAAAAAAAAAAACAATAATAATAATAATAATAATTTATTTAAGCGCCTTATTTACATGTAGTCCGTTAGGCTGCAACAATCTTGGAGTTGGGCGAGCTTCATTTCAGAATAACTAATAAAAGACTTACAATCATCAACTTGGCATATGGCCTCAAACAGAGCTATATTATACTTTGACTTTTACCTACATTTCACAGCCTAATGTCTTTCTTATATTTTTACGTCATTCTCCGATTAAATGTAAGACCTACACTCATCAAATCTAACATAGTTGCTCTTCGTTCTTGCCATGTTTACATACATATTTGAAGGCGTTTCACGAGAAAATGGCTTTTCGAGCTTTCTGACGAATCAATCTTTCAATGCATATGCCCAACCGTTAAGCAAGGCCACATAACTAGTTCTTTGGCTTATTTGCACTAACTTTCCTGAACTGCTGTTCGCACCCAGTCAGCATTCTTTATAAATCTATAGCGGGCCGTTATCGGCCCGTCAGCTACCCTGACGGGCCGATAACGGCCCGCTATAGATTTATAAAGAATGCTAGCTGGGCATATGCTATGACAGGTTTTCCAATGACGCGGCCCATTCTATGATCTTGGCCTGTATTTTACCGCCTACTGACTCACGTTTTTACCCCAACCCTAAAGTTTAGCTCAGTTATTAGACTACAGACCCGGTAGGTGAGACGCCGCTTTTCGAGGAATTTTGATACATACATTGTTTGAAACTGTCCAAAGTTCGTGGACTGTTCGCCCCAGGTAAGTAGCTAACATTTCTGGTAGACGGAAATTTCTCTTTGCCCATACTTGTCAGGGGTGTTGTTTTATCTAAGAGGAATACGGATACACATGCAAGTGAAGTAAGTCTTGCGTGGAAATAATCATCCCTTGTCTCCTTAGTGGCTAACCTTAGTGGAAAGAATTTTCTCCCCGTATGAGCACATTCTTTCCTTGAAAAGCAGTCCCATTTTTCAGAAGGATATAAAGTATTAGGGAAGTATCTTACGGTCTACATAAGTTGTTTCATTTTGAAAAGTGGAGGTAAAATCTCGAAGTGTACCCATTCATTATTCGTACTAGGCTATACTGTCTGAGTTCTTACGGAGTATTATAGCATATTTTGCCCAACGTAATATGCCCGCTGGGTGGTAACTCAATTCATATTTATATGGTAATCTCGTGTTACTGGATCCCAGCGCCTGAGAGTCTTGAGGTAGGATTCGCAGTGAAATGTGTAGAATTTAACAAGGCAGTTTCATACATAACCAATTTATTGTACAAATTTAACAAGTGGGCAAGACATATAATAGAAATGAATTACACATACAATGTATAATAAATAACTTGGCGCGTTTTCTAAATACAAAAATGTGAAATGTATCCTGTAGAAATGTGAAATGTATCCTGTACAAAATTAAGAGAACAAGTGAAATAAATTAAATGTGAGAACGTACTTTGGATATGTGCGCCCAGCGAAGACTCAGATCAGCCTGCGCATCCGTGCGGTCTGATCAGTCTTCGCGTGCGCTCTTCGGATAGCCAAGAAACATCTGTTTCTTCAGGTGGACAATAGAGACTCTGATCAGACTTTGCGGATGCACATGCTGATCTGAGTCTTCACAGGACGCACATGTTCGACGGTACATTATCTCTCACACTGTGGTTCAAATGAGAATCCCTGTAAAAGTTTCCTTATTCAGTCCTAGTGTGCTACAATATAGCGGAAAACTCGTGATTTTTATTTTTATGTGTTGATCAGTTTACACAGATCATTGTACTCCGGATTTATTTACGTTGTTGATGATTTCGTTTAATAGTCTAGCGATTCTGAAAATTGGTCAAGATCACAAAATACTTGAAAGCTTAAAATTTTCATATCCTGCTCCCATACATTCTACCGTACCACTTTGATTTATCAATAAAAGACCTGAACTACAGAATGAAAATATACAATATCGGTTTCAGTGGAATAGTTTAAGAAAAAAAAAAAAAAGCACCGCAAGCATAATACCCCGCCATAGCAATTATTTGTTTATGTATTAAAGTTATCGTTGCGAAAATGTCTGGAAAGAAAATGACGGAGGGACAGACAACAATCCTAAACCAGATCTTGATAATATCAATGGACAGATAACAATCCTAAACCAGATCTTGATAATATCAATGCATATAGCGAGTTTGGTTGAAAGGTCTTGTTATTTACTCAAGTTATCATCCGGAAATGAAAATATGGGCGTGTCTCGGGCAGATCTCCGTAAAATTTGACAAAATTTGCCCATTAGCAATTCCAAAACAGATCTCCTTAAAGTCAATGCATATAGCAAGTTTGGTTAAAATCCCTTGTTATTTACTCGTTATCGTCTGGAAACGAAAATATGGGCGTGTCTCGGGCAGATAACTCCGTAAAAATTTGACGAAATTTACCCATTAGCAATTCCATACCAGATATCTCCTTATATCAATATATATAGCAAGTTTGGTTAAAATCCCTTGTTATTTACTCAAGTTAACGTCCGGAAACGAAAATATGGGCGTGTCTCGGGCAGATAACTCCGTAAAAATTTGACGAAATTTGCCCATTAGCAATCCCAAACCAGATCTCCTTAATGTCAATGCATAAAGTAAGTTTGGTTAAAATCCCTTGTTATTTACTCAAGTTATCGTCCGGAAACGAAAATATGGGCGTGTCTCGGGCAGATAACTCCGTAAAAATTTGACGAAATTTGCCCATTAGCAATCCCAAACCAGATCTCCACAATATCAATGCACATACCAAGTTTGGTGAAAATGAGTGCATTACTAGTTATCATCCGGAAACGAAAAACGGACGTACGACGGACGGACGCACGGACGGACACACGGACGTCCAACGTGAAACCATAATATCCCGCCACTATTGAGTGGCGGGGTATAAAAAATCTCCCCTTTTCCCTTGCTGCCAGACTGGATCGGGGATACTCATTAATATTCCACTAACTGGCTAGTGTTTTTGTAACAACGTTTATAACTCTGGAAATACTACATCATCTGTCAGGTTCCCAGTTGAAAAAGTTGAGTTTTAGACTGTTAGTAGTGTGACTGCAGACGAAAGAATTATCTATGTGTGCAAGACCTAGACATAAACTTATAAATGTATGTATAACACAAGAAAAAGACCGTAATGCCATATAAGGGTAACGAAGGTATTCTCACAGTCTGACCAGGGCATTTATTATCCATTTACACAATCCTTAGATAATAAAGAATATACTCGACAACTAGGAAAATGGTTTTCATCAGTCAACGCAGTTGCGCAGGCCTATCTGGACACTCACAATTTGCATATAGCATATGACCTTTCTTGCGCTTCATATATACAGTCGAACTTCAATGGCTCGAACATCTTTGGGACCATAGAAAATTGTTCGAGACATGAGTAGTTCGAGCCACTGAGGGTTAATCATGGTGCCAGGTCCGGAAGCAAACAGCGATAATTTACGGATTTTCTTTATTTCCTTCACAACAACTGTATGATGAGTGCACTCATTAGAATCCCCTCGATGAGATGATTCTAATGAGTACACACTACAATTTCATGATAAGAAAATTTCCCTAAATATTTGTTTTCTTGAGCTAGCGGAAGAATTTCGTAGGGACTCAAAAATGAGTTCGAATTAGCCATGGTTAACGAGCCATCGGTGGTCGAACTACTGAGGTTCGACTGTCAATATACCCTGAGTATTGGGACAGAAGGTCAGAACAGACAAAGAAAATTCAGATCACAGCTCTGCGTCAGGTCAGTGTCTACATTGTTTCCAACTCAACTAGCAGTTAAGTTTGTGACAAGTAGGGTAAAGAGTTTGGATGTTAAAGGGTTTGGTGTAAATACGGTTTGATTTAAGTTACTAATTTTCATTAGCTTTCCAATTGACGCGTAACGTTGGAAAATGGCTCTTGTCATATGCGAACAGCGAAGGCCCAGACGAGTATGAACATCTGTGCATCTGATCAGGACATTCTCTGTTCGTCGACATATACTACACTATCCACTGATTCTGTAAGCGGAGGCCCAGATCAGCCTGCAAAAAGGACTTGTTCCTTTCGGACAATTATGCTGAGGAGTTAAGAGTATCTGAATATTTAGTATAAATATAAGCCAGCGCACGACAACCCTACAATAAGACCTGTGTGCCCAGCAAATACTCAGATCAGCCTCTACATCCAGTATGGCAAGGGTTGTTGTGTATACCTCTCATGACGAAAACATGCCTATATAATTTTAACCTCATTAAACCCCATTTTTATATAGGAAAACTGGGGTTTATAGGGGTATACATTATTTCTCTTATTTCTGCTGAAAACATAGATTGTGGGTACTCGTTAGAACCGCCTCGTCGAGGCGGTTCTAACGAGTACCCACAATCTATGTTTTCAGCAGAAATATGAAAAATATCAGAATTTTTTATCTGAAAAATTTCATTTTTGGTGGTAAAATTTTCAGTATATTTGAATAGGCATGTTTTCGTAATCTTTAGATAGCCTGGAGATGCCGCATGCGATCAGCGAAGACTCTTATCAGACTTCGCCGATGTGCAGGCTGATCTAAGTCTTCGCTTGTAGCACGAAGGTTTTGAGTACATAACGACCGGCTACCCCTTACGAGATTACCAGGTGTGGATAAACGCTTTAAGGATTAAACGTACGTTCAAATAATGCGCATTTCAAAATTAAATGACAGATGAAACAGCTATACAAATGTAAACCTTGTTTGGTGACTTGTGACTTCTGGTTCCACTTTTCTATCTGACGTGATACAGTTAGGAACCAGAAGCTTCAGATTCCAATTTTTTCCTATAGTACGAAACTATGATAATGTAAATAACGCATCGATGCCAGATAACAACAGAGGTAATTTTCGTTTTCTTATGTAGTAATTGGGCCAGCACATGACACAACCAACAAAACGACATGTGCGCCCAGCGAAGACTCAAATCAGCCTCGGCATCCGCCCAGTCTGATCAGTCTTCGCAGTCCGCATGAAGGAAACTTGGGTCCTTAGCTGCCCACTGAGCGCACAGCGAGACTCTGCTCAGACTGAGCGGATGCCCAGGCTGATCTGAGTCTTCGCTGGGCGCACATGCTATTTTGTTGGTGTTGTCATGCGCTGGCTCAATTGGTTTTTTTTTTATAGCAAATACCCAGCTAGCATTCTACGTAAATCTACATCGGGCCGTCATCGGCCCGTCAGCTACCCTGACGGGCCGATGACGGCCCGATATAGATTTACGTAGAATGCTGACTGAGTAGTACACAACGAATAACAACGACGTATCGACGTCCCCAGCCCGATGACACAAGATTGGATGTGACAACGTTGTTGTGACTGTGTGCGTGTTGGAGTTTATGTTGATATGTCTCTTTTGCCTTGTTCAGGAGTTGGGCATATAGTTCTTATTTGTGGAATTGAGTGCCCTGAAGAAAGATTGCTATCATTCCTTTCGTCCCCTTTGAAAGGGGCTTTATTGCTATCAGGGGTAGATGGCACCTTCAAAAGATCGGTTTCTGATACACTCACCTTTGATTCGTCCACCTCTGCAAGTGAATTATCTACAACGAACTTCTCAGGATATTGTACCCTTTTACTAACTATTCCGTACTCATTTGTAAGGACAGAGATATTATTGGGTTTCAGCACCCTCTCTTCATCAGTTGGGCATGTTTTGTTATTTAACTCATTATTATGACTTGGATAAATAATCCTATCTTTCCTCGTGTCATTCATACTGTTTGTAACATACACTTTAATGTCTTTAGTGTTCTCGTCATCTGATTCGTCCGTTTCTCCAGTATCCTTTCCACGATAAGAATGCTTTCGCGGTTTTATCTTAACTTTGACAGAAAAAGTAAATGGTTCCATGTCATCAGTAAGATTATCAGTATCGTCAGTAACTGTATGATCAGTTTCATTCTTAAGTTTCTTTTTCTTATTCAAGTCTCTTTTAAATTTGCTATTATCATGATGCTTTGACTTCTTACTCTTTTTACCCCTGTATGATCTATCAGTCAGTGGTGTGTAACCGTCTGTTGCTCCATTAGACTGTCCAATATCATCATTACTGTGTTGTGCGGTTGTACTATCGGGATCACCTTGCGATAAAGATGGAAGGCGATACATATATTTATGTGTACCACGTGGAGAGATATTGTGAGGCGGCGAGCCCTTAATACCATTAAAAGGTGAATAAGAATACGACTTAACTGGACTGGGTATGAATCCAGGCGGAACTTCTATACCGCCACTGCTTTCATAACCTCGACGCGGAGATGACTGAGAACCAGGCGTGGTAGTCGTAGCATGCGGCCCTTCTCCTTCAGGATGATTATAATTTTGGACAGACATTATTGCAAATATGTCCAGATTTTCCTGACTCTCCGCGTGCAACCCAGGCACGTATCCTATCGGAGGCAATTTTGATCGCTTAGCAATTTTATGACCGCTTAGATAGTTAGAATGAACAAAATGTATATGATTGTTGACATCGAACACTTTCTTATATCGTCTTTGAAATTCCATCTCGTCGTACAAACTTCCAAAACCTTTTGGTCTAAATGTGCTTTGATCATTTGCAGCACTGTCACTTTTACTAGAATATTTTGATGTCTTTTTGCCTACTTTTAACTTAGCTGGTTCACTACCTTGAAAACCTGGATGATGTATAAATTCACCTTTGGCAATAATGTTAGTTACGCTTTCAATACTTTCAGAGTAGCGAGACCCTGTACGCTTTCCACTCCCACCATTATGACTTTGACTACTATGTTTTCCCGGAGACTGTCTTGGTGTAGGCTCCGGAGAATATTCTTCTTTTTCCCAGTGCTCTAGATTTTCTTGCCAGTAGTTACTAGCATCTCGGCTTCCCAAACGGAACTTTCCTCGATCTTTTTTTCCACCAAGCCGCCATGCTTCTTTAGTTAGAGGCTTCTCCGGGTATACCATTTGCCTGAAGTAAAAAGAAACACCTAGAATTTCCACTGTTACTGAATAATTGCAGAAAATGCTTTTAATTCAATCTGTTAATTTTTTCACTGCCATAGGCGATGGTAATAGGCTTTTGCAAACAGTGTAGATCCATATGAGAAGGCTCATAATGAGTCGTCTCATCTGGATCTACGCTGTTTAACATTAAGTTTTTCAACTTTACATATAACTTATTTTCAAGCGATAGTGTGTTAAAAAAACCCAAAAACAGACGACAAATATCGTCTAAAACATGGCACCGAAAGAGTTAAAGAAAATTTCTGGAGGGTAACTCATCAGGTTAAGTGGAAGCGATACGCTTTCAAAGAAGACAGCCCCATTTCAGAAAGAGCTTGGTGTTCAGGGAAGCAAACAGAGAGTCACAAAAGTTGTCTCCCTTGTACAAAACGGTCGTATATGTACCAAGTGTATTCAGTCCCCTTAAGATGAGATGAATCATTTAGTTAAGGCAATGTACTTTCAGGTGACAAACTTACGGTATATGTAAAAGTTTTTTGATGGATACGAGGGCAAGTCAATAAGTAACCAGCCTATCCCATTTCCAATTGCCCGAGACACCCAAGAATTTCATGCCTTGTTTCAATACATGTTTTAGGCTTGAGGGCAAAATTGCACCCTTATCGTGTCATTTATTCATAAGATATTAAATGTCAAACATGGCTAGCGATGCAAAAGTAAGCTTTTCGTCAAAAGTTGAGTACGTGCTGTAATTCGGTACTTGTATTTGAAAGAGAAAACAGGTCAGGAAATACATTGCGAGTTGACCAATGTTTATGGGTCTTCTGCACCATCGTATGCACAAGTTAAATTCTGGGTTGGGGAATTCAAACGCAATAGAACGTCTTTAGAAGACGAAACCAGGTCTGGACGCCCATCAGATGCCACCGATAAAGAAATGTGTAACAAAGTACGGGACCTGGTGTACTCTGATAGGTGAATTAAGGTGGAAGAAATAGCGAATGCATTACACATTTCACATGGTAGCGTTTCAACAACCTTACATGATCGCTTGGGTATGCACAAACTAACAGCCCGTTGGGTCCCAAAATCCCTAAGCGACGAGCAAATGGCAATCAGAGCATCAGTATACAGCGTATTGTTGAAGCGGTTTAGGTCAAAGGAAGATGATTTCCTTTCACGTCTGGTGACTGTAGATGAGACCTGGGTCCATTATTATGAGCTAGAGAATAAAGCTCAAAGTCGCCAGAGTGTAGGGCCGGGGTCTCCGAGGCCAAAGAAGTTCAAAACGCAACCCTCTGCTGGTAAGGTGATGGCAACTGTATTTTGGGATCCACAAGGCGTTATTATGTTGGACTTTCTAGCAAAGAAAAGTACAATAACAGTTGCGTATTATGCAAATTTGCTCGACCAACTGAGAACTGTGATCCGTGAAAAACACCGAGGTAAACTCTCCAAAGGGATTCTGCTCCAACCGGACAATGCGAGAGCCCACACTTGCAAAATTGCAATGGATGCTGTTGAGCGGAATGGGTACGAGCTAATACCGCACCCCGTCTATTCTCCGGACTTAGCTCCTAGTGACTTTTTCATATTCCCAAACTTGAAAAAGGATATCCGTGGACGTCATTTCCGGTCCAACGAAGAAGTCGTGGCGGCAGTTGAGAAGTGGGTCAAAGACAAGGACCCTGGCTTCTTCAGTTCTGGGCTGATGGCACTGGAACACCGTTGGTCCAAGTGCGTCATTCTAGAGGGCAATTACGTCGAAAAAGAAGAGATCGATCTCACCCAGAAATAAGTCAGGCTGTTTTTTTATTGACTCGCCCTCGTATCTTACCGGTATGAGCCAGCGCACGACAAAACATATAATAAGACTTGTGCGACCAGCGAAGAGTCAGATCAGCCTGCGCATCCACGTAGGCTGATCTGACACGTCGTTGATCGCATGTGACTTCTAAATCTTTCATACTATCTAAAGAGGGATAAACGAGAACCCGTGCTATACTGGGTGGATGTACAGGCTGATCTGAGTCTTTGCTGGTTACACACGTCTTGTGGATTTTGTCGTGCACTGGCTCATATTCACTTAAAGGGACTAGACACACGTTGGTAGATTTTCGCCATTTCCGCCAAGTGAGACAACTTTGTGGCTTCCTGTTTTGCTTTACTACAATGCAAGCACCTTCTTAACCATTGTCATGCTAAATAACTAAATAAAATAAGATGCTACGCCCACTTCTAATTGTCAGCCAATCAGATTACCAAATCCAGATTGCTGAAGCAAATTCACATTCTTAATGACAAACAGTGCAGATCCAGATCAGTTGGCTTCTTCAGAAGCCAACTGATCTGGATCTAGACTGTTTGCAAAGTAAGGGTATATCCGGATTCAGCAGGACAAGGGTTAAAAGACGTCTTCTTTATAAAGAAAACAGATTCTTTCTCCTTAGAGAGAGAGTAGACTCATTTTCATATGGTACCAAAACAATTTTGACACTGTTTTCTCCGCTGAAAGTGTATCATTTTCCATTAAACTTCATGTAGAACTTAAGGCCTTTAAGTGAATACGATAAGTAACAGAGTTCCGCCAAAGGCGCTGATAATTGGAGTGTGAGATGTTGCACTGTCCAGTGATCCGATCAAACCAAATCTGTTATTTTCCAACTTTAGTTGTGTACTTTACTTACATAGGAACGTCTTTTTACACTTTCAACAACAACAACAATAATAATAACAACAGCAACAACTACAACAACAACAGAGAGAGAGAGAGAGAGAGAGAGAAAGAGAGTACACATAAAAGAATGAAAATGGAAATTTCCACTATTACTGAATAATTACAAATAAAAACAAAAAAATAACACTAAATAGTACCTTCCATCTATTGGTATCTTCGGGAAAAACATTTAGTATAGATTTACGTCTGGTGTCCACAGAAATAAAGAGTTTATTTTGTATTATTGGTGTTGCAAATCATATCATATACTGACGCCATCTTATTCACTGAATATCCATATACCTTTAACTTTTACACTTCCTGCTATATTGATATATATAATTGCTATGTAATACTAATTAATGTATTCAACACTGTGGAAACAGTATTATACAGTTTTATGACATTTTCTTTCCAATATTCCTCGCAATAACTGCACAAAAAGCAGAAAACAAACGCAGTTTCGTTTCTACTGGCTACCTGACGTCACTTCAGGATGGGGTAATTATCATACACGGAAAAATGTTTCCAAATTCTAGGAAGGAAGGGCATTCATGTAAATATGAGCCTCAAAGTCAGAAAACGTAACTTCAGACACGTGCGCCCAGCGAAGATTCAGATCAGCCTGCGCAAACGCGCAGGCTGATCAGAATCTTCGCTGGGTGCATTTTGTATAACCAAGGTGGCAATTTTTTTTCATGCACACAATGAAGATTCTGACCATACTGCGCGGCTGAGCAGGCTCGTATGTTCCTATTAGTGTGAGAAAAAGTACTGTCAGATACTGACGAGTGAGCCCAGCGGGACGGTCTGTTGGCTGTGGGACTTATGTTCTGGCAAAGTAATCCTGTGGTCGTCCGTACCCCCATAGCGGAGTTGCTTGTGGCATCTACAGTATCATGAACCCCATCCTACCATATTTACTAAATACGTTTTGTATTCGGTTAGACAGGACTGAACAAACTACTGATCCAGATCAGGCGCGATATTCTGCCGCCGCAGAACGCTGCGTGTGATCAGGGTCTACACACTTTTCCACTCAGCCAGAAGTTTTAAGGCACATTAACAGGTAGTAAAATAGGCGTAATCACTTTGTAGGACAAGTATGGTAAAAGTACTGGTGTCCGTATATTTAAAGTAAAGACGGTAACAGTACAGCCTATCCTGAGAAAACAGTCTACTCTCAGATAAAAACGGTCACCTCTAAACAAGAGCCACCTTCATCGAAAGCCATTTTTTTTTCTGAGTTGCCTAAAGTCCTGGGCCCAGTTGTTCAAAGCTAACGAAATCGTTAGTTAACGATTCATTAAAATTTACATCGAGTGATATGCAAATATGCTGAAATATTTTGCTGAAAAAATGTGAGTAGCTTTTGCAGTGCAAAAGCTACTCACATTTTTTCAGCAAAAAATATCAGAATACTGTATATTGAATCCGCTAGAACAGTTAACAAAATGACCCTTAACGAGCTCGTTAAGCTAACGACGCTTTGAACAACTGGGCCCTGTTTTACTATATAATTAACCACTCTGCAAGGTTATATTGACATCAATATGACATTGTTACAATACGATACCGAAGCGTACATCTTGTGGTTAGTTACCCTAAATTTTTTGCACGTGTCTTATGTGCTGCTTGTGAATTAATCTTTAGCCTTCCCCTCACTTTAACTTTCATTTGTGGTTCTTGACTAAAGCACTGATGGGCCGAAGTGCATAAGTTTAGTCAACTGGGTTTGAGTTGGAGAGAACTTGAGTGATACGGGGTCAGTTCATATACACGTATTTCGGTGTTGTATCGTGGCGACTGAGTACTCTATTATTGGAGATCAAACGGTCAGAGTTCTATTGTAGGTAAAAATGTGAATGACGTTTCCTGGAAAGGCCACAATCATGAAACACAACCTTTCCGAAACACCGAAAGAAGACGAGGTGAGGAAAATATCATGACAAGACCTAGCGACACAGTTGCTATAATCGACATATAAACAAAGAATAACTGCAACTTAAAGAACTGCCTTGGAGCGGTCGGCAGAAACAAGTAGCGGGGATCGCAACCCCGCCCTTCATTCTGATGCAGCTCAAAATTTCAAATATGAGCCAGCGCACGACAAAACCTACAATAAGACCTACAACAAGACCTGTGTAACCAGCAAAGACACAGATCAGCCTGCACATCCATCCGGTATGGCTAGGATTATCGTTTATCGCTCTTTGGATAGCCTGGAGGCTGTAGAAGGCGCATGCGATCAGACTATGATCAGACTGCGCGGATGAGCAGGCTGATCTGAGTCTTCGCTGGTCGCACAAGTCTTATTCTAGGTTTTATCTTGCGCTGACCCACATGTGTTCGGTCCACATAGGGTTCTAATTATCTCATCAATGAAACAGCGCAATTAAACACATTAATTGCAAAACTGCAATGAAACAAAATATAGGGCCCAGTGGCAATCTGAAACCAGAAAAAAGAAAACCATAGGAAGTTGTATTGAAATACGTTAAAACTTAATTTGCCATTGCCACAAACACCATTTGTATTATCAGCTGTTTTTTTGTGTGCGGGGCTGGGGGAGGGGGGGGGGGGTGCGGGGTGCGCAAAACCAGGTTTACTCACGCGAAACCAATGAAAAAAAATAATGAATCCAAATTACTGATTCAAGGTATTTGAGTGTATAATTCACGCAGTACAAAAAATGTCATGGCGCACTCCAGGTCTTTGAACTAATTAGCACGTATTTCTCAACGATACCCAAAAGGTCATACCTAAAGAGTACTTCACTAGCAATTAACATGACTTTACCTACTGTTATCCAAAATTTTCCTACTAATAGCTCTTGACAAGGCAAAGTAAATAAGTATCAAGTTTATAAATCACGCTTAAAGATTTAATAATGGTAGATAAACACTTCACATGTTTTCGATTGTTTGATCAGAAAAAGGCTATCCTCCTTGGTAAAGTCAAAGCTTTCCCGTACAAACAAATGTGCAAAAATGTTATACTTAAACGAAAAAGAAACGCACATGTGTTTTGGGTACGACTTTTATATTGTGTATCTGAAAGTAATAAAATTCTAATATTTCATTGGCTAGGCCTTTGAAATAGGATTCCACAAAACTACGTAGTTAGGATACTGCATTTTTGCTGTACCTGCTTAAGCAAGCAAGTCTGAAACAGGGGTTCGGTTTTGGTCCGTATTTTCGTCCGTCCGTTCGTCAATACTTACGCCAACTATAGCGTTTAGATACATTTCAAAATAATTGTTACTCCTACAAGCATCTAACTGGAATACATTTTCTCCCTAACACGGGTTCAAACAATGATTGTGATGTTTCAATAATGAGGTAGAGGACCCTGCACGGAACTCACATATTTTAATAATTTTGAGCTCTTATCAGAATTAACTCTTTCGGCGCCAAATTTCAGACGACATTTGTCGTCTGCTTTTTTATTTTAACAAACTATCGTATGTAAAGACGTTTATATGTAAAGTTGAAAGACTGAATGTCAAATAGAGTAGATCCAGATGAGACGGATCATTTGAATCTATGTTGTTTGCAAAAGCTATTATTATCGCCTGTGACAGTGAAAGAGTTAAGGGTGAGATTTCGATCGAGTAACACTAGTTAAACAAATAACACGAGGGACCTGCAAAAAGTTCTGTCACTAATAGGCTTCTAGTTTTATCCCAGGTATATCCCAGGAATGGAATCTGCGTCTGAAATAAATGCTTCACTGCACTTGAATGGTGTGTTAAATAGCTAACGATACCCATTTATTTCGTGCAAATTACTTTCCAACTGACCAAGTTATTTCATATTGAAATAGATGCAGTCATATACACTGACCAATTTACTTGTTACATTGGAACATGGACCAAGAAAAGGATGGTCAGGAGTCCACCTTTTACATGACAATGCCTCCTCTCATAAGTGTGAGGTTGTTGTCTTTTTGTTTTGGCTTCTGAAAAAATGAAAGTTTTAAATCATCCACCTTATTCACCTGACCTGAGTCCCTGTGACTTCTTTTTATTTCCAAGGCTTAAGAAAATTCTTTCTGGAAATAAATATACGTCTGGAAGTTCTCTTGGCAGCGCTATTTATCAGTATCTCCAACAGAAACCAAAAGAAGACCAATTATCTGCTTTTCGCAGCTGAGTAAAAAGGTTACAAAAATGTGTTTCAGTAAAGGGGGAATACTTTGAAGGTTTGTAAAAAAAATATGTATGATAAAACGTAGCACTAAAGTAATCCGAACCCAGTGACAAAACTTTTTGCAGGTCCCTCGTATAGAAAATGTCAAAGAAGAGCCACAATCACAGAACATGGCCTACCAATGACGACAAGAGGAAGAACAATCAAACCATGGCAGACTGTACACAAGCCACAAACTAAAGAAAAGCATAGCAACCAGCTACCTCTTTTAGCCTAGCCCCTCTCTGTCTCTACCGTCCCGCCCCATCCCCGCTAGTAGTTTACTACTGAATGTTCCAAGGCGGTTCAGCTGTTGAAGTTCTTATTGGTTTGTGTGTCTGTTATTGTACACACACACACACACACACACACACACACACACACACACACACACACACTGTGCCATGTGTTTTGTCACTGTTCATCACGAAAACACACCTATATAATTTTGCCGCCCATAAACCCCACTTTTATATAGTAAAACAAGTTTTCAGGGGTATACATTATTTTTCTTATTTCTGCTCAAAAACATAGATTGTGGGTACTCGTTAGAACCGCCTGACCGAGGCGGTTCCAACAAATACACACTATCTATATTTTTAGCAGAAATATGAAAAATATCAGAATTTTATCTGAAAACTTTCAGTTTTTGGTGCTGAAATTGTCAATACATTGTATATTAGAATAGGCGTGTTTTCGTAATGTCCTCGTTGGAACGTGTGTGAAGTTAGTTCCTTGTTACTTGTTCCTTGTTACTTATTTTCTTTTTCTTATTCCTTGTTACTTATTCCTTGTTCCTTGTTACTTAATCCTTGTTTCTAGTTACTTGTTCCATGTTACTTATTCCTTATGCATTGTTCCTTGTTATTCTTCCTTATTACTTATTCCTTGTTCCTTGTTACTTATTCCTTGTTACTTGTTCCTTGTTACTTGTTACTTATTCCGTGTTACTTATTCCTTGTTACTTGTTCCTTGTTACTTATTCCTTGTTCCTTTTTACTTATTCCTTGTTCCTTTTTACTTATTCCTTGTTCCTTGTTACTTATTCCTTGTTCCTTGATACTTATCCTTTGTTCATTGTAACTTATATCTTGTTCCTTGTTACTTATTCCTTGTTCCTTGTTACTTATTTCTGGTTCCTGGTTACTTGTTCCTTGTTAGTTTTTTTTCTTGTTCCTTGTAACTTATTCCTTGTCACTTATTTTTTTGTTCATTGTTACTAATTCCTTGTTCATTGTTACTTATTCCTTGTTCCTTGTTACTTTTTCCTTGTTCCTTACTTCTTGGTCTTATGTGGCTATGTACCACATAAGTATGCTAAAATACTGATGGTAGTCCATTCGTTTGTACATCCATCCGTCCGTCCGTCACACTATCTCCTCCTAAACCAGTGGGTAGAAATCAAACAGGCTTGCTACATCACTTCCCCTCATGGTAAGGGTGTGTAGGAATAAGTAACAAGGAATAAGTAACAAGGAACTAGAGACCCAGGTGGGCCAGAAGTCGCACTCTTGGATTAGACTGATCATGATATGTTGCATTGTGCCATGGTGGCCATCTTGGCTGTCAGATCAGATTGAAATGTAGATTCTGATGGTGTTTTCAAGATGGCCGCGATGGTTGTCTCTTGGACATCGGAACGGAACGATTTTAGCAATTCTAAATCTCCATGTCATCCTGATGCCTCCAATCAAGTTCGGCTCTATCCTACTTAGGGTTTGGGAGATGTGGTTTGAAGAATTTCAAGATGGCCGTCATGGATATTGGAACAGAAAGCTATTAGCAATTCTGAATCTCCATAACACCCTAATGCCTCCCATCAAGTTTCAACTCCAGATCACTAGGGTTTGGCAGATGTCGTTTGAAGAATTTTAACATACCTAGCTGCCATGGCGGCCATCTTTGATATCGGAACGGAACAATTTAAGCAATCCTGAATCTCCATGTAGCCACAATGCCTCCCACCAACTTTCAGCTTAATCCGATTTAACGTCGGAGAGCAGATATGATTTGAAGATTCTCAAGATGGCCGCCATGGATACCAGAACGGAACTATATTAGCAATGTTACCCCGATGCTTTCCACCAAGTTTCCGCTCAATCTGACTAACCGTTCGAGACCAGATAACAATTGAAGATTTACAAGAAGGTCACCTTTGCGGCCATCTAGGATATCGTAGCAAAACGATTTTAGCAATTCTTAATCTCTATGTCGTCCCAGTGTCTCCCACCAAGTTTTGGCTGAATCCGACTTACCATTCGGGAGCAGATTTAGTTACACAAGGAACTAGGAATAAGTAGCAAAGAATAAGTAACGGAGAACAAGAAATAAGCAACAAGGGACAAGGAATATGTAAAAAGAACAAGGAATAAGTAACAAGGAATAAAGAACAAGGAATAAGGAACAAGGAATAAGTAACAAGGAACAAGGGATAAGTAAAAAGGAACAAGTAACAAGGAATAAGTAACTCGGAATAAGTAAAAAGGAACAAGTAACAAGGAATAAGTAACTCGGAATAAGTAACAAGGAACAAGGAATAAGTAACAAGGAATAAGTAACAAGGAACAAGTAACAAGGAACTAACTTCACACAGGTCTCGTTGGAAGGATGTGCTTTGTGATTCTGGCCTTTCCTGGGTAACTGTATCTACCTGCACTTTCTGGCTCTCTCTCTCTCTCTCTCTCTCTCTCTCTCTCTCTCTCTCTCTCTCTTACACACACACACACACACACACACACACACACACACACACAATAAAGCCGCTCGTCTAATTAACGTCGTCATGACAGAAGAAATGGTAGAGACTGACGTCATGTTAATATTTAAGGGCAGAGAAAATATTACTTTTCCTACTGAGGGAAGCTTGAGTATTATAGAAACTACCGGTGTAAAGAATAGCCCTTGTTCAGAATGCGCGGACACGCGGATGCACAGGCAGCTATGGACCTCCGCTGTTCATGTAACTGATGAGGTCATTTTCATGCAGGAACCCCGCATGTATTTATAGTTCTGTTTCCTGTAACTGTGATATGTGATTATAGCTCTGATGAGATTCTTCAGTGAACGCTAAATGCAAAATTAGCCTGAATAGACCCGTTCTATAATGTTACGAACGATACAGCTACATATGAAAGCATGCAGAAAGTACCAAAATGCAGTAGGAGGGCGTTTAAACAAATGTTAAAAACAAACTTTAAGGCAAAAAATTCTAGTATTTGGCCTTGACAATGTGGTCACGAGTAGGTAGATGCTTTACAAAATCAACTTGATGTCTAATGTGCTACAAAACATCAAGGCAAACATAAGAACTACAGGTAAGCATTTTGGAGAAATAACAAAACGAGTGACTTTAATCGAACAGTACAAAAAAAAAAAAAAAAAAAAAAAAAAAAAAAAAATGAATAAAGCAAAATATGTGGCCTTAGCACTAAGGTTGGTGGGTGGGTTTGTCGCTGTAATTCATAATAAGACCTGTTTCTACAAATCGGGTCACTTATTAAAGCTATAGATGAACACTGTCAGACAGCATCATTTGAACTGAAGATGAAAAGGCTATCGGACGGACAAAAAGTATACATGTAGTTTGTATCAAGCGATAGCAGATAATAAGAGCTCCGCCGAAGGCAATGTCTGTCAGAATTATAATAGAGCAAAACACTACGATTCATGGAAATAATGACAAAGTGAAATGTATGTCATGACCACCGCATAATATCATTTTGTGTGAATGTTTGTTCGGGAGGAAGCGTGTCAGGTTTGAAGGCGGTAGATCATATAAAGCTAATCAGAAATAGAGCTACATACCAGGGTTAACCCCTGTAGACCAAGACAAATATATTTGCAAACAGTGTAGATCTAGATGAGACGGCTCGTAACGAGCCGTCTCATCAGGATCTACACTGTTTGCTATTCTGGTTTTGATTTTAGAATGGAAGCGTCCACTTCAGACATTCAAGGATGAAAGGGTTAACGGTAGTAAAACATGATACTGCCTAGGGAGAAAGTGTCTGCTAGATAAGATGATAGTTCATGTAATAGTTATGTTGAAACAAAACCTAAACGCTAGGGGTGATGCAAATGTTGACGAGCGGACGGACGTATGGATAGAAGACCAAAACCTTATGTCGCACCTGCTTGCTTAAAGTTAAAGTTGCTTAGGCACCTAATTGCTTAGTCTGACGCAAAAATGACATTTATTAGACCATGAAATTAACGACAGGGAAATAAAACGATACTGTAGTGCTTGTGATCCTGTTAGGGACGAAGTCTATGCCAGGTTTGACAATTGCAGATCACACCTTTCACTAGAAAGGAAAAAAGTAAATGCTAGGTAATGATACTGCTTGGGGAGAGAGTGTATGCCCGATAAAATGATTATAGGTGTAACAGTCATACGTAGGGTTGATGCAAAACTAGCGGACAAAGAGATATTTATTTTATTTACACAATATTTTAAGAGGATGACACATTTAGCTAAAATTAGCCATTCTACCAAGTGGCCCTCTACTAACATACTAAATTCTCTAAAAACACATGTTATTGAAAAGAGCAAAAATATAATATACACATATATATGGACGGGAAACCGATCCCTTATATCGCACTAGACTGGCCCCAGTCTCCAGTGACTAAATATGTTTTCTTATAATCCTGTTTAATAATCCACTAAAATAAAACCAAAATAATATCATGACTATAAAAGCTAGTCACTAGAGTGACTAGCCTTTATAGTAATGATATTTATTTGGTTTTATTTTAAGGGATTATCAAACAGGATTATGAGAAAAATGTTTAGTCATTGGAGACTGGAGCCAGTCTAATATCGCACCTGCTTGCTTCAATAGATCCGACAAAACCGAAAAGCACAGGAACTAGGAAGAAAATTTAAAAAAATCCCTTCTATCAAGTTAGGGCAGAAGAGAACCGGTCAGACTGGATAACCCCAAATATAACCCCAAATATAAACTAGAAGTAATAAGCTATCCTATTTACTCTAACTATTCGGACAGACAGACAGGCCTGTGCAAACAGTGTAGACCCAGATTAGATGCGGCGTCTGATGGGGATCTATACTGTTTGCCACTCATTCAGCAATTTGTAGACACGTGAAAAAGTAGTAAAGACGAGTCTGAGGCCAACCTACCAAAATCGTATTTCGAAAAATCATCAAGTCGATAGATATAAAGGCAAAATAAGGAATGTTCAGACAGTAAAATGGACCTCATCAAATTTTAGGAAAAGTATAGTAAAGAGGTAAGAAGACCGATTATTTAGGTACAATGGTAGAAGGTGTACATACCTTCCGTCCTGGGGTATTTTCGGAAAGAACATCCTTCTAATAATGGTCATTTATAGTTATATCCGAGTGAATCAGAGAATATTAAATCCCCACAGTCTATCATGTCTCTGTTTATACAGAAGTTTTGCTTATTTGCATTTTTAACAACTTAATTGAACCAATTTCTCCTTCCAATATTGATTGTTCCACAGAGTTAATTATATTTTAGTGGCGCATGCGTCATTAGTAGCATTTATACATAACACATAAATCACAATTATTCCTTTAACATCAGCTAATTTCCCTTTTCATGACTTTCTATCATTTCTGTAAGTACTTTAGACACAAATATAGCAATTGCTTGTTCATTATTACCAAGACTATAGCAACCTGGGATTACCATTAAAAGCACTATGTATGTATGTATGTATGTATGTATTTCAGACCAATTAATGACTGGCGCTCTAAGGGTTAACACTGAACCAAAAAAAGGGTGACATTTTTTCTGAAAATGTCTTCATCTGGAGACGATTCGAAATGTCAAACCCTAGTTTTAATGAAAATATGAAATAAGAAAATAAATATATATATATAAAAAAAAAAACATGTTTTAAAGGCTGAATAAATACTGAAGAGAAAGTAGTTACATTATTATTACCATTTTAGCCGTTACAAAATTTAAAATATTAATATATACTCGTATATAAGCTGATGCGAATCAATGCAGATGAAAGTTTAGCATCCCCTCATGTCCTAGTTGTAATTTAAGTATAGTGTGTCAAGAATCCTGCGTTCTTGAAGTTGCATCGACGTTGATGCCACTTTGTATAAATGTCATGTGCCCGCTGGGTAGATAGAAACCATCGGAATTTGACCCACAGCAAACTGGAACGTTTTGAGTTATAAACTTTTTTTACTCTAAAATAGTCTTGAAAAGTCTAACAAACTGAACATGTATGATAACCCAGCGGACACGCAAGGTTGATACAAAGTTGTATTAATGACGCTCAAACGTTATGCTGTTGCATCGACGTTGATGCGACGTTGTATAAACGTCCTGTGTCCGTAAGGTTCCTTGATTTAACTCAAGTTGTCGGGCAGGTCACATCCTTTATGCGTTTAAACATTAAGAAAGTATCCGCAATTATGGCTTACACACTATAAATTGTTTTTGTTTTAATGTTATCGAATAACCAATTTCTTTAGTCTAAAACGGTCATATGTATAGTTTTGAATATGGGGAAAATATCGCACAACTGGCTTTCAAACTAAGAAAAAAAAATAACAATTGTTTTTGTTTTATTTGTGAAAGAAAATTTCTGAAGTTACCTTTCAGTTCAAACCAGTCAAATCATTTGTGTCATAGTAATTCATAATACATGTTACATGTAGTTGTATTGAAAGTACTTTATCACATTCACTTATTATAAAATTAAATTGAATACTTTAACCCGTTAAAGCCAAATGAACTCTTCTATCATCCTTTGGACAGGTTCATTTTAAGCGTAAGGGGTGTATGGTTTAATTTAGTTTTATTACTTCTTGTATAGAAATTCTTATGTCTAATGCAAACAGTGTAGACCATAATCAGAAGCCGCAAAATGCGACATCTGATCTGGGACTACGCTGTTTCCCTAGGCCTCATTTTATGACACTAAGTACTGATGAGTTAATATAAATATATCAGTGGCTTAATACAAATAATGTTGATTGATAAACTTCTTTTACTTCTATTCGATTTTCACAGAACACATACTTATTATTATTATTTTTTTTTTAACTTTTTCATTTAAAGAATGACCGACTTCAAAAGGCAACAACTGTAAACATGGAGGACTTACTGAATGCAGGACAAAAACTGCTCTTTGCAATACTATCTTTGTGGCAAAATAAAAGTCAATTAAATAAAATAATATATAGATATATATTTATATATTAGAATGTCGTCTGCTGCTCTTGTGACTGGCGTAGTAACGTATAAACTGCATAAGGAACAGGTAAAATTTACGTAAATACAACAGTAGTCAAGCACGTTATGTTTTCTTTCTTTCTTTCTTTCTTTTTTTCATATTATTTTGTTATTACTATTATTTTAATTTGTTTTCTCAAAACGTAACCAGAAGATTTTACCACTTAAAAACGAGAGTATTTCCTATCAGCTTTTAAATAGAGAGTTCCGCTCGTCGCCAAATAATGCTACTAGTTTTTGTTTTTTCCCTCTCTTTTTTTCGCATTCCCTAAAGAGAAGGGATAACTATTTCCACGTCAGAAACTATGCTGTAATATCTAACATAAATGAATAAAATAATGTAATGCATGATTACAGAACTGCAATAACTAAGCACAAGTAATATCCTAGTTTCTACTACAAACGGAATTAAATCCTTAATTTTGACGTATTTTTACGTATATTTGCATTAATTTACAATGTATGTGTGTATTAACCTGAATTTATTTACAGTCACTGCTCCTGTCTTTGAAACGGCACATAATAAATACATAACGGTGATCCTTAAATATTAAACAAACATTGCTGTATTAACTCCACCAACGAACAGTTGAGCCGTAACGTCAGAAAACGTACCGTCTTGTATACACTCCCAGCGAAGACTCAAATCAGCATGCGTATTAGCGCAGGCTGATTATAATTTTCGGGGTCCGCATGAAGGAACTCTGCATTATTGGCTATCTAAAATGCGCCCAGAGAAGATCATGACTGATCAGACTGTACGAATGCTCAGGCTGATCTGAATCTTCGCTGGGCGTACATGTCCGAAGGTACGTTTTTGACGTTGTAACTCAGTTATATTTAAGATGAATGGAAACACCAAGAAGTTTGACCGCCATTCATTACGAAAACACGCCTATTCAAATATACTGAAAATTTCACCACCAAAAAATGAAATTTTCAGACAAAAAAATTCTGATATTTGTCATCTTTCTGCTCAAAAGATAGATTGTGGGTACTCGTTAGAATCGCCTCGGTACCCACAGCAGAAATAAGAAAAAATAATAATTACTCCCCTGTAAACCCCAGTTTTACTATATGAAAGTGGGGTTTAAGGAGGGGGGGGGGGTAAAAAATATAAAGGCATGTTTTCGTGAGTTTACTAGGGTGACAACTTGTGTGACATCCTGTTTGCCTTTCTGCACAGCAATGTCATTCAGAAAAGTTTAGTCTAAAAGGAAAGAGTTTGCCCCTAAAATTTGCCCCCTTAAGAGAAGACCCCTTTTTCAGAAGGGTAACAAAGAATTCTGACAGAATTGCCTCTCTTGAATGTTTATATATTCACCTTACAACTGGATGCGCAGGCCGATCTGAGTCTTCACTTGGCGCACATGCAATCTTGTAGGAAATAGTGTACCCCAGTTCAAATCCTGTTCGGGTAGTTACGGAAGTGCTTCACTGACAACACGGCGTCAGTGTTGCATTGTGCCTAAATGATATTGTACATAACAATAACACAATCTTTTACGGTTCAACTCTGCGTATTCCGTTGAATGAGAAAGAAGTTTGCCATTAATCATTCCATACAAGTAACAGAAGGTACAAATAGACCAGAAACACATATCAGTTATCGTTAAAATCGAAAATATGAAATAAACACCAGGGCCCAGTTGTTCAAAGCTAACGACGTCGTTAGTTAACGATTCGTTAAAATTTGCAAATATGCTGAAATTTTTTGCTGAAAAAATGTAAGTAGCTTTTGCACTTTTTCAGCAAAAAAATATCAGAATATTGTATATTGAATCTGCTAAAACAGTTAACGAAATGACCCTTAACGAACTCGTTAAGCTAACGACGCTTTGAACAACTGGGCCCTGATTTTATTTCAACGATTGAGTTTCATGCAAATCGCCACCCAGTAAACACACAATGTCCGAATAACGTAACGGCAAGGTTACGGACACGCTGAAACGACGTTGTTGCGACGTTATTTTTGCTGGACAGATATTGAACTTAAAGTCTAATGAGGACCACTGCAAGCTGGCAATTACTGAAAAGCTTTTTAGACTCGAAATACTTAAATCAATACAATGTACGTTGCATATAAAAAAATCAGCTTCTCTAGAATTATTTCGCCATGCTGTAAACTTATCCTCATTGTTACAATATTGTTGCATATATAACTAATCCATCAAGACAAATCTCGAGTCTAGATATTCTGTATGCTTGACATGTCTAATTCCGTTCACTACTTTTGCTATTTTTATCCCCCACCCCCACCCCACCCCTACGACACAACACGATTTCCTTTTCTATAACGCGATGAATTGGGGGATCATCCTTATTTCTGAATAAATGATGCATTTCTTGTTATGGTTGGGTTCCCACCCCACTACCCATCTCCAACCATCATGAAATAAATTAGTAAACGTTTCGCACACTGAAATGGTGCGAAACTTGACTAACCGCGAATACATAACAGAGGCGCCAAAGTTGAAAGATTGAGGCGGGTCGTGCACCTTAGCGATAGTTGATTCTACATCTGACGATTCGTGACTGACCACTTACGTCTGTGGTCGAACCCTCCCCATTCCTACTTGTGATTTCTTTTCGCTCTTACTTCACACTGTCATCGGGTAGTCATTGTCGTAAAATGTACTTTTGAGCTGCTTCAGGAAACAATGGTGAGGTTTCACGCGAGTAAAAGTGGTATAAGCCACCCCACAACGACCAAGTTTTCTGCTGACCAATCCAAAGCGGTTCCTCTTTTGGTTATTGTAAATTTACCCGCTTTGTTTGGTCATTCCCAGCGGACATCGTTGAGACAACGTCGCATCAACATCGATGCAACGTCATGACGTTGCATCGACGTTGTATAAACGTCATGTGCTCGCTGTTCTTTGTACCCACCCAGCAAACACACAACGTCGTTACAACGTCGCTGCAACGCCACGACGTTACAGCGACGTTGTAACGATGTTGTTGCTACGTTGTGTGTTTGCTGGGCATCTCTTCTTTCGGTACCTCGGAAAGTATGTGCCTCTTCGTGATTGTGGCCTATTCTGGGTAACTTCATTAATATTTGTATTCTGATAACTCATTGATAGCACTTACTTATATTTTGAAATTAAGGGTGAAGTTTGTACATTTAAACCCCAAGTTGTATTATTTGAAGAAACTCGAGAAGGACAACGTTACATAAACTTATCAGGAAAGTAATTAAACGAGTAGCTAACGTCCATTATTCTTATATGTTGCATTCGGTGTAGTATTTTTACAGATTTTGAAATGATTACCAATAAAAAGATAAACTTACTATAAAATGCACCGCAATAAGAATTATGTACCTTGCATTCATAAAATTGTGACATAATAAAAACCGCAATTCAACACATTTGTAGGTTCTCTTTTAGAATTTAAACTCAATTATTTCACAATTATAGCCTGGTTATTACTGTTAATAACAAAAATGATACAAAATTGCATAGCTAGAGTGACATCGGTAAACAATTTTCTGATCAGGTCAGGTAGCTAAGTATTTGATATAATAAAATTATGTTTGAGTGCGGACGAATGGTGACAATGTTCAGCGGTGACTAAGTACGATCTTGGATCATTAGTTTTGTATACTTACAGAAGGAAAATGGTTTAGCCTGGAGTACATTGTTTTAATGTCAGTGACCTAAACTATATTATAACCTTTATCACTCTCTGGGCTAATTCAGTAGACGACAAACTGACTATATGTTTCCTTTATTTTTTTTTCTAAAAAATAGGTTTTGACATTTCATGCAAACGGTCTCCATATCTTGTAAAGATAAATGTGTAAGTTAGAAGTAAGCATCCGAGCTGTTGCGCATGCTACTTTGGGCCTTCGATGCTCGCATATGGTACAGTTGACTCTCGTTATCTCGAACTCGCTTATCTCGAATAACCGCTTATCTCGAAATGAAACTCTAGTCCCTGCTTAAACACGAAAATCTAACAATAGGTAAAAATATTGTGGAAAATAGGAGAAATTGCTCCTAAGGAGCAATTTCTCCTCTTTTCCACAATATTTTCAATATATCTCTAACTTCAAGAGTCCAGTTACACATATATTTGTCAAATGTGGTTGTTCGAATTATTTTTCCTCAATTCTGCAAATCTGATATGAGGTACGGATATCTCGAAGTATTTCAGAGAGTCCCTTGGAATTCGAGATAACGAGAGTCGACTGTATATGGAACATTTCCGCTGATTGCGGATCAGCGGATCAGTTAAAAAAGACATTGCTACAGTAACAATGAACATATTATTTCATAAGCCCTCATTAGAAGAAATCGCGTGAAAGCCACAACTAGGAAACGATATAATAACGGAGGTTTAAGGGGCCCATACTAGATTAATCCTCCATATCTATGGAAAAATATAATGAAAGAATACATTATTAAAATAAATAACTGAGTAAAACTGTAATAACAGTCAACGAAAATTCTCAGAGATATTAGTTACGAAGGTCTTACTTAACACTTACCACGCTATGGGCAGATTTAGCAGACGACAAACTGATGATATTTATTTTTTATTTTTCCTAGAAAACAGGATTTGACACTTCATGCAAATTGTCTTCTATAGAGACAAGTCCTGTTTTCTAGGAAAAAGAAGAAAGATATTTCAAAATATAGTCTGCTGAAATAGTTACCCAGCATGCAAAACGTTAATATGAATACCGAGTATCACTAAACAGGCGCTGCACACTGGAAGCATACTCTGATCCATTTTAAGGGTTACTGGTATGTATAACAATTATAAATGATTTTACAAGACTACCTAATTAAACAAAAAAACAAAAAAAAAAAAAAAAAAAAAGAAGAAAACAATCGGAAGCGAATCCACAGAAACACTGTTAGCAAAATTATAGCCTTCGTGTTTCAGAACTTTTAGATAAAGAGCGATCACAAATAATCCAATATTATCCACTTGCAATCTGCATGTTAAAAGTTTTTCTATAGAAAACCATCGCACGCACAAAAATCCTCTTTTATTTATATGAAGAATGTTCTTTTTTAAGCAAAATTATATAGTTTAACGAATACTTTATTCTATTTCACTAACAGTCCAATCCTTAAGCTCAAAGAAATGCTATCACCGTATTAACCTTAAAATTGGGATTCCTTAACTCCTTGACATACCTGTTCTTAAATTTGAATAAGTCAATCTAACTACCTGTTGATGTGTTCAAAAACTGTTGGATGAATGGCAAACAGTGTAGACCCAGATCAGACGCCGCGTGCGGCGTCTGATCTGGGTCTAAACTGTTTGCTCAGGCCTGCCTGTCCGAATACTAGGGATAAATATGGCCCTAAGGATATTACGCGGGTGGCACATATACAGACGCATTTTAAATAGCATAATAATGACAATTTAAACTACTGGTATACTTAAGACCCTTATTATACGACCATTATTATTCTTTATTTGTATAAACTAAATCAACAGCCGCATAGTAAGACATTTGTCGCTGTGTTATCTTATCACCAACTTATTCCCAATGCTTTGACGGGCGGACTGTATTATGGAAATATCTTGGTAGTATCTATAGTATAATTAATCAGGTTAAGTGGACATGCATTACGAAAACACGCCTATTCAAATATGCTGAAAATTTTACCACCAAAAAATGAAAATTGTCAGATAAAAAATTCTGATATTTTTCATATTTCTGCTCAAAATATAGATTGTGGGTACTTGTTAGAACCGCCTAACGAGTACCCACAACCTATGTTTTTGAACAGAGATAAGAAAAATAATGCATACCCCTGTAAACCCCAGTTTTACTATATAAAAGTGGGGTTTAAGGGGGTCAAAATTATATAGGTATGTTTACGTGATGATACATCAGGTAAATCTTATGCCAATTTTACAAGGATGGGGGAGGGGGGGGGGGGGGGGGTGGCAACTTTTGCGACTTCCTGTTTGCTTTACCGCATACCAAGTCCCTTTAAAAAGGGAAGTTCTCTGAATTGCTCCCAAGGGGGCTACTCTAAAAGAAATAATTGGGAGCCAATTCATTCCTTTTAGAGAAGACCCTTTTATCAGAAAAGATACAAGCAATTCTGTCAGAGTTGCCTCCCCTGAAAATGTGTCCATTCCCCGCCAACTGTAACATTCTTTAGGCAAATTCGGCAGATGGCAAACTGATGCATCTTTTTTCTTTTTTGTCCGAGAAAATTTGTTCGATATTTCATGCACATTATCTCCTAAGGAGACAATTTCGCATGAAATGTCAACTCTGTTTCCCGGGAAAACATGACTCACATTTCAAAGTATTGTTTGTCCAAAGTTTTACTCAACAAATGACTTAACTGAGATAACACTGACCCAGTTTATCCTACTTTAATCACATAGATCACTGCATAGTAGGTATTTTCACGTTACACTAAACGGCAGGACAAAGGAAATTTGTACGTATTATATATACTATAGAAATGCATTTTCAGAAAGACAATAGGCTCCCAACTTTGAGCAGATAACAAGTTGAAAGTATTAATTATTACAATAAACAGCTGATGAACCAACACAATTCAAAAACCAAATGTACTGTAAGATGCATTTTAATTGATTTGCCAGAATTTAGAATAAAACTCTTTCAGAAAAGACTGACCCTATTCTATCAATGCATGCGATGGCGTGCGACAGTATATACCATAAACGATCGAAAATGTTATTTCAAAGCAAATTAATAACACAAAGGCATAATTTTTGTTAAGCACACAAGCTTGACCAACCAGACCGAGGATGTGGGTTTGTATTGTCAGCCACACATCCAGCAGACTTTAGACATATCATAATGTTCAATATAGTTCAGCTATGGCAAGAAGTTAAGCTGTCCTTGCAGTACGAGTAAATATGGTGATAGTTGGGTGGTGACGATTACATGTACAGAAAAAGAGAGAAACAACACATATTAGTTTGTCTTTATCTAATCCAGCTATGGTAAGTAGATTCTTCAAGCTTAGGACCTGTACTGAGGTATTTTACAACATTGTGGCTTTGGCTTGGCCCGCCGTGGTTCAACTATTGGTTTTCATTTACTCTGGTACACAGTAGAATTGCCTTGAGTATTAGTCTTTGTTTATCATAATGATTAATTTGATTTTTATGTTTTCGCTTTGATCCATTGACTCAGTTGGGTGCCTTTATGCGAACCGAATTTTTATGTATTTCTTTATTAAGAGTAGCATCGGGACCCAGGGTGGTTGGCTGGCCGTAAAAGTGCTTTACCCACCCCCACCCTCCCCCGGTAGTTTATTCTACTGACCGTTCTAAGGCGGTGGTCTTGGTGTTGTTCTTACTCTTTGTAGCTTTGTGGTTTCCTCATTGCTTTCTGTTTTTTTTTTCTGTATGTGTTGTGATGCTAGCTTTGTGGTCACCGTCTTCAATAGCTGCCCACTTTGCTTTCTGTTTTATTAGTTGTGTTGTGATGCTAGCATTTTGGTCACCTTAAACAGCTGCCCATTTTGCTGTCAGTTTTACTAGTTGTGATAAAGAGTGGCAACAAAACTTGAAGAGCCATAATCACAAAACATAGCCTACATGAAGAGCCACAATCACAATAGCCCACCTGAAGAGCCACAGTCATAAAAAATAGCCTACATGAAGAGCCACAATCATAAAACATAGCCTATATGAAGAACCACAATCACAAAACATAGCCTATATGAAGAACCACAATCACAAAACATAGCCTTCATGAAAAGCCACAATCACAAAACATAGCCTACGAGAAGAGCCCCAATCACAAATAGCCTAGTTGAAGAGCCACAATCACAAAACATAGCATACTAATTGTTTGTTTGTGTTGATGTTTTACGGCCTAGGCAATCCAATGGGGCCATGTCGAGCGCGGTCAATTTTTCTAACCACACTTTTACTGGGCAGGTTTAGTCCTCTAACCGGTTAACCAGTATTATGCATTCTTTCGCCAGAAACTGACAACTTCTTTTTGAATCAGCGGAAGGGAGAGAATAACCGATCAGTCTCCACGAAATAATATTAGCATAAGTACTAGTCTGAGGTTTTCAAACAATGGCAAATTGAATTTTTGCGAATTGCGAGAATGTCTGCAGACTGGAACTGATATCTTACGTTATCAATACCACAGAAAAACGTGGTTTGCGGAAGATTTGTGAATTAAGATTAAAAAGATGCTGCTAGATAGATTACTATTTAGAACATTTCATGCGTGTACACTATTAGAATAAGCATACCTTCCGTCATTGGGTACTTTAGGGAAAAACATCCTCATTCCTTGTCTCAATCATGGTTTCATATATCCAAGCTGTTCACAAAATGAAACTTGTAATTCTAAAGTGTTACTCCACTTGTGCTGGACCATGAAACATATCAAAGTAGCTTAATCGCTTCATCGGTGTTGTCAATTAAATCATTAGTTTTGACAAAAGTGGACCATAGACAGCGCCTACTACAACACACGGAGCATGCACAGTCTACATACAATCTTTCGTTCTAGGTCTGTATGGTCTTTCACAACAATTATCTTCATGTGGATTTTAAGGAATTTGATATACAAATCTCCTCGGTGCATTTTTGCCATTTACTTTTGTAAACCAAGCCCCTTCTGAAAAGAGGTATACTCTAAAAGGAAATAATTTGCTCCCAAGGGCAGCATATTATTTTCTTGATAAGTAGAACTCTTTTCAGAAAAGAGGTAAAACAATTAGTCAGTTGCCTCCGTTGAAAGCGCATCCATTCCTCTCACTCAACGGATTGACTTTTGATATGGGGATCAAACATGGTGTTTCATGCATTAACATTCGCCAGGTCCCGTGGGAGGTGTTGAAAACCGAGGCTGAAGGCCGCGGCCTCGGTTTTTAACACCTCCAAGGGACCTGGCGAATGTTAATGCATTGAAAGCCCATGTTCGATCGCTATTATTGCATATAAGTTAAAAACATTTGCTACATTTTGCGTTATATCTTGCACTATTCTGTTTCGCCTTTTAACCGATGTTGCGCGAACGCTATTTCCACGTACTATGCTTGTTCTAGGGCAGGGCAGTACACATCTCGTGACGGCAGCTATTCTGTGGCCCGGTATGAGCATACTGAAAGCTGCGTAGCCGTGCATTAACAGCGCGTGAATTGCATTGTTAATACACGGCTTTTCGCCGGTTTATGCATGGCTGTTAATAACGTGAAACACTGCTTTTTATGCAATAATACCTGATAACGTATCGTTGTTGTTACATTAGTAGAGTTGATATTCGCCGGATTTCTTAGAGAACGAATACCCAGTAAGCATTCTTTATAAGTCTACAGCGGATCATTATCGGCCCGTCAGGGTGGCTGACGGGCCGATAAAGGCCCGCTATAGATTTATAAAGAATGCTAGCTGGGTATGTTTTTCAGAAAGATGCCTTGACAAAACCAGTTATTGTATTAATCTTAAGTATATGAAGATACAGGTCTGAGCAGACAGTGTAGACTTAGATCAGAAAACGCTGCATCTCATCTGGGTCTACACTATTTGCCAATTAGCAATTTCATGTCTTTCTTTTCCGGGTAATTATTTCCTACTTTAGAGTCATGTTATAATTACGCCGTGTTCATTTCTTTTATAATAGAATTTCTGTAAATATTATTGATTTTTAACTAATTTTACATAGTTAAACATAATAATAGAACGATTTATGACAATTTTTATGATTTCTTTACTTAAGAGCTCGATGGAAACAAACTAAGGACTTGGACATTTTTCTAAGAAATGTTTAACCGTATATAAAATCGCACATATCGTTAACCCATTTTAGACTGCACAAACTCACCCCACACTATATATTTAGAAGAGTAGAATTTCAAGTTAGGTATATCAGGCTACACGTTTTATATGGAAAAACGAAAATTCTTAGCTCAGCCTACACATGCTCAGTCGTCAAGTAGTTCCTTCTCAGCTTACATCACAGCTGCATGATTTAGTTCAGTCGACCGTGTTAGGTTGGTGGGTAAGAGAAAGGAAGACGTGTGTGGGTGAGGTGTGCTCGGCTGTCATTGTTGAATTTCGATCTTACATAAGTTACATAACGTTTTCACATAAGCCCTTACATTTTTACCTGATTAGGACGCATTTCTAAGCGGCTACCGTATTTACCCTAAATATTATGTCACCTTAAACCCTTACTATACCGGTCCTAAAACTTGAACAGCCATTCTATTACCTATTTGATGTGTCTAAAAACTGCTGCGAAGAGTGGGCAAACAATGTAGAACATGATGCGGCATCTGATCTAGATCTACACTGTTTGCTCAGCGCATAGCTGTCCGTTGACTTAGGGTAAGTGCGATAGATAAGAAAGTTTTCTATCAACGGTGCCTGAATCTTAAAGTGGCCTTATTCACTGGTAGTAAATGTAGTTTTAAACTATCATATTTATGTTAAAGATACCAGCTAGCCATTAAAAAACAAATTACACAGGTAATACATAGGTAATATAAATAATAATACAGATGAGAGTGAAAGTGCCACAATATGAGTAAAGGAATAATACAATATCCGAATAGCAAAAGCCCAGTTTATCTGCGCATCGTCACAGTTTGATCAGGACTTTTGCTTTCTTTGATATATCCTACTTATCCGTCACTGAGCATGGGCAATCTGTTCCGGGTCTTTGTTTTCCGCATATGTTATTAAAAGTCTTTCGTCATGTCGCTATTGAAATGTTTGAAGCTTTCTGAAGTTGATATGTCAACATTATAACTCTTCCTTAAACAGTTAAACATACAAACTTTATTTGTAGGCGCTCAAATATCAATTTCCATACTTATATGTTTTAATATTAATTGAAATTGAATATTTATTTAGTGCTTATAACCTTAGAGAATACGTTTATTCAGTTACTTAGTGAGAGTTTTGTTTAATAGTTTCCGAAAAGGGTTAAGTTATGATACGGTATAAATATGGGAGGGCCATTCATCATTTAACCGGCCAAACCTATTTATCATCACTCCTCATTTCTTCTTTCTCCACTTAATTACCATTGAGGCCGATGAACTATGTCCAACGATAGTTAACCCTTTCAACCATACAGCCCCAAATGGCTACATTTACAAACAGTGTACATCCAGATAAGACGGCTCGTAATGAGCCGTCTCATCAGGATCCACACTGTTTGCCATTTGTTTCTTTTTTAGTTTAGACTGAAGCCTCTATTTGATCAATGGACATATCTATATTCAAGGATGGAAGAGTCTACTTCAGAAACAAAGGGTTGAAAGGGTTAAGGGCTAAAACTATAAGCGAAAAAAGTCCGTTCCGTTAGAAACTAAATATATGTGGTGGCGGGGTTGTTCACATATCCACTCCTCGGCTGCTGTCTGGAGGTATCATCGGGCCGGAAGTGGTGTCCACACAGATCTTTTTTTTCAATTTTGTGAAGTGGTCACTAGAAGCCAGGACTGGTGAGCAAGGCGGGTGAGGCAAAATTTGAAGCAGTTACGCTTTACTGCGTCAACTGCAAAGCAACAGATATGTGCTGGGGCATGCTGGAGCATTACACCTTTGCGCGTCATTTTGTAATGCTAGCAGCCGGTCAATGATCCATGACATCGGAGTAGTATTCTTTAGTAATAGGTTGGCTCCTTGGCAGGTAATAAAAAATGGCGACTTAAAAGATTGTCGCCATGACTAAAATGCCCGCCAAAGGCTGGGTCTTGAACATTTTGGGACTAAGTAAACCGTAGCCATTCCACTGTTTCCTTTGTTCTTTGGTTTCTGGGTCGCAATTATGAACGCATGTTTCGTCACCAGTAATTATTATTTCAGTAAAAGTATCTGTGTACTGAATGTTTTGCGCCAAAAGTGCTTGACACATTGCAACACCCAAAAGCCTACGTTACCGAGAGTCTCCTGGGTGTGAACAATCCCTCTAGTTTTTACCATAACGGATATTTTGCCTTTACACATCATTGAACAAAGTGCATCGACCTCAAAGCATATAATGTGAATAAGGAAGAAGTGAGGGGTGATGGTAAATAGGTTACGCTCGTTATATGATGAATGACCCTCGTATATCAATATCTTAATAAAAGTGGATTAAAATATGACACTCTCCTATCACGTACCTCTGCAGCATGCCCTCTTACACGTTCGTACTAATTAAAGTCCAAGTCAGCATCAGTAAATGGAACATTCCAATGACCACAGCGTTAAATGCTTACATGTAGTTATGCTAACAATTTCCAATACAAAGAAACAATTTCCAACGAAACTACTTCCTAAGTAAAATAAAAAGAACATTATGTTTTTGAAATGCAAGCAATCTCTTTCATTAACTGAGTTATAGTCTCCACATTCGAACACAGAGCTGATCTATGTCGGTTATAGTATGAGTTGTGCACATACGATATGCATCATTTACACTTATTAAATATTCCTTCAAGAAAGACTAAATAGATATCCATGTGTTAAAAATTATGCGACGAAAGTAAAAACATAAAAAAGAATACATGTACTGCTCAGAGCATTTCCAAGACATGTACACTGTTTCAAACCGATCTGTCAAAACTCTAGGAGAAGTTGCGCGCACTTATGATGTAATCATTGCGTTTATCTGATACAATTAGTTACATGGTTTGTCTAGTAAATCTCCTTAAATCATTAAATCATTTTTTAATTTGCCAACATAATGGATACTGGTGTGGATAGACAGTATGTTTTGTCAATCAGCCTATGTCATCAGTTGGATTGACTGTAAATTCAAACTAAACAACTAAGACAAAAAATATATAATAAAGCCTTGGAAAGGATTAGCTGAATCACAAAGAAGATTTTATGCTAATGAATTTCACAGAGATATAATCATACATGTAGTATGTGCTCGGAGTCTACTGTACTCTTTTAAACTTTCTTCACGCATCTATATATTTGTTTATCGAAATTGATGATATTTTGTTATTACGCAATATTTTGTATATCATGTGCGACATTATGTATGTTTATCTGTGTGTATTTGTATATAGTTTACCTTTTATTGTTAAAGTGGGTTGACTCGTTATCCTAGTTAAAAGTGTCATTCTCTGAAAATATTGTACAAATATTGTTTAAATAAATAAATAAATAAATAAATTATGGAGGATATAAAAATAAACGGAGAAGATATAACTACAATGTGTGTAACAAAATTAGCATTAAACTGATGTGCACAGGAAACTATTGATAGTTGTCTGGTTGTTAAATAAAGTAGTTGATTCGGACCCATCAATTTAAAGGTCAAATCTGACCTAAATCGTATGTATTTGAAAAGGATTGTTTTTTCATGTCTGAATATATCTTTGCAATCATTCATTGGTAATGTATTTAGTAAAGAAGGAACAGTTTACATGTCAGAGCAGGATAGTTTCTTTTTTTGAGATATTTAGCAAAACGCTAGTTTCTATATATTCTATATCAATAGTAACAATCATCCTTTAAAGGGCCAACGGATACCCTTAACAGAATGTGCTGATGATCCGGGCTTTTATTATCCGCATATGCCTAGAAGACTCCATTTACCAGAGCACGGTATAAATGATAGCTTAACACACAAATATTAACTCATATTTAGAAAATATGCTGTCAGGATTTACAATAGTCGGTTACGGTTTCCGTCGGGGATCTCGGCTCATATGATACCTTTGCTGGGACACAACAATCTACCGTCCTAAAAAAACTGCATTACATTTATCTCATTTAATATGATCTAATTTTATTATTCAGTACTTATTTAAATAATTTAACAGAATGAGAACAGATGTAAAAATAGAACCTAGAACGGATATTGATGCAGAGCATGCTTGCAACAATTGAAAGTAGATGCTGTATATCATGAGTATTGATAATAATAATAGTGAACAATAAAATGCATGGATAACTATATATCTATATCATTATCCCAGCTAGCATTCTACGTAAATCTACATCGGGCCGTCATCGGCCCGTCAGCTACCCTGACGGGCCGATGACGGCCCGATATAGATTTACGTAGAATGCTGACTGGGTACTGCCTTTTGAATGTACTTTTCTTTTTTCTTTGAAGAAAGCAAAGGCTTCTACGCAGTCAGCATTCTACGTAAATCTATATCAGGCCGTCATCGGCCCGTCAGGGTAGCTGACGGGCCGATGACGGCCCGATGTAGATTTACGTAGAATGCTAGCTGGGTAGAGAATGCATATTAAATTTCGATTGTAAATTTTAACTTTTGTGAAAAAGAATATATAGCACTCTAAGTAAGTAATAGTGTAACCAGTTTCGCACAGACAAGTTTTTCCTTTGCGATTTCCCTTATGAATTCCAATTTTCTACTTTAAGAATTCCACGGTAACGCCGACAATAATACTCATTTCTTATTTTCTTTACTTACAGGCGACTGACAATAAGCTAATGAATGAAAAAAAGCCAAAGGGTCACATTTGATTTTCCTTCAGTCAGTGACTAATTGTATGAATAAATCCTAACGTTATCACCAAACAATATACCAGTATGAATATCATGCACAGAACAAAATAAATACTACCAATAGGTCTTATAATTTTTGCTATAATATTCACTATGCTAGCTTTGACTGGTCGACAAAAGTAAAGCAAGGAATTTTGATAACAGTTACGACCGCAGCGTACGAAAAAGGTCTTTATTGCATATAAAGCTTAAAACTAAAGGTCAGCGTCTTTTCTGTTATACAGTATTTTCCATGGTTTCCAATACGTCTGAAAGCGGACAACGAAGCTCGCGATAGGACAGCATGAATGTGCAGACTGGCCTGGTTCTTCGTTTATCGTACATAAGGTAAGGGACATTTTCTTACATTGTGGCTCATTTGTTCTTGCTCAATGAGCAGGTATACTACCGTTTTATCAGATAGGCGACGAAAACTAGTAATTTACTATCCTTTCTCCTTAACGCGGACTAACTCGTACACTAATATTGCATTAAGCGAAGACTTTTTATATTGTTTTCTTTATTTTCAAAATATAAAAAAATATCAACTTTGTAAGTTTGAAACATTTGCGGAATAATACAGAAAACGAACTTAATTTAACTTTATTCAAATTAAATAATAAACGCAAAACAATAAACCAGCATTGCTTATTTTTGTTAGTATCGAATGATAGACGCGACGCTTTAGGGAAACAAACAACGAATACAATAAGAAGATCAAAGAATAAAATACCATAACAAAGACATCAGCAGAAAGATTGACCTCAAGATTGTACTGTCAAAAACCGACAACCACCTGTGAAGATTTAACAATAACCTAAGACGAATATATAATGATATACACATACATATAATAACCGATATAAAAGAGGTTGTACAAATGAAAGGGGTCGCATTCTTCAAAAACAAGAATTAAACAAAAGACCTGGACTATATAATAGTAGAACAAAGTCTCTCAGCCATGTGCACTTAAGGGGACGATACTCTTGGTAGATACTCCCCCATTTGTTGAAAGGGAGACACTTTATGTGACTTCCTGTTTGCTGTCCTGCACTCTAATACGTTTCTAAAATGAGGCCTACTCTAAAGTAAAAATATTTGATCCCAAATGGTTTTCTTTATGAGGAGATCCCGTTTTAGTAAAGGAACAGAGTTAGCGCCCTTGAAAGTGTATCCATCCCCCTTACTTTGTCAAGAAGGAATGACTGGTGCACTGTCTTCGGCAATGTTGCGTATCTGTCTATAATTCTACTGCATGAGGCAGTATGTATATATATATACATGCCAGAGCTGTCATGGATCATCCGGCATACACAGAAGACGAAAATATAAAAGAAGGTTTCCAGCTACACACCACAAGGTTCCAGCTACACACCAGAATGTTCCAAAGACACCGAAAGTGAAAGTAAAAATGTGGGACGCACAAAACAACGACATAAAGAAGAGGGCCAAGATGGTTTTGATCTCCCACCTGAGTATCATAGCAATTAGAGAATTTGACGTAGAAATGACCAGCGCAAACATACCGACCAAGATTCATTATGATTACATAAACAACTTGGACACTGTAGCGTGCCTAAAGGATCGTGAAATATAGGACAAGGCCACATATGGATGACTGCACTCAAGAGGACATGCTAAGATGTATGCATGTGCCAAGTATCACTAGCTGTAGGATCAATAGTTACTGAGAATCTTACATAAATGCAAACAACTTAACAAAATCAGTGGACCATGAAATATAGGTCAATGTCAAATATGGATGATTGCATTTAAGAAGTCATGCTTAGTTGTATGCAAATGCCTAGTATCACTGCTGTAGGGCCAACAGTTACTAAGAAACTGACCTAAACGGAAAAAATAACAGTTACTGGACATTGAAATGTAGGTCGTAAGTGACCCAGTTTCGAACTTTACATAGAAATCATCAAAACAAGCATTTTGAGCAAGACATGATTACTTTAAAAATGACCTGTACGGTGTTAACAAGTATTTCTTCTGAACTGGCCTGGTGACCCAGTTTTTGACGCCAAATAACCCATTTCAAGCTTGATCTAGAAATTATCAAGACAAACATTTTGACCTTGATTCATGATGACTACTTAAAAACATGTGATCTCTAGAGTGTTAACAAGGTTCTTCTTCGATTTGGCCTGGTGACCTAGTTTGTGAACCCAAGTGATCAAGTTTCAAACCTGACTTTGAAATCATCAAAAAAAAAAAAAAAAAAAAATAAATAAATAAATAAAAAAAAAAAAAAAAAAAAAAAAAATAAAAAAATAAAAATAAAAAACATTGGATTAGATACTAATTAACTATTTTTGGTCAATTAAAATTCTAATGATGTTCTCAATAAATTTAAATCTAAAAACTTTCAGGCTTCTAAATTGTCTACATATGATTTCTCTACACTGTATACTACGTTACCTCATCATCTTATAAAAGATAAACTTATTGATTTAATTAACCGAACGTTTATTCGGGAGAATACCCAATATTTGGCTTGCAACGAAGAATGTGCTTTTTTCACTTCTGATGTATATAATAATCACAATTTATGGTCGTGTCAAAAAGTCTGTGATGCCTTTTTGTTTATCTTTTGGATAATATTTTTATTAGATTTGGAACTAAACTTTATAGACAAACTATTGGTATTCCTATGGGACTAATTGTGCTCCTCTTGTTGCAGATTTGTTTCTTTTTTGTTATGAGAGAGATTTCATGAAGTCTCCCTCACGTGAAAATCAGGCTGACATTATTGAGGCTTTCAATTCAACTTCAAGATACCTTGACAATTTATTAAATATTGACAATATTTACTTTGACCAAATGGTGGACCGGATATACCCTACAGAAGTCCACTTAAATAGAGCAAATTCTTCCGATACCGAGGCACCTTTTTTGGATTTGAATCTATGTATATCTAATGGTACAGTTTCCACCAAAATTTATGATAAACGGGACGATTTTGTTTTTGATATAGTCAATTTCCCTTTTCTGGATGGCGATGTCCCGCGGCGTACCTCATATGGGGTATACATATCTCAACTTATAAGATTTGCCAGAGCTTCTTCAAATCTTAATGACTTTAATTACCGTAATTAAGCCCTTACTGCCAAACTTCTTAGACAGGGCTATCGTTATTTTAAACTTCGTAAGGCGTTTTCGAAATTTTATCGCAGACACAGTGCCTTGCTAGAAAAATATAGCGTCAGTCTGAAAACACTTCTGCAACAAGGTATATCGGAACCCGAATTTTACGGTGACTTAGTGTACAGATTTAGAAAAATTGTAGGTAAATCTAACTTTTCGGAGCAATTCAGAAAACTTATTAACCGTTATAAAAGAATTGGCTATAGCCTGGATATTATGCGACAGACTGCATGCCTAGTTGTCAACCCAATCATTGTTGATTGCTATGCTTCACTCTTTAATTGCACGACGGCGGTTCGGATCTCAGACTCAATGACGGCCTCTTCGTAAAACTTTAACCAGTGGGTTGGGGCTTGACGATATGTCTTTGGCTTGGCCCGCCGTGGTTCAGCTATTGGTTTTCATTTACTCTGGCATACAGTAGAATTAGCCATGAGTACTCGTCTTTGTTTATTATAGTGATGATTAATTTGATTTTTATGTTTTTGCTTTGATGTATTGACTGAGTTGGGAGCCTTTCTGCGAACCGAATTTTTATGTATTTCTGTATTAAGAGTAGCATCGGGACCCAGGGTGAAGTTAGCTAGCTGTAAAAGTGCTTTAACCCCCCACTCCCCCCCCCCCCCCGATGGTTTGCTCTACCGACCGTTCTAAGGCGGTGGTCCCGGTGTTAGTGTTACTCTTTGTTGCTTTGTGGTTTATTCTACGAGGCGATTTGTTGTATGTCTTTCCGTGTGTCATTTTGTTCTTGTGTTTTTCAGTCCTTTTAGTATTGCGATTACCTCGCTTGGGGAAGAGAGAGCTAATCTTAGTGCTTTTCGTACGTTTGTTCGGTTTGTGCTTGTTTAGATTTGTCGGTTTCCTCTTCCTCTTGGGGTCTGGGAAGGGCTGCGGTTTGTGATTGTGGCACTCCCTGGACTTTTCTCATACCTTTTTTTACATTATGATTATTTGAAAAATGTGACCACCAGCGAGAAAAAGGTTTTCCTTTGATTTTGGTCTGGTGACCTAGTATTTGACCCTAAGTGACCCAGTTTCAAACTTGCTAGAAATCATCGAGACAAATATTTCGAGCCAGATTTATGATTATTACTCTAGCATGTTCACAAGGTTTTACTTATATTTAGCCTGTGTACCTAGTTTTTGACCCAGTTTTGAATAAGACCTATAAATCATCAACACAAACATTTTAAGCAAGAGTCATGGTGGTTACTTAAATGTGACCTCTAGAGAGTTAACAGGGTTTTCCTTTGATTTGGCCTGGTGACCTAGTTTTTGACCCCAAGTGCCTCAGTTTCGAACTTGGCTTAGCAATCATCAAGGCAAACATTTTGAGCAAGATTTGTGATGATTACTTAAAATGTAACCTCTAGAGTTTTAACAAGATTTTCCTTTGTTTTGGCCTGGTGACCTAGTTTTTTTTATACCTAATGACCCAATTTCAAAGCTGACCAGGGTTTTATTGAGGCAAATATTCTGATCAAGTTTCATTAAGATTGGGTGAAAACTGACCTCTAGAGTGCTAACAAACTAACTGTTGATGACAGACGACGAACAATGAACGGCGGTCGATGACGGACGACGCACAGAGGGTAATCACAATAGCTCACCCTGAGCATTTGCTCCGGTGAGCTAAAAAACAAAAAGGAGAAGAAAAACAAACGAAAAGAACAAAAAACAAAAACAAGTAATAATATTTACAGTAACCGATTAAACAAAATTAAGAATAACAATAACCGCCTTGAAACAACAAAGAAAGCTACGAAGTTTGCTCTTGGAAGCACCCAGTACAAAAGAATAATACTATGAGGCTCAGGTTCATCGAGATTCCTCATATGGCAGCAGTGTAATTTGCAGGGCTGCATAGCAAGAACAACGTGGGTAGGTGGACGAGACTTAAATTTGTTTTTACATGACCATAATAGCGCCCTACATGTTGGTATTTTCTTAAAGTACAAGTAAGTGTTTGATCCGCTTAGATCACCCTAAATCATCGATGTATCATCCCACTTGAAGCATATAAATTATCAAACAACTGTGATGAAGCAAATGTCGAGGACTTCAGAGTTTTAAAGCCGGAATAAAAGGAAATAGCTAGTAGGACCACGGTAGGCTGACCAAAGATACGTGTGATCAGACACCAACCATGTGAGGCATAAGTAAGGGTGGCTTTATCATTCATTCTGAGTTGTTATTATAAGTAACAACTTTATAATTTAAATTACATATGGAAACAAGATATTGAAAATTAAATAAGGATAAATAGCAACAAAAATCACAACGAGTAATGAAATGATTTTGTTGAACCAGTTAAAAAGTCTAGTTTTCTTCTCATTAGTCTATTATGTTATATCATCAGATTTGAATGTATTCTGAACAAATTCAATAACCACAGGCCTGTCAAAATGTACAGTCCATTTGAAACTGCGGAGCGTTCAGTGCTACTATACAACCGGGGATAAAAATGTTCGATTTCATATTGATTTAAGACATATTTCGAATTAGAATTGTTGAAGCAAAAGAAAGTACACAATCAGGGAACATAAAATTCACAAGATAGCGAAATACAAGAAGGAGAGAAGACATAAAGAGACGACATAAAACAACAATTCTCCGAAAGCAGGTCATTATAAATATTCAACCATAGTTCTACCAAGAATTACTATATTTTAAAATTCAGTGCACTATAGACTATAGATTGGATAGTAAAATCTAATATTGTGTGTGAAGAGAAAGCATGTCTCTTATGGAACTTGATGATTCTGTCAAGCGTTGTGTTTCCAAAATTTGTTAGTTAATCTAAACTCTTTGACATCACAAGCTATTAAGCTTTATGCTTAGAAGGCTATTTAATTCAAAGTTTATTCTCGAATTTCAATTACAGTAGTTGCGATCATGATACCTAAGCCATAATCCAAACTCATAAATCCGTAAACGAATGACAGATCAGAATGTTCAGACCAACAGACATGGACCCAGAATAAAGGGTGTAATCAGACACACGCGGATAGTAAGCATTAATTGGTAAGCACGCTTCGCCCACCATGCTCATAGTCCTGAATGAAGGAAATGTCGGTAGAAGCGTATGTCCGGGATTTGGGAAGTCTACTTATGGCGCGTCATTGGCAAGAACATCAGAAACAATTCTGGAAACTGTCACATTATAGGGATTGACCAGATCATGATGTCTCCCATAGAACGTCTTAAGTGTTGCTACCAGTTTGGTTTTTCTGATACCCCTGGCTCAACAACTTTGTAGTGTGCACTTTCCCACGCTTCATGAAGTCCTGATAATTTAAACAGGCTCTGGTATAATGGATTAACTGTGAAACGTAAACGCCGTATGCTGGTGCAGAAGGGATATTACTGTTCAGGAATGGAATGTTAACAGTGGGAAAATTGAAGTCATCCCGTTTGTCATAAACCCAAGTAGTAAGCTTTCCATTGTCAATGTAGAGATAACAATCCAAGTATAAGGAGGAAGCTGTAGTCTCCGTTGTTTCCTTTATTTCAAGTTCACGTAGATAGAAGAATTCCAAATACTCTGCAAATTTTTGTGTTTTTCAGAGACAATACATCATTTATATATCTGTAAGTGAAATTGAATTGTTATGCTTTGAGGAGACTTTGTACAAACTCCGCCTCATACGAGTATAAAACAAGTCGGCAAGCAACGGTGCACATTTAGTACCCATCGGTATGCCGATTGTTTGCTGAAATATCCATCCGCCGAACTCCACAAAAATACTAGTATTAGGTATTCCAGAATCTTTATGACGTCTGCATTTGAGTATTTTTGTGGTCCATCAGAGTGATCCCGACCGAAGTATGTGTCTTTGTAGCCAATGACAACATACTGAAATCGACGGTTACCATTCTCATGGAAGAAACACTGGTTGATAATTTCCTTTAAAATAGACTTCAATTTATCATGAGGAATAGTAGTGTAAAGAGTAGAGAAATCAAACGATTTTATACTGTTGACGGAATGAAGAGATTTGTCCTTTAGGTTTTCTAAAAGCTCTTTGGAGTTTTTCAGGATCCACAACTGATTAACACCACTTCTGGCATATGCAGTGTCATAATACTTCTAAAGGCCTTCATTAACTGCGGTTAGGAGTCGTATTTGAATCTGAGAAAGAGGCTTGGTTGAGCACTAAGCTGAACCCGCAATATATCTCTGCTTGTACGGATTCTTGTGAAGTTAAGATATCCAGTACAGTTTTGGAAAGTCAATATCTTCCTCTGGGAGGGAAATTCCGAATGTCAGCATCACCGAATGGTGGTTTTGTAGATGAATATGTTTGGTGGTTATAGATGAATATTCGCGCCGTTAAAAGAGAAACAGAAGAGCTAGTGTAAACTTCTGAGGTTTTCCAACTGACCAATCCATTTAATTGTGTTATTATTTCAAGTGCCAGTTTGCTCTTTACAATCCCTTAAGCAAACCACTATTAGAACCCCGATGAGCTTTACCACATACGTGTAAGGTCAATTATGAGCCGAATAGAAAAGGTTTAGGGTTAAGCCGTCATGCAATTTGCCACCTAACCCAATTAAAGAGGACAGCAGAACTATTAACCTTGACCGGGTCAACCAAAAAGCATGCAGGTGGTCGTAAATGTGTTGCGTTTTCAATGGCAGGGACTGGAATTACATTGAATAGTCTATACAACTGTGTTTCCCTCTTTAATTGCACAAAAGTGGGTTTTGTGCTTCCGTCTCAATACACAATCCGATGCCTAAATAAAAAGATAAACGATATATGAAAAGGACCAATGTTCAAGCAAAAGAAGTTGCAAAGAGTAGACCCTTTTCAAAAGGAAGAAAAACCGATTCCGACATAGTTGCCTCTCCAGGCAGTGTATACATTTTCTTTAAATGTTTAATGATGGCTTTTACAAAATACTGTAAGCCCTGTTCATTTTTTTTTCTGAGAATTGTGTATAATATATATAAGTGAAGATACCAAGGCAATGTCATAATCACGAGGCACAGCTTTCGAGAGGAACCAAAAGGGCAGGTGAAGAACAAACCATGACAAAACAAATAACACACATGAAACTACTGGCGCACAAGTATAAGAGTAGCTGCTTTATTAACCCAATCGTGTTGATAAACAGCTGTTCATATCAGGTGACGGAGTGCATTTGTTCCTGTTGCTTCACTATCGATAGGTAATGACAGTAGCTGGTTTATAATGTACTTGCACTTTCCTTTTGCTCCGATACAGATAATTAATGAAAATAGCCTGTTCAATAATACATCTTCACTTTCCCATTGCTTTACTTACAAATGGGTAATCAAAGTAGTCTGTTTATAATGTAGCTCTACTTTCCTTTTACTTCACATCAAGCTGATAATGAAAGTAGTATGTTTGATAATGTACCTTAACTATCCCATTACTTCATTACAGATATGTCATTAAATAAGTCTGTTTAATAGGGTATCCACCGTCCTATGACTTCACTACAGATAGGTAGTTAAAGTAGTCATTTTAATAGGGTATCAACTTTCCTATGACTTCACTACAGATTGGTAATTAAAGTAGTCCTTTTAATAAGGTATCCACTTTCCTATGACTTCATTACAGATTGGTAATTAAAGTAGTCATTTTAATAGGGTATCAACTTTCCTATGATTTCACTACAGACAGGTAATTAAAGTAGTCCTTTTAATAAGGTATCCACTTTCCTATGACTTCACTACAGATTGGTAATTAAAGTAGTCCTTTTAATAGGGTATCAACTTTCCTATGACTTCACTACAGATCGGTAATTAAAGTAGTCCTTTTAATAGGGTATCCGCTTTCCTATGACTTCATTACAGATGGGTAATTAAAGTAGTCCTTTTAATAGGGTATCCACTTTCCTATGACTTCATTACAGATTGGTAATTAAAGTAGTCCTTTTAATAGGGTATCCACTTTCCTATGACTTCACTACAGATTGGTAATTAAAGTAGTCCTTTTAATAGGGTATCAACTTTCCTTTGACTTCACTACAGATCGGTAATTAAAGTAGTCCTTTTAATAGGGTATCCGCTTTCCTATGACTTCATTACAGATTGGTAATTAAAGTAGTCTCATTAATAGGGTATCCACTTTCCCAGGACCACTACAGATAAGTAATAAAAGCAGTCTATTTAATAGTGATTCTTCACTTTCCTAAGGCTAATCTACTGATAAGTAATTCGAGTAACCCGTTTAATAATGTACATTACATATATTTTGCTCCACTACAAGCAGGTAATGAAAGAAAAGTAAATAAGTGAACTCAGGAACTGATACAATCAGATCCACATCAAGTTCTCAAGAAGCCTGTTAAATAACTTCACTACAGATAGGTAATGAAATGTAACTTCACTTATCTTTTGCTCCGGGTAATGAAAGTAGCCTGTATAATAGTGTAGCTGTATTACTGGTCACTATAATTACATAGCCTACAGAGATGCGTGCTCCTTTCTCTCTGTACATGTGTGTGTTGGGTAGGTGAGGTATTCAACCACTAAACATGGGTGAAGGAACTGTCCACCAGAGCTGGCCTTCTTTTCGAGGAGACACTCTTTTACCTTTCAGAAAAGCACTTTTAAATACGGGGACAGAAACCGCGATCAAATATGGCAAAACGTTTTTGTCCAGATTGAACTTAAAGAGTCATGTTTTCCTTTGTGCTCGACGGATTGTCACTTATGGGATTCAAAGACATTAATTTATATCATCAGAACGCATAAAGCGAATTGTGCTACTTTCTTGAGTATTTAATCGTTAGATTTCTTTTGTGAAAAGCAAATGCCAGTGCTAGGCTGTTATCTTATTATCAAAGTTATGTTTTCGAATAGTGAAGAGCCTGGCTTAACGATACAGATATATGTATGCGTAAGGTTATATGATTGCAGATATAGAACATCTAGGTTAGGCTAATCATTTCCTTTTACATTGTATTATAATCAATATCATTCCCACTAGGTTAACTGTGATAAGCTACCAAACAATTAAGTAGACTTGACTTGCCAGTTTGCGAAGATTAATTGAGTTGACAGAGACGATATGAACATATTGCTTACCTGAACAGCAGGAATACTGATCATGCATGCAAGTATGGTCTCGCCTGATATCTGACTATCAATGCAGGACGACCATTAAATCTACGCTGACATTATACAATAATCCGGGATGAAAAACCAAACGCTTTTACCACAGAAAATAAAGAATGAAAAATAAGTCAAATTCACATGTTCAACTATGCAACATAGCAAACTCGTATATTGCCAGAAATGGGCTAAGCTCCGGTTCACAATGATCAGAATTCTATTCCAAATGACAACATCATATCTCAATAAATATAAGCTATGGAAGTTAAGGTCCCGCTTTGGAAAACAAGGAGAAACACTACTGGAAATTACATCACGATTTCTTTATTAGCTTTAATAATTGTTGTTAGTTTGTTTATCTTTGTTTAAATTTAACACACACTTTTCGTTTTCTTTCTTTTTCTTAACCAAATCGAACAAGGTGGAGTCAATCTAATTCCTACACAGGTATTGGAGAAATATAAAGTTCTTATATCCATGAGAAACTGAAATTATGATTTAGAATATTAATCGATTCTAAATGACAACATCATAACACAGAAGGCAGAAGATATAAGATATGGAAGTGAAGATACTCTTGAGAAAATGTCTTTAAAGGAAAAAAAAAAACAACAACATAACAATCTTACTTAATCAAAGTAAGGGAGAAATTGTTAAGACCCTCTCAATACTTATGCGTTTTAAGAATAAGGTATTATTTAAAGCACTACATTTTGTTCGTAAGCGGATATGAAGGATCTGGAAACACCTTATTGCAGAATAGAAATGCTTTGGTACAATACATGTACAATAATGACTATAGTTAAACCATAATCAAAGCCCTGAGAGTGATTTGGGGTGGATGGAGGGGGTTGGGGGGCGAGCGGTTGCCTGAAATTGGGATTTACGTTGACATTTAAAGAAACGCCACACATAAATAGTACCCGATAGCCTTTTTTCTGTCCTTTTCTGTGTTTGGTTAGACCGCAGTTCGGGATATATATTTTTTTCAGAGATTCTAGGGCACGCGATCGCGGGATTTGCGCCGGTTTCTTGTGGTCTCGTACATTTTTATGAACTGGTTGAGAGAGTGATCCGCAAAAAGTGCAGATTCCTGCACTATGAAATGCGTGCTCGCGATTTTCTTTTTTCTGGACCTAAAAGTACCATAAAAGTTGTTTTTCTTTCTTTTTTCCCCTACATGAAAGCAATGTATCTAATGCACTGTTAAAAATTTTATGATATCAAGGATGGACGGATCGGTAAATCGTAACGTTGCTTACACGGTACTACGGCTACACAAAAATAAGCTTACGTGTTTTTCTCAAAAAGCTTGGTCTACGCTTCGCACACGATAAATGCTAAAGCAGATTTTTATACGGAATAGCCTTGGATTCTTTACATGCAAATCTTTCTTAAATTCGCTAAATTCCATCATGCAAACGGTGAATTCGAGAAGCCGAAATGAGATATCGTCCCGTTGGCCTATATAAGAATGTCCCTCACATTAAAAAAGATTATAGTTCCTTACTTTCACAACACTTTTAAGCTTACCTCGTCAAAACTAAATTAAGTAGTTAAGAATATCAATTTTCTGTCACACTGTCCCAGGAAAGCTATAAATGTGCTTAGCAGTACCAATGCATTAACCCACCTTAAAAGTGACATTTTCAAAATTTGTGAATTTTTAAGATGGTTTTTAAGTGTTTTACCATAAATGGGCATGGTGGCCATCTTGTTCAATGGCGTGAAATGATTTGAACAAATAGTCAATTCCCTTTCCACAGAAGGCCCCATGTGAAATCTTGTTAAAATTGTCAAGCGGTTTTAGAGAAAAAGATATTTAAAAATCTCACAATTTTATACGTGTATATAGCCAAGGGGCAAAGGCAGATAACCCCAAGGCCACAAAATTGTGATTGTAACTAAAACGGTTTACTATCATACATTATAAGTTTCAGCTATTAGTCTTTAATACATTTTGACAAAATGACTTTTCAACATTTCCCATACAAATGCATGGGGATGTAAAATTTACCTGGGCTTAAAAAGGTTCAAAGATCAACATACGGTCATCATTTGAACAAACTTAGTAGAGCTTGAGTCCTCAATGCTATGTACCAAGATTCAGCCCCAAAGCTTTCTTGGTTCTGGAGAAGAAGATTTTTAAGTGTTTTTACCATATATGGGCATGGCGGCCATATTGATTAACGGACCGTGACCATTTGTACAAAAGTCAATCGCCCTTTATCAGAAGGCTCCGTATGAAGTTTGAAGAAAATTGGCACATGGGCTTCTGAAGAGAAGTCGTTCAACGGTGCGGACGGACGAGAAGTGATCACAATAGCTCATCCTGCGCCTTCGGCTCAGGTGAGTTCGGAAGTATGCTCGGATCGAAGCGCCCAAACACGAATTTATCTTGCTGCTATCTGGTGACTGTGTTTGAGTTGTTTCCCTTAAACCTCAATATGAGCTGCCAGGGCTAGGTCAGATTGATCAATTTAAGCAATACCTTCAGGGAACTAGGTAAGTCAAAATTGTTAGGTAAGTTACAGCTTCATCTTGTGGGTTTTGACCCTCCCCAACCCCTACTTTGTATATCACTGGGGGAGCTGCCCCTCTATTGCAAATTCCTAAAATCATCTCTGCTTGTTACCGGTGGCTTGAATACTGATTTCAGCTGTAACCCAACGCAAGACGTGTTTTACTTGAGTATTCATATTAATCCGCCAATATTGTACTCAATATGATTAAAATCTGATTAAAATCTTGTTTTTTCAAAGGTTTGAAGTTTTTGTGTGTTTTTGTTTTCGCTATTTATAAGCATCAGATAGTATAAAGCTAATGTGTTTGAAAAAAAGATAAGAGAAAAGTCCAGGGAGTGCCACAATTACAAACCGCAGCCCTTCCCAGACACCAAGAGGAAGAGGAAACCGACAAATCCAAACAAGCACAAATCGAACAAACATACGAAAAGCACTAAGATTAGCTCTCTCTTCTCCAAGCGAGATAATCGCAATGCTAAAAGGACTGAAAACCACAAGAACAAAATGACACAAGGTAGGACATTAAACATATCGCCTCGTAGAACAAACCACAAAGCAACAAAGAGTAAGACTAACACCGGGACCACCGCATTAGAACGGTCAGCAGAATTTAGCGTTATAAGCGTAAGCAGGGAACTATTTTGGGGCCGATTTAGGTAGTTATAAGGTCGGTCTGTCGAAAAAACGGACTGTTGAAATGCGGTATGTTAACTCTACCCTCCATCACCTTCCCCCCCCCCCCCCACCCACACCAAAAAAAAAAAAAAAAAAAAAAAAAAAAAATAAAAATAAAAAAATAAATAAATAAAAATAAAAATAATGAATAAGGATTAAAACTTGGATATGGCCAGCCGGGTAAGGCGCTGACTTAGGTTAGCGTTAGCCTTTAACCCTTTAAGGATAAAATTGTCATATTTAATATGTATCTGGCTGCTGCCCTCTAGACTCGTTCATTCTTATATATAAAGATTAGTTCAATCATATATATACGTGTAGCGATTGCCGAATCTTTCTCCAAGTCAAGCATCGCTGTCACCCATCTAGGTATAAACCGCAATGTACGTTACTTAAGGTCGTAAAAGAGCCAACTGCACTACCAACGTCGCCATAAAAGCCGGCTTCCACAGCAAGGTTGTAGAGGTGATTTATATACCTAACCCGTTATATAATAAGTGTCGTATGTGACGGGAGCTGAGAAGATACCTAGAAAGGGTCATATGAGCCAGCGCACGACACAACCTACAACAGGCCTTGTGCGACCAGCGAAGACTTAGATCTGCCTGCGCATCCGGAGAGTCTGATCAGAGTGTTTACTGGTCGCCTGTGCTTTCTATAGCTTCTGGGCTGTTCAAAGCTGGATTAACAAAATTCCATGCCATACCGGGTGGATGTACAGGTTGGTCTGAGTGTCTGTTTGTCACACAGGTCTTATTGTAGGTTTTGTTTTTGTCGTGCGCTGGCTCAATTAACGGTCCTCCCAAGGCACCGGATAATGGTTGAATGGCATGAAACAACATCAGAATGCACTACTCCATTGATAACCGAACAAATGAAGAGAAACTGCAACAGAAATGCCGCAATAGAACGGAAACGACTAAAGTTAAAAACATAAAAGAATATTATAACGCTCACAGATAATGGTGGCCTGACAAGCAGTGCAATGGTTAAGGCTTGCATCCTGCGCTGTTAGGAAGATTGTTCCAGAACCTTATGGTGTCATATTTGGGCTCAGTATTCGAATTGAGCGTTATAAGCAATTTCTGTGATCTTTACTAACATTTCTCACCAATGCAAGGTAGGGAAGTTATCAACGACGACGGGAGGTATTTAAAGGGAATGAACACACTTGATAGTTTTTCTTCATATTTCGTGGTTTTCTGTTTGCAGTCCTGCACAACACACCCCTTCAGAAAAAGGGTCTAATCTAAAAGGAAAGATTTGCTCCGAGACGAAGCAAATCCTTTCCTTTTAGAGGACCCTTTTTCAGAACAGGGACAAACATATTTTACAAAGCTGCCTTCTCGAACGCGTATCAGTTCTCTTTAATTGCCATTCTCTGCAAATTTATTTCAATACATCAGTGGATTCTTCACGTTTTCTTTTCTTTTTATTTGAATTAGGTCTAATACTTACTTAATGGTAAGAGGAAGATTGCCAACACATTCCATTAGAACTTCTTGATTTTTCTCCCTTTCACGCTGTAATCGGTCCAGATATCGTTTCGAAGCTGCTCGATTTGTTATTCCAATCAATCTCTCCTTTCTAGGATGCAACGCCACAGAGGCCGGTGGCTCACGAAGGGATTGCACGTGTGGAATCGTGGGGTGACCAACTATTTCCAGCCAGTCTGGATCTTCCATTCCTCGAACTGTCTTGTCATGGCTGAAATTATGCCAAACACTGAGAAAGCGAAATCAGGAATACGGTTTCAATGACATATGCGAATAGTAACGGCCCAGGTCCGATTGCGTACCTGCGCAGTCTGATCAGAATCATCTTTATTCGTCGATATATCATAAAGTATCCATAGAATGTTTTAGCGATCAACGATGGCCTGTGTTGTTCGCATAGGGCACGGAGACGGTTTCATTGTGAGGCAATCGAACACCTTCAGGGGTGGGGGGGGGGGGGCGGGGAGGGGGGAGTGGGGAACAATGTCAAGATTGTTTTGTAATATCATATGGGCCGTGCACATCAATGGCCCTACAAAATTTATAATCCTTCAGAAGGCCTCTTTACAACCCGCTGCTCAGATCTCATAGTCAGCTGTTTATGACTTGCCTTTGATCTCTCTTGCACAGCGCCTGGGTAGAGGCAATAAAATTATTAGTGAATGGTACCACTTTGGGTCTCATTTTAGTTACGTCTTAAACTCTTGCACACCTGACTTTCTAAAGTGAACTCTTCCATTTTTGAATTTGGGCATATCCATTATTGCAAACAGGGTTGTTAGTCACAAATAAAAAAAAAACAAAGGAAAAAAAAATACTACTGTGCTTTCGACATCTTTCAGAAAGTCGTTTTTTGCTTGGCGCTTTACACAGAAGTAAATTTCCAAACTTTTGTCATGAATTAATGCAAAACCATTTGTCATAATTACCTATGTACAAAAAGTTTTATTCTAGGCATTGGTTCTAAAAAAATCAAATATTTTCACTTTTTCCCATAGTAGAAATGAAGCCAAATCATGCAGAAATCTGTAGGGTAGGTAACTTGGAGCCAGATTTTCAACAAGTTTCTCTTGTTCATATTTTCTGAAATTTTCACAATATTGTTGTGAAACACCAATAATTCAAATTCAGCAAAGAAAAGTAAAAACTATTTTCTTAGACCAAAATTCCAAACAAAATCACTTTACTCTAGAAATTGCATAGGTCAAACCAACTTTTGGCCGTAAATTTAATTTTAGTGTAAATATTTGAGAACAAAACACAGAAACAGAAAAGACAAATGGTTTCTGATAATATATGGTCAATCAGAACAAAATATATTCATTTAAAATAAAACGCCAAGCAAAAAACGTCTTTCCAACAGCTGTCGAAAGGACAGTAAATGGCAAACAGTGTAGATCGTGATGAGAAGGCTCATTATGAGCCGTCTTATCTGGATCTATATTATTTGCAAAGGTATATGTTTTGCTCTGCAGGGATGAAAGAGTTAAGACGTTTGGATTGCTGGTCCGATGCATTATTTGTTTACTACTCATAATAAATACATTAGTAATCCTGAAGATATTGTAACGAGCGAGTGGAAAAATGAATCAGTATACATGTTCCATCTGCTAGGATATACTTTGAAATAATGTTGAGGTACTGTGCAGCATGTTTGTTTAGTTGTAAATCTGGAAAGAGTCTCTCCCTCTTCCTGGTACTTAGCCTAACTCAGCCCTTTTAATTGTTCGTCAAACAAAAACTAGTACACACTGTAATATGATTTGCCCGAGATTTGAATCAGCGACACTTCGCATGCGAAAGTTTCGTGGTTATTATGAACAATCTATCATAGCCCTATCTCCAGCTTTACTCAAACCGTTTTTGTTACGCCTGTATACATAATACAACATCATTACAGAAACAGGGTGCGCAAACTGATACAGGCGTCGCTGTTTTTGAATAGGCTTTTGTTTTGTTTGACACAATTTTATCAATAATGTGTGTGTGTGTGTGTGTGTGTGTGTGTGTGTGTTTACTCGAAAAGATTATACAGTGACATATCAATGCAAATTCTATAAAACAAGAACTCCATATTGGATAAAGGGGAATGGATACACCTTTAGGGGAGGCATTTTTTTCTGTCAAAATCAATTTTACTCCTAACATTTGGCCTGCTCTAAAAGGAAAGAATTTGCTCCCCCTTGGGAGAAAACTTGTCTTCATTAGTGCAAAATGCAGAAAATCTATCAATTGTATCTTTGTTTGTGTTGAAGCTTTACGGCCCAGTCAACCCAATGGGGTCATGTAGAGTGCGGTCAGTTTTACTTAACCACACATTTACTGGGCAGGCTTAGTCGTCTAAGCGGTTAAACAGTATTGTGCACATTCTTTCGCCAGAAAATTGACAACTGCCTTTCTTGAATCAGTGATAAACCTTTAGTGATAATACGAGCCGTATTACGAAAACAAACCTATTCAAATATACTGAAAATTTTACCACCAAAGAAAAGGAAATTTTCAGATAAAAATACTGATATTTTTCATATTTCTGCTCAAAACATAGACTGTGGGTACTCGTTAAAACCGCCTCGTCGAGGCGGTTCTAACGAATACCCACAATTATGTTTTTGAGCAGAAATAAGAAAAAATGATGTATACCCCTGTAAACCCCAGTTTTACTATATAAAAGTCGGGTTTAAGGGGGTCAACATTATATAGGCATGTTTTCAGGATGGCAACGTATCCTCTGACATGAACGCCCAACAAAGATTTAAATCAGCCTACACATCCACACAGTCCGACCCCAGCAAACACACAACGTCGCAGCAACGTCGTTACAACGTCGCTGCAACGTCACGACGTTGCAGCGACGTTGTAATGACGTTGTAACCACGTTGTGTGTTTGCTAGGACGTAAGTGTTTGTTGTCCGCATGAACAAACTTTGTACTCTTGCCTATTTAAAATACACCCAATGTAGATGCTGGTCAGACTGCGCAAATGCGCAGGCTGATCTGAATCTTCGCTGGGCGCACGTGTCCTAAGGTACCTTTTTTTTGATGTAGAAGCTCATATGTAATACGTTACTTTACAAGAGTAGTCAACTATGTTACCCGTTAATAAATTCTACAATGGCGAAGAGAAATTCATCCATTACCAACTGGACCGTTCAGAACACATTCTTGCAAGTATAAATGTCAACAAGAAAACTACGTAATCCTCTCCTTTCGTCAATGATATGGATTTCATTAAAACCCATTCAGTCCTTTAAACCAAGACAGATAGTTTTGCAAACAGTGTAGACCCAGATGAGACGGCTCATAATGAGCCGTCTCATCTGGGTCTGCACTGTTTGCCATTCTGTTTTTGATTTACAACTGTCACCCTTTTGGCAACAATGACTGTGTCCAAATGCAGAGGTGGAAGAGTCTATTTCAGAAGCTGGAGGTTGAAATCGTTCATAATCATCCTGTGCAAAGTACAGTAACCGAACATTTCATTACATGGGCCGCGTCAAGTACAAATGCCTTCGAACATGCACAAAATGGGCAGATTCAGATCACCCTGCGCATTCGCAAAGTATTATCCGGGCCTTTGCGTCTCATTCATACATTCTGTAGTATTCAATGATTCTGTTAACGGATAGAGAAGCCCTGATTGGACTGCGCGGATGCTGTCCGCCTATGCCCGAAGGGACATTTTCGCATAGCGTGACCATATTAATGCAAAGGAAAGAGCCAACATCCGTAAATCCGAACTCACGCGTCTCTAGTCTGGCAGTCGAAAATTATGGTAACATTGAAGATGAGGTGAGGTCAAATGTGTTCCAGCAAATATACGCACTGAAGAAGCGCCTGTGTAAAATAACCTTAAGTTAACCCATTTATGCCGAGTGGGCTCTCCCACCTTAGCTCTTTAGACGGGTTCATTTCAATATTAGGAGTGTCTGATTAGATTTTAATGTTACCATGTTTTACTGAAACTGCTTTCCTAAATGCAAACAGCGTAGACTCTGATCAGACGCCGCTTTCTCCGGCGTCTGATCTGGGTCTACGCTGTTTGCCAATATCCCTTTAATGGGACGCTAGACATAAATTGGTTTATGCATATCTAAACCAAATACATGCATATCTGCAGTGTGCGAATATATAGTTACAACTAATGGATGCACATCAAGACCAACTTATATCAAGAGGAAACCTCATTGAGTCTAAGCTCATTCGAAACAATACATAATACCGAAAGAAAACTTCCAGTATAAAAGGCTAGCCTGTGCGTTTGCACAATGTGGCCACTGTTTGTGCGCAAAGCTTAGGCACAGCCTCACCACTCGTACTACACTGATCGTATTTTGTATTTTCAAATATCTAGGTATCAATAATATCTATTTTGATCCCCGCCCCACTCAAAGAAAATGTATGCCACTATAGGTAAGTTTTGTTTCGCCTTCCGTATTCCATATACTGTTCCTATTAAACTGTTATCTAGTCCATTTTACATATCTTTATTTTAAGCACTGTCTTAATGAAGAAACCTGTCACATTCTTTTGCTAATCTGTACGACATTTTATGAAACGTAAGTGTGCTTGAAGTATTGTTTTATAGTAACGCTGATTTCAGATACATTTGTATACCAATTAAATATGCATTGAGCCATAGAATCCTTACATAAACGCGGAAACAAAAGCACACAATCTCTTAGACAATCAAAGTACAATCACAAAATGAATTTTAAAACAGAGTTAATAAGTCGAAATAATTCCCTTATATTTAGGTCAAATTAAATCGCATTAATGGGTTAAGTATTTAAGTTCACACAGAAATATCAATGGAATCATTATTTAGCTGAAACAAGCAAACAACCGGCTAGTATAAGATAAAATTAGCGTAAAAAATATACGTATTTAAGCTCGATCCTCCGAACAAACAGTGTAGACATAGATCAGACTGCTCCTAAGGAGCAGTCTGATCTATGTCTACACTTTTTGCAACCCGGGTAGTAATTTTGTGCCACGTCATCTTATAGTAAAGTGAATAAAGTTAATGGGTTTTAGAGAAAGTATAGTAGGGTTGGTTAGAGTTATTACGGATAAGATCTAAACTTTACTTTTGTATATCCACACAGTCCGCTGTTGTATACCCGTGTGGTGTGAATACGCAGTAAGCACTGGAATAGACGGGTGGGTAGAGCGGCGCATGCAGTCTCGCAAATTACATAGCTGTAATTAAAGACGTAATAAAACCGACTCTCGGAATTTCGTTCATTTGTGTATTCTTTATTTTCAAAGGCAACATTTAAGATTTTTATTTTAATGCACAAAATCGCCCTTCATTCTGTGGCTAGTCCAAATTATATGTTGTTTCACCCACCCACTGGCGATCTGAAGCCAGAACACGAGAAAACCGCAAACAGGACCACGATGAGCCCGACCACAGACAGGGCCATTCTGACTTGTCAATGAATTATCACAGTAAAAAAAAATGAATATGTTGCGTCATGAGAAAATGAGTGTTCGAGAACAGTAAAGTTCCAAAAATATCCATCAATCCGATTAGGGTCTTTGTTAAACATCCATACCTTCTATAGTATCCACTGATTCTGTTAACGGACAGCGAAGGTCCTGCTCAGAATGCGCAAATTGGCAATCTGATCGTATCGGACTTGCAGCATATGTCCAGAAAGCATTATTCCTCTCAATAGACTCAGCTATCAGTACAACAATTATCATCAAATAAAGTTGATGGCTTAGTGAAACTCTAAATTAAGAGTAAGCCTAAACCACTACTAAAACAACGATGGGTCCATTTACAGATGTAGATAATCCGGCATCAACCATCCGATGTGGGTTTAACCCATTGTAGTCTGGAAACCCCTAAAAAAGGGTATTTTGCAAACAGTGCAGACCCAGATCAGATGCCACAGAACGCGGCATCTGATCAGGGTCTCCACTGTTTGCAAATAGTGCAACCATTTTTCTCTAGGAATATTTACATCTCATAGCTGGACGTACGAAATTGTAGTGTGGGTGAATTCATTCAGTCTACAATGGGCTAGGAAGGATGTCATTCGGTCGTACTCATTTGAGGAGGGTCGTGGTGGGGGGGGGGGGGGGGGCGGGGGGAAGGGGGCAAAGTCATCAACGGAGTTGTCCACTATGCAAACAGTGGGTCTCATAACATTTACGTCGAATCCAGCTAAATGTATAATGTTTTATTTTTTCTAAATCAGTTCCTTATTCTGTTTCAGAAGGTTAGCGCTTGCTTGACTACTGCTGTCTTTGCTGGGACTCATCATGATTCGTGTTTTTTCTTGTGGTCTGGCTTCAGATTGCCGTTTAGCCCTATTCTTTGTTTCATTACAATTTTGTGATTAATTGTGTTTTACTGCGATATTTCACAGATGAGATAGAAGAACATATAGACCTAACACATATTTGTAATCATTACGAATACACGCCTATATAATTTTTACCCCCTTAAACCCCACTTTTATATAATAAAACTGGGGTTTCCAGGGGTTTACATTAGTTTTCTTATTTTGCTAAAAAAACAGATTGTGCGTACTCGCCGATGCGGTTCTAACGACTACCCACAATCTATGATTTGAGCTAGATTGTGGGTACTCGTTAGAACCGCCTCGCCGAGGCGGTTCTAACGACTACCCACAATCTATGTTTTGAGCAGAAATATGAAAAATGTCAGATTTCTTTTTATCTGAAATTTTACCTTTTTTGGTTGTAAAATTTTCAATATATTTGAATAAGCGTGTTTTCGTAATGTATGAGGTGCATCGGAATTCAGGGCGAGGTTTCGGCCGAGTAAAGCATGTTCAAACCCCTCCCCAGTAGTTGTTTCTGTTGGCTGTTCCAACAAGGTTCCTATGTTGCAGGTCATCTTCAATTTCAAAGTGTTTGTCTGTTACTGCAACTGTGCCGTTGTGTGTTGTCATTGTTTGTTCCTCATCTCTTCTTCTTTTTAGTGCCTCGGCAAGGCTGTGTAACAGCATTTATAGTTTTATTTACAATCATTTTGAATTAGGGTATGATAAGCCGTCAAGAATCATTCAGGTTCAGATAGGTATTGATGAAGACGTCGTTTCAGGTCGATGTTATATGGGCCGCGCTAAGCGAAAAGGTGTCTTAGAACATGCGCAACATGCAAAGATTCAGATTCATCCCGCGCATGCGTAAAGTCTCATCCGGACATTAAGTCTCAATTGATACATTCTATAGTATTCAGTGATTCTGTTAGCGGACAGTAAATCAGATTCCTGATCAGACTACGCGGATCCGCATTTGCCCGCAGACACATTTTCGCATGGCGCGGCCAATGTTTAGAAACTGATTGCGAATGTCGAAAATAAAACGTTGTAATATTTTATTAAGTTCCCCATAATGGTAGTTCTGCTGAGGAGTTTAAATTGTTGAAACTTTATTCAGTGTCACAGTCGATGTAACTTCATGTTTTTTTTTTTTTTTAACTTGATGCATGTAATAAGGAATTCAAGTTTCAAATCAAAACTCTCATCAAAATAGCAAATGTTTTTTTTTATCCGCAAAGTGCTAAGCAAAACTGTACCAGTCGACATTCACATGAAATGTAAAGCTATATATATAATCAAGAACGTTATGGTTTAACATGAAACTATAGAATACATGTCTAGAAAATGCAATACAGCTATAGACAGAACATTTTTTAAACAAAAAGTATTGGTATTTTTCTATTTTTTTCATAAAACATATCTCGTGGGTAATAATTAGAAGTGCCTCACCAAGACGCGTCTCATGAGTAGGAACAATATAACAATTTGCCTGATACTCCTCTTAACTGGAGCTATGCTTAATTGTTGCGTATGTTTCATCTATGACTACGTCAAGACTATCCATGTGACAACGCAATGTTAACGTTTATCTATTGTTACATTCCGTACATTTCTATTTGGAAATAGCGTCAAATATAATTATTTCAGAAAGTTTTCAACTTACATGTTACAGCAGATACACACTGTCCCGATCGTGTGTTTTATCCTTTCTGACATAACCCTATATTAGCACAGGCGTCATGGTGAAGATTCACAAAATGTACAGTTTCTCAAAATAGTATTGAATAAAAAAAAAGAAACATACATGTTATTTAAACAAGAGGTTGCCAAAACGTTTTACTGAAACAATGCATTCAGTGAAAGACTTGTAAAGGTACACCATATTATTGAATAGAAAATAAATAAGCATATCGAAATCGACACTAATATTTTTTTCAATATATTCAGATGAACAGACCACGGTTTGTAGTTTTGTTATATGTCATATAGGCCATATCATACAAGAACCTGTCCTCGGGCATATGCGGACAGCGGCCTGATCAGCCTGCGCATCCGCGCAGTCCGACCAGGGCATTCCTTGTCTGCTCTATCATTGGATACTACAGAATGTATGAATGGAGAGCAAAGGCTGGGCGGTACTTTGCAAATGAGCAGGATGATCTGAATCTGCGCATATTGCGCATGATCAAAGGCACATTTTTGCTTGAGGCGGCCCATAAAGCATACCGATACTTTATGACCGTACGAATTAATTTGCTTCTTTAGAAAGCTTAGCAAACATTCAGCTCAAAACTAAATTGTAACTCCCGAAAATGTTAAAAATATGGATTATTTATATAAGATATAATATGAAATAAAATAAAAACAAATATTAAGTGAAAATGAACAAAATGTTAAAATCAGTTTCTTTCCTCGCACGACTTATACAAATATTACCATATTTGTTAGCAATGGTACGTTATTTTACTTAAAATATCTTCTGAGTAGAATGGGTCCCTTAAAAGCAAAGAAAACTTAAATGAAAACGAAAAGCCTATTCGGTTTGGTTTGGTTTAAACATATTTCCACTGCCTTTATTCATGACAGCGAGAAAAACAAAACAAGTCTATAAGCCACAACGTGAGGATTCTACTATTAAAATGCGCGCCAGCAAAGACCGAGATCTGACTGCGCATCTGAAATCAGTCTGACTGAATCCTGGAATACTGAAATAAATATCGCATTCTTCCTGACATATGCAATACTGCATTACATAAATGAGATTTCTAACGTCACAATACCGGGGCGCAGCATTTCCTTGAAGACCGCGTCTGCGTCTAGCGAAGAGTCAGAACAGTCAGTGCATCCGCGCAGTCTGATTACCCTTCACAGGGCACTTTGTGGGTAGCAAAAGATCTGCTTCGCTGAACGCATATGCAATCTTGTAAATAAAGGCTCATTTATTTGTGTTTTGACCCTAATGGTTCAGTTAAAAAAAATCGTCGCCAGTTATCAACTTTTAACAATTCTACAGTTTGATCGGTTACATTTTATAACTAAGAAACTTCAGGTGTGTCTGTTTTTGCAGGAGTTAATAGTGACGTGAGATCTGGCGGCTGTCGTTCACTTTTAATGGTCTGATACTCCTGTAATACTTTTTGCATTATTTCATCTTTATAAAGAATGGACAGGATCTGTTTACGGAATAATTCTGGATTCTTTGGGTAGAAAGTTGACACAAATGTGATTAAATATTCTGTTTTTTTTTTTTCGTTTTTTTTTTCCCTCATCTTTAAGCTAGAAGCTCTTTCGATGCCTCTTTTCTATGGCTTGTTGCGAATAATTTTGACATCTTAGTTCATCCTTTAGTTCATTAATTCGTACTTACAATGTATACTCATTTGTTACAATGCTCCTGATTTGTCTGGCAAAGAAACATAAGCTATTTATTCTTGTGCGCTTCCGATGGCATGAGTTAATATTAAGCAATGTGCTATATGTTGGGTGGAGTCTGTATCTGTATTGATGTGCATGCCTCGTTTATAATCACAACATCTAAGAATGGTTGTTTGAGACATAAATTCCATTGCAACATTTATGGATGAAAGTTATTTACTTGATATCTCCTCCAACTCAGGCTGCTTACATTTGGACTTTGCTCATGGATTGAAACAGCTATCCAGGAATTCAATGCATTGTCTTGTACAAAGTGGTTTTTATATTGAATGTTTATTATACAGGCTTGATTTTAAGTAGCCTTACTGTGGTTGCATATACAGGGCCAAGTATGATCTTTCCTGGCCACTTTCAGGATTGCGCTACTCAATTATGACTGCTTTTCTTTTGTAATGCTTTGACGTTAACGGTTAACAAAGTGAATTATGATTATACTGAAATATAAAGCATAGTATGACATAGTATTTGCGATTTTGATACTTCTGTACTATTAATGGTTGAAAACAAAAACACCTGAGACCGGCGAATCAATCTTGAACCATAGCTTCAGGTATGACACTCTTTTTAACCGAAAAGTATTTATACTTTTCGTATTTCTCCATAAAAACATAGGTTGTTGGTACTCATTAGAAGCGCCTTGATAAGGCGCTTCTAATGAGTACCCACAACGTATGATTTTGTGGAGAGATAAAAAATATTATATGGACATCCACTCTTACGTGGAGCTATGTTAACACTGAAAACTGCAAACGGTAACTTTGTTATTAATTTAGTTTCATCAACAATTTTAATTCAGCGTTTTAATACAGTTTCACTTCCCCACCATCAAATTAAGATGACAAATAGTTTATTACGTCATGTGTAAACATCAGAACTTGAGATCAACCTGTCCACGGTTAACGTTTTATCGGAGCCTTCTCTATCCGTCCATGTGCTCTTCAGAATATTTAAAGACAGGATTTTCAAACCAGGGGGTGGGGGGGGGGGGAGTGTGGGCGGGGGGGGGGGGGGGGCGGGAGGGGGTAGGGTCGGAGTAGGGTCTGGTTTCCAGTACAGGGAATATTTACATGTACAGGTAAAGGTGTGAAAAAATTTAGCCAATCAGTGGACTAGAAACACCATACATGGTAATTCTGTTGGTTGACTGGAGATGTTACCTCCTTGAGATCAAGAGACAGAACGACACTGTACAGTGTGGGAAATCTACGTGACCAAATGACGGAGTTTGTTTCTATTTTTAAGTCCGCATAAGACAGGATTTTTTAGAATATCTATGATCATACCTAATGGAATTTGTTCAACTGAAGCGCAGAGTACGCGGAATGTCAAGCTCTTTCTGGTGGTGTAAGCCCTATTCGAAGAATGTTTTTGCTGTCAGTCTGGGCTACCGGGACGATGTACATGAATTTTGACGAAAAACATTCTCCGAATATTCTCGAGAATCAGACCAGATTGCAGAATAACGCTTACACCGCCAGAAAGGGCTTCATTTGCCGAGTACACTGCGCTTCATTTGAACAAATTCTATCGGGTATTAATCGAGATATTCTAAAAATTTTACTTGATGCGAAGCTAATAAAATAGTAACGAACTCCGTACACTTTGTCATTTGGTCACGTGGATTCCACACACTGATGTATGTATGTATGTATCTAGATTTTTAACGCTACCAGGCAACTGAGTCACATAGAGGCAGCGCCGAACGACACTGTGGAACTTAATCATCTTTTATAGTGCACTCCTGTCTTTAAGGTAACTGGAAACACATTCAAGGTAGACAACTCTGTAAAAAATGTTTTTTGCTCCTTTCTGAAAATGTATAACTCTTAGCCCATTGTAGACTGAATGAACTCCCCCACACTATATATTGGAAGATTCTACTTTCGAGTTTAGGTATGTAAAGGCCATGTGATTTAGGTAGTTCTAGAGAAAAATGGTTGAACTATTTGCAAACAGTTGAGACCCTGATCAGACGCCGTGATCTGGGTTTGCACTGTTTGTCAGTTTCCCTTTTAAGGGTCTCTAGCCTACAATGGGTTAAAAAGAAGAATATGCTCCTATTCGGAGTAAATTCTTTCCTTTTAGAGTGGAAATCTTTTTTTTTTTTTTTTTTTTTTTTGAAAAGCAAATTGCTAGAGCAATTATCATTAGAGTAGACCCCTTCTCAGGAACAAATTCTTTCAGAAGGGATTTGATGTGCAGGAAAGCAAACATGATGCCACAAAGGATGATTCTCTTGTCAAAAATGGCAGAACATCTCCAAGTGTATCCGGTAAGCTTACGTAGAGAGCAAAGTCCCTGATAAGGCTATGCAGATCTTCGCGGTGTTGCCGCTTGTTTCTGTTTCGACTGACTTATTTAAATGAAGCTCAAATTGGATTTTTATGTAGATAAGCACCCGAGGTATGTTGAAGCTACGCCTTATTATTTTTTAGATTATTTTTTTCAAAACTTTTTTTTCATTTTTTTTTTTTTTCGTATAAATTTCTTACCTGAGTGTTCATATAACCATTGCCACATTAGTAGATTCTGCATTTCTCAGTTAAACAGCATTAAAGAATCCTTTAAAATTTCTACAATGTTCTAAGCATTTGTCTTTTCGAAATTTAGCTATCACGCTGAAAGATGTGCAACTGTGCCTTGAAATAAAAACAATCAATCAACATATGTTTTTTCTACAATTAGTTCTAGATGTCTTCCAACACAGCTAGGTGTCGGACCCTCTTTGGCACAGTGGATCCATAGAAAATATGATCTCAAGCATATGCAGTAACAGTGCGAGCACTGACAGTAAGTTTAGTATCTAATTTAATTTATGCTAAGTAAATTAATTGTGCCATAAGAAAAAGTATCTTCGGTGTATATATGAACATTAAAGATCCTGATTAGCAAACGAAGCTGCACAATCTAAATAGGGCATTTTCTAAACGACGACACATTCAACAGTATCCAATAATTCTGAAAGCGGACAGGGAAGTCCCAGATCAGCCTGCGCATGTGCGCAGGCTGATCTGGGCCTTCGCTGTCCGCTTATTCTCATAGATCCTTTTCACGTGATGCGGACCAGGTGTTTTATATTCCGGAGAGTAAAAACTGATATTTTTAATCCGTTTAACCTGAAGTGACCCTTTTCACACGAAATCCGCGTGTGATTATACGTGAACCTTTTATCGAAAACATACTGCAATAATTGGTTTTAAATTCGGTGACTTTGAGAGTTTTAATAGTTTAATAGGATTAATAATAAGTATTATTTGCATTTGAGATTCGTGTAATAGGGCTGTAATAAGAAATTAGGAAAAATATCGCAATATTGAAATTGATGACAAAAGCAGCATTTAATTCTATCTCCTAAGCTATTTTCGTACCTACCACGAGATAACGTCCCCGTGTATCCTTTGTTTGATTTCTGTGTACATCGAGTCACTTTCCTAATTTTCTCCCTAAAGAATAATATTCCTGTAAATTACATTGCTGCCTCTGAGATTGCTGCACATAAAATGACTTGATTTTATATTCCATCATGTTCTGTATATTAGTCGCAATGTAAGTATATGAACCGCAACGTCAGAAAGTTACCTTCTGGCATTTGCGCCCAACGAAGACTCAGATAAGTCTGCGCATCCGCACATTCTGATCAGAGTCTTCGTTGTTTGCATAAAGAAAAAAGGCATTCTTGGCTATCCATAATACGTCCAATGGAGATTCTGATCAGACTGCACGAATGCACTTTCTGATCTGAAATTTCGCTGGGCGTAAATGCCCAAATGTATGTTTTCGGACGTTTCGGCTCATCTGATGGGAATCTAGAGAGTAGCAATGTCTATCTTGCCAACACCCTATTGTTTTAGCGCGACAGACTAACGCTGTTAATTGTCAGTTTGAATGGATCAATCAATAAGGTTACATTTAATTCAGACATTTGTACATTTGTTCTTTTATCTCTGTTATATACAATTTTCGGTTCATATCAAATTGGATAAATTATGCGGTGGCTGTCCCCTGTTGCGAAAAATTATTTTACACAATATAATAAGAGGGTCAGTCAATAAGTTATACTAATTACCCTATAGCAAACTCATTACTTAAGATACGCTCCTGAAATTTTGTATGTATGTTCATCATTCATGTCAAAGAAAACCGCGTGTTGCGTGTGTCGTCATCATCACTTTACGTAATTATAGCGTCTTTCGAGCGTCATGACCGCGGTCAGTCAAGAGAAACAATGCGCATATATAAAAATCGAATATTTGAGAGGGAAAGCGGGGAAAGAACTTCATGAAAACTTATATGAAGCTTGTGATCTGCAGTTTCGTTTAATTCAGTATACAGGTGGTTGCTGCGTTTCTCCACGGGAATACTTGGCATTTCTGATGACAAATGCAATTGAAGGACTATCGAGGTAACTGATAAGTTTCATATTGAAAAAAAAGTTTAGGAACTTTTGTATGAAGACAGGCGATATATGTGATGAGTTAGCAGAGAGTGTAGGCATAAGTCACGAATCGGTTTATACGGGCACGCCTATAGTTAACACGCATGAAACTCACCACTGTATTTTGCCAATGTCTCTCATCTGATCCGTGCCCAAGTTACCAATCTCGCAAATTGAAAACTGGCGAGAAACAGTCATATTCTTGAAATTACTTTTTTTCTTTTCGTGAATCTTAGAAGATGTTGTTAAATCTCAAGAAATATACACACATTATTTTCAATAAATAATGAAAAATGAATAAAAAATGACGACTGATTTTTAATGATTAACCTGGCGCTTTCATCTCAGTTCGTCAAAAGCATATCAGATATGAAAACTCAAAGCGTCTACTGATAATCGTCAAGCTATAGAACCAGTCGGATTTTGACACTGTATTATAAAAAATCATGTCATATACATTTATTCCACACTCGTTTAACTTCCATCCCATTAACTGAAGCAACTGTAGAAATTTCAAAGCTGCATAAAGCGTTTAGAATATATAATTATTTATTCTTGACTACTTCCAATAATGTTGGCCAACGTTAAAGAGACGCTCATTGGAAACGAACAGCTAATCAAGGTGACATTCGGCAGAAATCGTAATAAATAATAGAGCCAGTCTAGTGTATTTTTTCATCTGCATCGTTACAGATTGTGACTCTGTCCTGCATAAAAAAAAGAAGAAAAAAAAAAAAAAAAAAAAAAAAAAACAACAACAAAAAACAATAAGGCTAACTTTGAAGAAAATAAAGCAATTGCCATGCCCGTTTCTAGGCAGTGCCTAAATTCATATTACAAAAGTCAAAAAAGTAAAAAGGGTGACAGAAAATAATGGAAAGATAACCCCAAAACCACATGCACATCTTCAGACCATGTAGAACATGCATAATTTAAAAATAATGGGTGGAAAACTGTAGGATGAACTGTACCCACATGGTATCTATTCTAATACCTATCGCCGTAACTGGACCGGAGAAACGACGAAAAAGTGGAAAAAAGCTGATAAAATATAATGGGAGGATAACAGCAATATAATTCGAACTTCAATGGAGTTAATGTCGCACCTGCACCCACCTCCACCCTCCTTCCACCCCGCCCCCGCCCCCTACCCAGCCCCCCTCCCCCTCCCCCCTAAAAAATTAGTAATAATGTTTATTTCAGGTAAAGGAAATTAATATAGGAATTTTATCGAAAGCATATACATATTCTCATATGATAAATGAGAAGTTACGCTAAAAAAAGCCACAGCTTCTACACTTTCATAAAATCTAAGGTAATGAAATGACAAAGTTAAAGTAGAAAAAGTGACAAAAATAAATTCAAAAATTATATCCTAACTACATACACTTCTGCAGACCCGGGAGAAAACATCGGCAAAGTTTCAAAAAGACGGTATAAAATTGTATGAGGAGTTGCAATCACAAGCTACACACTGTCTATGCATCTGAGGTCAGAAAAAGACAAAGTTCACAAAGTAGAAAAAAGTGACAAAAATAATGCAAGGATTATCAAAAGCACAGTCACATCTTTAGACCATGGAGAAAATATGTGCAAAGTTTCAAAACTATTGGTGTAAAATTGTATGAGGGGTTGTGTTCACGAGGTACCTACTGTCTATATATTGAGCGTGAAAATAACTAAGTTCCCAATGTGGAAAAAGTAGAAAAAATATCTATCAATTACATCCAAACCGCCTGCACATTCTATTACCATGAAAAAAACACATGCAAAGTTTTATAACGATCCGTACAAAACTGTAAGGGGAGTTGCGCTCACAAGAGGTATCCACTGTGTATATATATTGAGGGTGAAAATGACTAAGTTCACAATATGGAAAAAAAGTGACAAAAAATGATCTAATAATTATATCCAAACCACATGCACATCCTCATACCATGAAGAAAACACATGCAAATTTTAAAGCTATCAGTACAAAACTAAAGGGGAGTCGCGCTAACAAACAAAAGGTACCCACTGTCTATATACTGAAGGTGAAAAAAAAAACACTGAAAAAAGAAAAAAACCCAACTAAGTTCACAATGTGACGAAAATGACAAAAGTAATCTAACAAATATATCCAAAAAAGGTAAGAGAAAAGTCCAGGGAGTACCACAATCACAAGCCTCAGCCCTTCCCCCCAGACACCAAGAGGAAGAGGAAACAGACAAAAAAAGATAAGAGAAAAGTCCAGGGAGTGCCACAATCACAAACCGCAGCCCTTCCCAGACACCAAGAGGAAAAGGAAACCGACAAAACCAAACAAGCAGAAATCGAACAAACTTACGAAAAACACTAAGATAAGCTCTCTCTTCCCCAAGCGAGGTAATGATAAACAAAGAAATTGCTAATTCTACTGTGTGCCAGAGTAAATGAAAATCAATAGTTGAACCACGGCGGGCCAAGCCAAGCCCCAGCCCACTGGTTAAAGTTTGACGAAGAGGCCGTCATTGAATCTGAGGCCCGAACCGCCGTCGTGCAATTAAAGAGTGAAGTATAGCCATCAACAATGATTCGGCTGATAACTAGGCATGCGGTCTACCGCATAATAGCCAGGCTATAGCCATTTCTTTTATTACGGTTTATTAGTTTTCTGAATTTCTCCTAAAGGTTAGCTTTTCCCACAATTTTTCTGAATCTGTACACTAAGTCACCGTAAAATTCTGGTACCTTGTTGCAGAAGTGGCGGTTCGGACCTCAGACTCAATGACGGCCTCTTCGTAAAACTTTAACCAGTCGGTTGGGGTTTGACGATGTGTCTTTGGCTTGGCCCGCCGTGGTTCAGCTATTGGTTTTCATTTACTCTGGCATACAGTAATATTAGCCATGGGTACTCGTCTTTGTTTATTATAGTGATTAATTTGATTTTTATGTTTTCGCTTTGATGCATTGACTGAGTTGGGAGCCTTTATGCGAACCGAATTTTTATGTATTTCTGTATTAAGAGAAGCATCGGGACCCAGGGTGAAGTTAGCTAGCTGTAAAAGTGCTTTAACACCGTCCCCCAAGCCCCCGCCCCCCTCCAGGTGGTTTGCTCTACCGACCGTTCTAAGGTGGTGGTCCCGGTGTTAGTCTTACTCTTTGTTGCTTTGTGGTTTATTCTACGAGGCGATTTGTTGTATGTCTTTACGTGTGTCATTTTGTTCTTGTGTTTTTCAATCCTTTTAGTATTGCGATTACCTCGCTTGGGGAAGAGAGAGCTAATGTTAGTGCTTTTCGTACGGTTGTTCGGTTTGTGCTTGTTTAGATTTGTCGGTTTCCTCTTCCTCTTGGGGTCTGGGAAGGGCTGCGGTTTGTGATTGTGGCACTCCCTGGACTTTTCTCTTACCCTTTTTTTTAGACTGACGTCATATTTTCTACCAAGGCACTGTGTCTGGGATAAAATTTTCGAAAACACCTTACGAAGTTTAAAATAACGATAGCCCTGCCTAAGAAGTTTGGCAGTAAGGGCTTTATTACGGCATTAAAGTCACTAAGATTTGAAGAAGCTCTGGCGAATCTGATGTTGAGATATGTATACCCCATATGAGGTAGCCGGGTGACATCGCCATCCAGAAAAGAGAAATTGACTATATCAAAATCAAAATCGTCCCGTTTATCATAAATTTTGGTGGAAACTGTACCATTAGATATACATAGGTTCAAATCCTAAAAAAGGTGCCTCGGTTTCGGAAGAATTGGCTTTATTTAATTGGAGTTCAGTAGGGTATAGGCGGTCCATCATTTGGTCAAAGTAAATATTGTCAATATTCAATAAATCATCAAGGTATCTTGAAGTGGAATTGAAAGCCCAAATAATGTCAGCCTGATTTTCCCGTGAGAGAGACTTCATGAAATTTCTTTCATAACAAAAAAGAAACAAATCTTCAAGAAGAGGAGCACATTTAGTTCCCATCGGTTTGCCTATAAAGTTTAGTTCCAAAATCTAATAAAAATGTTATCCAAAAAAAAAAATAAAAATAAACAAGGGAATCACAGACTTTTTGACAAGACCATAAATTGTAATTCTTGTACGAGGGTCGTGCAAAAAGTTCAGTCACTAATATGCGTCCTTGGTTTTATGTTTTATCCTAAATATATTTTAAAATGCTTCACTGCACTTGAATGGTATGTTGAATAGCTAACGATACCCGTTTATTTCGTGCAAATTGCTTTCCAACTGACCGAGTTATTTCAAACTGAAATAGATGCAGTTATATACACTGACCAATTTACTTGTTACATTGGAACATGGACCAGAATACTGAAATTCGTAGCTATATTAAATGCCGCATTAGGCTTAATATAGTTTCAAAGCAGATATTTAATGAATTGTGTGGTATATATGGACCTCAGACCATTTCAATGCGCACAGTTTTTAGGTGGGTTAAAGTTTTTGAAGCTGGGAAATTTTCTGTTGAAGATGATACCCGTTTTTGGAAGGCCTAAAACCTCTGTTACCAAGGCTAACATCGCTGCTGTAAAGATTTAGGTCGAACAGGATGCGCGATTGTCTGTCAAAGATATAGCTAGTTGTACTGGCATATCAGAAGGCAGTGTGCAAACAATTCTGAAAAAGCGTTTGGACCTGAGAAAGGTTTGCGCTAGGTGGGTACCTCATTTGCTCGCTGAGGAGCAAAAGACACAACGTCTTAAATGTGCCCGAGAACTTTTGAAAACATACAAAGGCTGTAACAGTCGGGTTATTTCTAACTTGCTAACAGATTATGAAACCTGGGTGCACATGTTTGAGCCACAAAGAAGGGCTGGTAATAAGCAATGGAAGCGAAAAGATAAAAAAAATGCCCATGTATTGCCAAGAGAACCATAAGTTCGAAAAAGATGTTGTACGCAATTTTCTTTAATTCAAGTGGGCCAGTCGTTCAAGTGCCTTGTCCATCTGGTCATACATTCATTGGCCGATTCTACAAGAATTCTGTACTGAAGAAAGTGAAAGAGTTTTACAATAAGAAACGACCAAGCAAAGGATGGTCAGGAGTCCACCTTTTACATGACAACGCCTCCTCTCATAAATGTGAGGTTGTTAAGTCTTTTTTGGCTTCTGAAAAGGTGAAAGTTTTAAACCATCCACCTTATTCACCTGACCTGAGTCCCTGTGACTTCTTTTTATTTCCAAGGCTTAAGAAAATGCTTTCTGGAAATAAGTATACGTCTAGAAGTTCTCTTGGCAGCGCTATTTATCAGTGTCTCTAACAGATACCGAAAGAAGACTATTTATCTGCTTTTCGCGATTGGGTAAAAAGGTTACAAAAATGCGTTTCAGTAAAGGGAGAATACTTTGAAGGTTTGTAATGAAAATATGTTTGATAAAACGTAGCATTGAAGTAATCCGAACCCAGTAACAAAACTTTCTGCAGGACCCTCGTATACACCAGAAGTGAAAAAAAGCTCATTCTTCGTTGCAAGCCAAATATTCGGTATTCTCCCGAATAAACGTTCGGTTAATTAAATCAATAAGTTTATCTTTTATAAGGTGATGAGGCACGTAGTATACAGTGTAGAAATACTTTAGAAGCCTTAAAGTTTATAAGAAAAGAGAGCTTATCTAAGTGCTTTTCGTACGTTTGTTCGATTTGCGCTTGTTTGGTTTTGTCTGTTTCCTCTTCCTCTTGGTGTCTGGGAAGGGCTGCAGTTTGTGATTGTGGCACTCCCACTTTTCTCTTACCTTTTATAGATTTAAATTTATTGAGAACTTTATTGGAATTTTTAATTGACCAAAAATATTAATTCCGTCCCTCTCGTAAACAGTATCACAGTATCTAATCCAATGTTTTTTGACAGCAGTAAGGCATCTTTAGCAGTTTTGACAAAATAGTAGTTGTACAGGAACAAGAATTTGCAAAGAAACGTGCTTTATATGGTCGTTGATGAAGTTTCGACAACCAATATAACGTAGGACGTTTGTCTTGGTTTTACTGCAAACTTAGCAGTAATATCGATAGAATGGGTATTAACAATAGATCTCTCGTCAATAGAAATCCGTTCATATGTTTTGGTACTACCAAGTTCTTGTATTAGAGTATTGATATAAAGAAGTCGTCACACAACAACAACATTATTAGCAGCTTCGTCAGCTGGAGCAAAAACATACTTCCTATGAAATTCTTGGATACTCTGTTTCAAATATCGAAAAAATAATTTAGGCTTAGGAGGGTGAACATCAAGGTTATTAGAATAAAATAACACGCGTTCATCAATGATCTTTAAAAATCTTTAATTTCCAATTATTCAAAGCAAAGACTCAACATGCTCTCGTTTACACCAACGCTTACAGTAATCATTTAAAGCAATGGCAATTGTTCCCCGACATTTATTGAAGTCAATGTGGACAGGGACTCTATATTTACGTCCTTTTGAAATAACTGAACGGATTTGTTAATCAATTATAATCTTCAAATTACCAGTAACAATATGACCCGCTGGTTGATAACACAATTTAGAATCTACAATCTGAAGAATCAGGGGAACTAGTTTTAATATCAAGATTAGAATAGAAACTAATTTATTGAAATTAGGTATAGTATTACAGATAGGTTTGTTATATTTGTAACAGATAATAGATGTTTTTGAAATATGTCATAGGCCAAGTCCGTCGTACCATCAGTTATTACGTCATTGGTTACGTATTTATTGGTCGCGTCCGTACTTTAATAATTTCTTATGTCGTTGGTCGCGCCTGTTGTAATGTCGTTAGTTATAGCCGTATGTTTCATTCCCGAATCCAAAGTCACTTAAATGTAGATAAGTCCGTCATAACTTGATAGTTGCATGTACCGTTGCATGGTCAATTCACGTACTAATATGCATGGTTCGCTGCATTCGCCAGTTAGCTTTCAGTCTGTAATGTTATATACTTTATCAGTAGTTGTACATGACTGTCAAGATGTAATTAGTAAAATATATTATATATATTTTTTGCAGGTATGTATAGTTTTAAACTTTTGCTAGGCAGTGTAGTTGTCGTGGTCGTCGTTGTCGTCGGAGTCGTCGTCATTGTATTCGCCGTCGGTGTGATTGTTGTTATTGATGTTTATTATGCATATTTTGAAATGGTATGATTTAATTGAACTTGTTGTAAATGAAACTGCAAGATAATTATAATATATCTCAAGATAGCTATTTGGGCTTTTTCAGTAAATTCTTACCAACTGTGAAAGAACATTTATTTTGAACCTATTATATCATTTGATATTATATTGTGATGATTTAATAATCATCAGCATTCGCCAGTTAGCTTTCAGTCTGTAAAGTTATATACTTTATCAGTAGTTGTACATGACTGTCAAGATGTAATTAGTAAAATATATTATATATATATTTTGCAGATGTATGCCATGTTCCAGTGATCATCCTTTCATCATTAAACTCCATTTTCATTATGTAATCGTTGTATTGTTGTGTGATTATACGACGTCAGAACCCTCTGCGGTGACATTTGTGAGGGCTGTCCGTGTTGTTGTGCACGTCTTTTGTATTGAGTAGGCCGTGCCTAGCATGGATATTAGCCTAGATGGTGGCATTTGTTTTAGTTTGTTTTGTTATGGGTGCATTGTCCGTTGTGTTTTATTTCTATTCTTCTTGGTGTCATTTGTTGACTATGTTGTGTATTTGTCTTTGCTGTTCTGTATTTTAGAAATTACCGTGTTGCGAATATCGACTCATGGTAACGTAATGCCTGCAGTATACAATTGTTAATGTCGGGACGACGTTTCTGTAAGTGGGTAAGTATGTCATAGGCCAAGTCCGTCGTACCATCATTTATTACGTCATTGGTTACGTATTTATTGGTCGCGTCCGTACTTTAATAATTTCTTATGTCGTTGGTCGCGCCTGTTGTAATGTCGTTAGTTATAGCCGTATGTTTCATTCCCCAATCCAAAGTCCCTTAAATGTAGATAAGTCCGTCATAACTTGATAGTTGCATGTACCGTTGCATGGTCAATTCACGTACTAATATGCATGGTTCGCTGCATTCGCCAGTTAGCTTTCAGTCTGTAAAGTTATATACTTTATCAGTAGTTGTACATGACTGTCAAGATGTAATTAGTAAAATATATTATATATATATATATTGCAGGTATTTATAGTTTTAAACTTTTGCTAGGCAGTGTAGTTGTCGTGGTCGTCGTTGTCGTCGGAGTCGTCGTAATTGTATTCGCCGTCGGTGTAATTGTTGTTATTGATGTTTATTATGCATATTTTGAAATGGTATGATTTAATTGAACTTGTTATAAATGAAACTGCAAGATAATTATAAACTATCTCAAGATAGCTATTTGGGCTTTTTCAGTAAATCCTTACCAACTGTGAAAGAACATTTATTTTGAACCTATTATATCATTTGATATTATATTGTGATGATTTAATAATCATCAGCATTCGTCAGTTAGCTTTCAGTCTGTAAAGTTATATACTTTATCAGTAGTTGTACATGACTGTCAAGATGTAATTAGTAAAATATATTATATATATATATTGCAGATGTATGCCATGTTCCAGTGATCATCCTTTCATCATTAAACTCCATTTTCATTATGTAATCGTTGTATTGTTGTGTGATTATCCGACGTCAGAACCTTCTGCGGTGACATGAAGGCATAGATGATATAACATTATTATCTCGAAATATGCTAGGTAAATCTATGAATGCACTACCTATATTAATGAACGGAATTTTGATGAAGTGTCTAATGTGGCTAATTTCAGAATCAATGTAAGGACGAAGAGCATGTTGAGTATAACATCTAGTAAGGAGAATTGTTTCATACAGATCATGTTTTCTATCATAAAATTTATTCGCCTCATCATCTAACTTGCGTAAAGAAGAAATTGACAGTGAAGCTAGTTTAGAAAGCATTTGATGACGCCCCGAATTTAAGAGGATATTCAAATCGAAAAGTCAGTTTTATGTTTTGCTTAAAATTCCCATTTTTGCGCTTACCACTGAATCGTTTCTTACGTATTTTAATATCTAAAAGGGAAACACATCGAAATCCGGCATTTTAGAAATATTTCCTTCATGATAAATATTATCATTAAATCCAGGTGAGAAGGGGTTTGTAAACGCTTAATCCATTCAAGTTCAAGTTCATGTCTTAAAACATTTTTTCAATCTTTCGGTAGAATTGGACTTATGTATAATTGTTTCAGCAGGTTGAACTAAAACTTTACTAGATGATCATGAATGACCAGCTCTCCGGAAATGTTTATAAAGAAAAGTATCAATATTCTTTGCTTTTTTTAATTTTAAACAAATGTTTCTTAAACTTAGTTTTAAGGGCTCGTTTGGTCTGTCCACATACTGCATTCCTCAGCCTCCTTCTCTGCAAGCGAGAACATATCTAACATCCTCTGATGCAAACCACATGCACACCCTCATACCATTAAAAAAAAAAAAAAAAAAAAAAAAAAAAAAAAAAAAGAAAATGCAAAGATTCAAAACAATCGGTACAAACTGTAAGAGGATTTGCGCTCACAAGACACCCAGGGTGCACGTTGACGAATGGACTAACAGACGGAAACTTGCAGGCCTAAGTCGCCAAGTGCGACAAAAAGTACATGCACATCTTCAGACCATGAAAAAAAGCACCTACAAAGTTTCAAAAAGTTTGGTTTAAAACTGTAAGAGGAGTTGCGCCCGCAAGCTACCCACGTGATCATGTCACAACTAAAGAACTAAGTCGAAACAGTGCAAAAAGTTGAAAAAAAAGATATGGCAGGATAACCCCATGACGACATGCATATCTTCAAACCATGAATGTATGCATAGTTTTCAAGTGATCAGTGGAAATGTCTAGGAGGAGTTGAGCCCACAATATATCTATTCTAATACTAATCGGACCTGGAAAAAAGTACATCGAAAAGGTAGAAAAATGTTATAAAAGTAATAGGAGGATAACCGCAAAACCACATTCACATCTACAGACCATGTAGAACAAGTATGCATGGTTTCAAAATGATCGTTGAAAAACTGTAGAATGAGTTGTGCCCACAAGGTATCTATTCTAATCGGACCTGAAAAACGTCGAAAAAGTGGAATAATTTGATAAAAAATGTCGGGAGGATAACGCCAAAGGCTCATGCACATCTTCAGACCCTGACAAAAACACCTGCAGAATTTAAAAAAAATGATATAAAACTGTAAGAGGAGTTGCGCCCACAAGCTACCCACGTCATCATGTCACAACTGAAAAAAAAAACTAAGTCGAAAAAGTACAAAATGTTGATAAAGAGATAATGGCATGATAAATGGCAGGATAACCCCAAATGCACATGCACATATTCAGACCACGTAGAACGTATGCATAGTTTCCGAATGATCAGTGGAAAAGTCTAGGAAGTGTTGAGCCCACAATATATCTATTCTAATACTAATCGGACCTGGAAAAGAGTACATCGAAAAAGTGGGAAAAACGTACTAAAAGATAACAGGAGGACAACCCAAAACCGCATGCACATCTCCAGACTCTGTAGAACAAGTATGCATAGTTTCAAAATGATCGGTGGAAAACTCTAGGAGGAATTGCGCCTACAAGGTATCTATTCCAATACTTATCAAACCTGGAAAAAGCACAGTCGAAAAAGTAGAAAAGGTTGATAAAAAATAATGGGAGGATAACTGCAAAACCACATGCACATCTTCACGCCATGTAGAACAAGTATGCATAGTTTCAAAATTATTGGTGGAAAACTCTAGGCGGAATTGCGCCCATAAGGTATCTATTCCAATAGTAATCTTGGAAAAAAAACTAAGTCGTTAAAGTTGATAAAAATTTATAACTGCAAAACCATATGCACATCTACAGAAAATGTAGAACAAGTGTATGCATGGTTTCAAAATGATCGGTGGAAAACTCTAGGAAGAGTTGCGTATCCACGATGTATCTATTCTAATAGTAATCTAACTTGCAGGAAAACTAAAAGTGACAAAAACACTGCAAAGTTTCTAAAAGATCGGTTAAAAACTGTAAGAGGAGTTGAGTCCACAATCTACCCATCATACTGTGTCTGCGGACGGACGGCATCTAGGACGGACAGACGGATGGACGAACCCATTTTAACAGTCCCCTTCGACTAACGTCGGAGACAATTACAATTCTCTGAATGGCACACCCTGCACCCACCAAGACTGCTGCCTGAAAATGGTCGATTTCGGAATGATCAAAAGCTGAAAATTTTGCCTAATTGTTTTTTCAAGCTGCTTCTAGCGATCACTTTAACACACACACACACACACACACACACACACACACACACACACACACAGAGGGAGAGGGGCACGCACGCACGCAAAACATATATGTGTTGTGTAAATACAGAGGACTCAATCTGAAAATAAAAATGAAAAAAGTCAATTTTAATACGCAACCTTTTAAAAATTACATTTCGGTCAAATGGGGCAATGAAAGCCCAGGTAGAATATTTCAAAGAATAGAAAAGGTCCTATAAGATGCTGATTATATGGCATGTACGGACTTTTTCCTGTGACATGGACTGGTAACACACCCCAAATGAAATGCCAGTAATGACAATATGAATGTATTTTAAGGAATGCCTTACTTTGTTCTCGGTGTCTGATATCCATTTGCTAGGACCTCCAAGTCCAACTCCATCTCGTAATGAACACCCATCCTACACTCCTGGCCAATATAAATCTGCCTGAAATATAGCAATGTGTTTTATTAAGAGTTCCATCCGTTCACTTACTTTCTCTCCATACATTCACGGACTGATACTACTTTAACCGCAAGGCGTAAATTTTTAGCAGGCGACATTTTGAAACATTTTTCTTATTTTCCCAAGAAAAGAGGGGTTCTTGCTGTGTGCTCTCTGGATAGCCAATAATCCAAATTTTCCATATGTGGACAATAAAAACACTGATCAGACAGTCCGGACTTGCAGGCTGATCACATTCCTTGGTCACATATGTTACAAGGGATACTAATTTACGTTTCGACGCAAGTAATTATGGGAATGGGAAATGTTTGACAGAGTTTTACGGCCCAGTCAACACTCATTACGAAAACACACCTATTCAAACTTAGAAAATTTCACCTCCAAAAAATGAAAAAATTCATATAAAAACTCTGATATTTTTCATATTTCTGCTCAAAACATAGATTGAGGGTACTCGTTAGAACCGCCTCGGCGAGGCGATTCTAACGAGTACCCATAATCTATGTTTTATCAAAATAAGAAAAATAGTATATACCCTGTAAACCCCAGTTTTACTATATAAAAGTGGGCTTTAACGGGGCCAAAATTATATAGGCGTATTTTTGTGATGTGTTAACCCCTGGATCTGCAGTCAGACGCGTTACCGACTGTGCTAGAGAACCCGACCAGAATTTGAAATGTACGTTACCGCATAAGGACACTTTGCGCATCTAGGCAGCCTGTTCAGACTCATTAAGTATCGTCCCTAGAAAGGTTTTGGATATTATGTGATCAGACAGCACGGAATGGATTCTCATTACGTGCTAACTTATAACATAAATCAGCAATAAATGTTTGCATGTACTGAAGGTCACGGTTCACCTCAGTCTCCTAGACTATGTACAGAAGCTAAGCATCCTAAACTAATCTTCCTAACGCTTAATGCACTGGGTACAATTTTCAGCAGACGATATTTTGATTTTTTTTTCTGATTTTTTTTTCTCCAGGAAACAGGATTTGACATTTACCGAAAATTGTCTCCATTTTGCTTGAGATGTCAAATTCTGTTTTCTGGGAAAATTTGAGACAACTTGCATGAAATGTCGAATTTTGTTTTCTGGGACTTTGTCGTCTGCTGAATGATCTAGTGGTAAAGGTTAATCCATGTAATAGATAACGTAAGTTACATTGAGGGCAGATAGTTCATTATTCCGTGGAAAAATGTGAATAAATACTTATTTATGATACGATCAAATGAATTCAATTTAATATTCAGTAGGTAGTTGAATGCTAAGCATGCTCGATAAAACTTTCTGCAGAAGACATTTTGAGAAAAAAAATATCTTATTTTTTTTTCCAGAAAATAGGCTTTGACGTTTCATGTAAATTGTCTCATAAAGACAATTTGCATGAAATATTAAAGCCTGTTTTCTGACAGATGATATAAAAAATATGAACAAATTGTCATCCGTTGAAACTTCCCAGAGATTGGTAAAGGTTAACATGTGAAGAAAAGATATGACTGGTATCATCCCAGAAGACGTGCTTATCGGAATATTAACCTTTCCCGGTAGACAAACACCTTGCTATACCGTATTTACCCTCAGTATTCGGACAGACAGGCATGAGCAAACTGTGTAGACCCAGATAAGATGCCGCTCACCACGCTGATCAAGGTCTACACTGTTCGCCATTCAGTCCGTACTTTTGAACACATTCTCAGACAGATGAATGGGCTGTGTTTTGTTAGTTTTCATTGAGATTTTCCGGCATGGTCAACCCATTGGCTTCATGTCGAGCGCGGTCAGTTTACCTGGCCACACTTTTAATGGGCAGGCAGAGTCCTCTGAGCGGTTAACCAGTATTGTGCGCATTCTTTCGCCATAAACTGACAACTGCCCTTCTTGAATCAACGGAAGGGAGAGAATGACCATTGAAAATATTTCATGATCACTCACCAAGAAATTATGTTGCCGACCCGACGGGGGTCGAACCCGCAACCCCCTGAACACCAGTCGGACGCGCATCCATTTGAGCCACCGAGACCGGCCAATGGGCTGGTTAATGTTTAGTATAAATATAGTACAGAATTAAAGTGACCGAGTACTTAAGGTAAATATAGTATTTTCACATGCGTACAATTTCAGATCTGCCCTTGCGTCCGACGGGTAGCTCACGACTGAGATATCCAATAATAATGGGCGCACCGTGTAATTTTGTCTTTGGCATATGTGAAACACTGAAATTCGGCGCAACTAGGCACATCCACAAAGACTGATAATTGCCCTCACTGCATGCTGATTTTTCTGCAGCAGTGGACAGCGAGGGCAGTAGATGTGTGCATTTTCGTAGATGGCACATTTTCGCAGCGATTTTCGCATGTCACACCCTATAAGTTCAGAACGTTTAACCCTTAAACTGCCTATCACAACAATTGTCGTCTGTTTTGTCATCTGCTTGTGATTTTAAAAGTCATTTTTTGCAAACAGTGTGGACCCAGATAAGACTGGTCTGATCAGTGTCCATACTGTTTGCCTGTATGCAAAAATAGGTTTGAAAAGTTTGCAAGAATATTCAGCAGACGACATAAACAGACGACATTTTCAGATGCAGGTTTTCTTGGCATTTTAAGGGTTAAAAGAACAGTGTTGACCAGATGAGGCTATATATGCATATACAAGGCTGCGTCTGTGAAGATCATAAATGCCGAAACGTCCTCTTTATAAATTTGGAGGAAGGTACATTAACCCAAACGCGAACGAACGTTGACCTGTCGTCATTCCGTGTAGTCTTCTCGGGAACTTCACGTTTCGCGAAGTACATGTACCCAGTAAGCATTCTACATAAATCTATAGCGGGCCGTTATCGGCCCGTCAGCTACCCTGACGGGCCGATAACGGCCCACTATAGATTTATGTAGAATGCTAGCTGGGTATACTGTGTTAAACAAACGAAAGGCAAAGATCTGGATAAGAGAGATTACAAATGTCGGTTTAGATCTTAGCTGGTGGCACCCCAGTCAGCATTCTACGTAAATCTATATCGGGCCGTCATCGGCCCGTCAGGGTAGCTGACGGGCCGATGACGGTCCGATGTAGATTTACGTAGACAAAGCTAAATGGGTGTTGTAACTGGGCCATGATCAATGCGAGTCAAACAGTTCAAACGATATATCGAATAGGTTATCGCGGTTATGTATTAACACTTAGCACGCTGAGTAAAAATTTCAGGAGACGACATTTTGAATTATTATTTTTTCTTATTTCCCCATGAAAATAGGATTTGTAATTGCATGCAAATTGTCTTCTTCGGAGACAATTTGCATGAAATGTCAAATACTATTTTATGAGAAAAATAACTTGAAAAAAATATCATTAGGTTATCATCTGCTGAATCTGCCAAGAGAGTGGTAAAGGTTGGTGAGAGATCAAAATCCCAAGCAGGCAAAATGAAATATTTGACTAGTTCGCACGTATTTTAACCTTTTCCACTCTCTGGGCAAATTCAGTAGAAGACAAATTGATGCTATATTTTTTTATTTCTCACAGAAAACAGAATTTGACATTTCATTAAAATTTTCTCCATTAGATACAATTTGCATGAAACATCACGAAAACATGCCTATATAATACTGACCCCCTAAAACTCCACTTTTATAAAGTAAAACTGGGGTTTTCAGGGGTATACATTATTTTTCTTATTGCGCTCAAAAACATATATTGTGGGTACTCGTTAGAACCGCCTCGCCGAAGCGGTTCTAACGAGTACCCACAATTTATGTTTAAAGCAGAAATGTGAAAAATATCAGAGCTTTTTATCTGAAAATTTTCAGTTTTTGGAGGTGAAATTTGCTATATTTTTGAATAGGCATGTTTTCGTCGTAATGTGTCAAATCATCTTCTCTGGGAAAATATATTAAAAAATATTTCTGCTGAAAATTTTACCCAGAGTGCTAAGCGTTAAACGCATTATGATAAACCTCGATAAATATGTGTAAATGCACCAAATCAGATGATCATACCTATCCTCGGAATCTGATCAGGACCTTTGATGTATTTTTGGGCAAATACCAATTGCGCAGATCGAGACCGGACGTGCACAGTCGGTCGGGGCATGCGCATAATGCCAAGGCAATATTTAGATCTTATAAGTTTGAAAAACGCATGCTTTGATCAGTTTTGTCCGGTATACGTAATGATTAGTGCGCCCAGCGAAGACTGATTCAACTTACGCATCTGCACAGTCTAATCCAAGTATTTGCTGCCTCCAAAAGGAGCTTTTGTTCCTTAGCTATATAAAAGACATGCCCAACGACGACTGTGACAACAATGCGCAAATGTACAGGCTTATCTCTCAGTATAAATTTATAGCGGGCCGTTATCGGCCCATCAGGGTAGCTGCCGGGCCGAAAACGGCCCGCTGTAGATTTATAAATAAATCTTGTAGAAAATGCTGTGTCCCGGCCCATTTAATTTTCTGTCACTTTGGACGATACATTGAGGGAACTTTATACCCTTTGAAGATTTTCCACCATTATTGACAAGGAAAATAACTTCGATGACTTCCCGTCTGCTTTCCTGTGCACCAAGCTTCTTCTTCTTCAAAAAGAAAAAAAAAATATTTACGCTAACAGGAAATAATTTGCTCCCAAAGGGAAACTAGGAAACTATTGATTTTTAGAGTAAAGGGAGGCAAAATATTTGCTGCTTGAAAGTGCATCTATATCTGTGAAAACTGGGTTCCATTCGAATCTGCTAGGGGGCGCGAGGTTGTTGGATCATCTCATTATTCCTCATGAACTGACTCAATCAAATCGTATCACAATTCAATAAATACTCCAGAATGTGTCGACGAAAGGAGAAAGCCCTGATCAGACTGTGCACTGTGCGCAAGATCATGTGACCTTCTCTGCTCGTGTATGGCACAAGGACCCTTGTCTTATGTTGCGTATCACAATTTATGACCTACTTGTATTATAAAAAAGAAAAAAATATTAATCAAAATCTGTCTGCTGATTTTTGTCTACAACATGATCCCAGCAGGCACATGACGTTAATACAACGTCGCCTTTTCTGGCTCTAAGTTTTTTATCAAATCCTGTACCATATAATATTATGCTATGTATATGTGAAAAATGATGAATAAAATATTGCTTAAACCAATACAACGTTGCCTCAACGTCGATGCAACGTCATGACGTTGCATCGACGTTGAGCCGACGTTGTATAAACGTCATGTGCCCTCTGGGATCATTTTAACAGTTAGCATGCAGGGTAAAAAAAAATGACGATATTTTGAAGTGTTTTTTTTTTTTTTTTTTTTTTTAATTAACGCAGAAAAATAGTCGTTGACATTTCGTGCAAATTGTATCCAAAGGTGTTCAATTTCAACAATACGTAGTTAGACAAACAGCTACCAACGACAAACAGCTAAAAATACAATTAAAGAGATAAGAAGATGAACTCAGATAATACACAGCCACAATAAATAGTTTTTTTTTGGTCGATTGTTTATAATCGAGCCATAGTATACAAACGCCAAAATTTCCTTAAGGTAGTTGTCCATGTGATTATTATTGATCAATGTAATCAACCCGCGTGTTAGACGAAATCCACATAACGGTTATTTATAGCCGCAATAACTTGTCGTTGTGACGTCAGGGTGTTATCTGTTAAACCTGGGGCATTGGCAAACAGTGCAGAACTAGATCAGACACAGAAAAACGCGGCGTCTAATCAGAATCTGCACTGTTTGCTTAAATTACAGGAAGCTAAGTGTTAAATGAAGCAGTCTTAAGTCCCCATTCAGGACCATTTTCCCAGCAATCGACCCACCAGTGCTGTCAGTGCTTTTATTACTGATAAATTTTTCTGTCATGGTATCAACAATTAATGCCTGCCGTCCCGCAAAAAAGGCTTTTAAAACGGCATCTTATCAGCGGCAACATCGTTTACTCAGTATAAGCAATTAAGCAATTAAGCAATTAAGCAGAAGCAATTAAGACAATTTCTATATAACACTCAGACACTCAAAGGATCTATCCTTGATGGAAGAATTCATTGAAAATATCTAGGCATTAACTGGCTAAGATACTAAACTATCATCCGTTTTATTTACTCACAGATATTATATGTTTCTATGACAATATCGCTATTCTATATATTTTCCTTTCTTGAAAGTTACTCGTGATCCATCTTACGCCGGTGAGTTAGATGCGTGTCCGGGTTATTTCATTTCTGCTTGTGTATGAAATTTCTATAAAACATATCATAGCAAAGTTATAATTCCAAATTATGACTAAATGTTTCCTTATTGGAGGAAAATAAATTAAGTGAAGCACCAAAGACCGTATTCCACAAAAAACATTAACATCATGTAATTGTAAATATATGATGCTTTTGATATACAACTTGTCCGAATGGACATGGATTTTCTGTCAGATATGAGGCAGCACACAAAAAGGGACCTTATGGTTTTTTCGGTTTATGGGTCTTCAAATGTACATTCGCAGTCCCCTATTTGGGCTAAAGACATACTTTTTTTCCTGAAGCATACTTAAGGCTCTGACGAGACTGCGCTAATGCGCAGGCTTGCCTCAACCTTTGCTGGTCACCAATGTGATCACTACCTTTTTCTCATGTGTTGGCTAATATATTGATAAAATATTCAATGTCCAATGATCCTATAATAAATGGGCCTTGTCAAGCTAAAACAGTGCCTTCAAACATGCGCTAAATGCGCAGATACAGATTATTCTGCGCATGCGCAATGTATCATCCGGGCCTTTGGTCTCCATTCATACATTCTATAATATCCAATGTTTCTGTTAGCGGGCAGTGAAGACCCTGATCAGACTGCACATCCGCGCAGTCTGATCTGGGCCTTCATGGTTCGCACATGACCCGAGGGCATATTTTCGCTTGAAGAGGCTCTAATACGAAACATGGTGTTAACTATGATATTGATTCTTTTATTGAAAACACCTTAAACGATTTGATAAATATAATCTGGGTACTTAACAATGATTTCCATCTCTAATCATTCAATAACATGTTGATGGATACGCAAAACTGCCAGAGGACTAAAGATGATATGTGAACCAGCACTAGTGAGACGAAGATCATTCGTGTTATGACCAGCGACTGTGAAGACTTAAATGAAGTCAGATAAAATCGCAGCAGTCGTCTCTCTTTTATGAACATTCCAATGAGTCCGTAAATGGCAAAACCCAAAGGAATTCTTCGAAAAGAAGACTTATTTTTCACAGAAGTGGACATTTGAGCCCTCCTGTTTGCTTTTTTGCATATCAGGGCGTTATTGAAAATGGACTCCCTCTGAAAGAAACAAAAGGAACGAATTCTTTGGACCAAATTCTCCCTTTTAAAATGAACCTTTTTTCGGAGGCAGGATAGTGGTGTGGATGGTAGGGGTCATTTTTTCTGACAGAGTTGCCTCCCCCTAAAAGTGGATACATTAACTTGAAATGTGCAGCCTGCTAATTTCAGCCATCTAGCTAAACTATGACATAGATAAAATAAAATCACATTCATTACGAAAACACGCCTATTTAAATATATAGAAAATTTCACCTCCAGAAACTGAAAATTTTCATATGAAAAATTCTGACATTTTTCATATTTCTGCTCAAAAGATAGATTATGGGTACTCGTTAGAACCGCCTCGGCGAGGCGGTTCTAACGAGTAACCACAATCTATGTTTTGAGCAAAAAAAAAGAAAAATAATGTATACCCTTGTAACCACAGTTTTACAATATAAAGGTGGGATTTAAGGGGGTCAAAATTATATAGGCATGTTTTTGTGATGAAATTAATGGCCGTTTCCAATGCTTATTTTTTTCACTAATATGGTTTATGGGGGGCACCTGAACAAAGTGGCCGGTAAAATGTTGTTTTCAATAAAATCTGAAAGGTTGCCTTTGGGAATACGAGTAATAACACACCGGATAACGTATATCGGAGTCACGGTTTTATTAAGTCTGTTCATATGCTGCAGTGCAGTTATGCCCCCGCCCCAAAGCCCGGCTTCAGCGGTGTTTGCTCTGAAAGAAACCAGAATGGGCTAAGTGAGCCAAATAGAAATAAAAAATGTAATCTGCACTATGGCGAATAAAGTCAAATCTACGATCCGACGATGGTATTATCACGCCTTAGATAAATTCATTTCTACCGTAGAAGAATTTTCAAAATTTGTAAAAGTGAAAGGGACCGCAATGGGTACAAAGTTCGCGCCAGTATACGCGACTCTAACACTAGGGTATATCGAACAAGAACTTTACAAAAAATAGAAAGTTCCTTTTAATTGGAATTTGGAACCTACTTCATTAATAACTGGAAAAAAATTCTAGATGATTGTTTTATACCATGGACAAAGTCTGCCAATGACTTGGAACATTTGCACTCTGTTCTGAATATTGCATAAAGATTTAACTTTTATATTACAATACAGCGGTGTACTGGTTTAGATGTATTGGTAAAAATCAAGACGCCAAAATAGAAACCGATATATTCTTTAAAGAAACAGATATCAAGCAGTACCTTTTATTCAACTTGTGTCACCTGGCGTACTTAAATTAACATACCAAACAACTTAGCACGCCGAATCAAAACAATCATCTCCGAAGAACATGTTGTTCTTACGCGTATGAAAGAACTAAAGTCATTCTTAATAAAACAGAACTATCCGTTACAAACAATCGAATACGGCATAAACAGAGCTATGACGTTAGATAAACATGTTCTTAGAACCTCAAAAGGAAAGTCTGAAGAGAAAATTATTCAATACATGTAACACACAACCCAAAAGACCCCGAAATGTTTCGAATCATACTAGACAAGGTCCCAATTTTAAAAGAGGATGACAAAAGGCGAAATTTTTGTCCAAATATATGAACTTGGTTCGTTTATTTTAACCTGATTGCTAATCATACTATAAAACCTGAGAAATGGATTCTTTGAAAGCAACGTCCACACTAAAGACAACGAAAATAGCAGATTCGATTTTATGGAATCTGCTCATGAATAATAATGTAATCTGTAACACTCTTCATGTCTGCTAGCACCGGCTTGAGCGATATTCATTGTTCACATTACTGAAAATACGGCTTTTAGGCTCAATGATGACAACGGACTTGAACGTATAAAACACACACCAGCTGAAGTACAGGGAGATGTAAAATCATCCTAGTATGTGCTGAAGGAACGGCCGTGTTTGTTGCGGCTTAACCACAATAATGCACTTTTACATTGTTGCACTTTGTCCGAATTTTGTTAACACTGTGAATAAATGAGCCAGCTCAAGACAAAACCAACAAAATGAATGTGTGTCGAGCAAAGACTGATCAGTCTGGGCATCCGCCCAGTCTGATAAGAGTCTTTGCTTTCCGCTCAATAGGTAGCCAAGGACCCAAGTCTTCTTGATGCGGACAACAGACTCTTAACAGACTGGACGTATGCCTAGGCTGATCTGAGTGTTCGCTGGGCCCACATGCCATTTTGTGGTTTTGTCATGGTGTGGCCTAAATATAGTAGATATTGACTTTCTGACTTCGATTTTCTAATCGTTATCCATACGACCTACATAATCGATGCCCTAATCATAACAATCATTCTATTCATTTATGATAATAAAAATCTCTGGATCACAGAACGTGTTGACTGTATTGCTTGCGTCACCCTGTATTTGTTTACCAAAGAATGCTCCCCTAAAATCAATTGAAATCAGACGAAAGTAAACAAACTGACACGTAGTTTAGGCAACTTTTTAGATTTTTATTTTTCTTCACGGCAGCTGATGCTAAGTACAATGTGGTGGCCGTAAAACGTCTCTTCGTATTTCACCATGGTGCAGATTATATTTTTTTATTTCCATTTGGCATCATTGAGCCCATTCTGATTATTTATGAAGTCAAATACTGATTAGGCCATGCTAGGGAACGTATATAGCCTTGCAAACTACTAGGCTGCATACAAATACTTAAAAATACCGAGTTCATGACCTTCGTTCTTTCGTATGTTCTTTGTTTCCAAAGGCAACCTTTTAGAATTTTATTGTTCTTTGTTGTAACGGCAGGTACAAAATAGAGCTGCGCCGCATGATTATTGCAATTTGCTATCGAACGAGCACGAGAACAGGCTAAACAATTTTGGAAAAAATTCTTTGAAGCAAGAAACCCATCAAATTAATAAAATTAGCAGATGCGGTTTAATTTGTGCATCAATAGTAATATAACATTACTTCGCCTCCTAGCCCCTGGTATAGCAATATTCAATTTTCCATTGCAAAAACACGCCTATTCAAATATATAGAAAATTTCACCTCCAAAAACTGAAATTTTTCAGATAAAAAATTCTGATATATTTCATATTTTTCATATTTCTGCTCAAAACATAGATTGTGGGTACTCGTTAGAACCGTCTCGGCAAGAAAATTGTTCAGAGTTCTGTTATATTACCGTTACGAAAATACCCTGCCTATATTCTTACTTTGCTGCAAAAAGGGTAAGAGAAAAGTCCAGGGAGTGCCTCAATCACAAACCGCAGCCCTTCCCAGACCCCAAGAGGAAGAGGACACCGACACATCTAAACAAGCACAAACCGAACAAACGTACGAAAAGCACTAAGATTAGCTCTCTCTTCCCGAAGCGAGGTAATCGCAATACTAAAAGGACTGAAAAACACAAGAACAAAATGGCACACGGAAAGACATACAATCACAAAGCAACAAAGAGTAAGACTAACACCGGGACCACCGCCTTAGAACGGTCGGTAGAGCAAACAACTGGAACAAGTTTCGAATCATTATCGTCTTGAAAACTGTACAAGAAGTTGCGGGGACACGAGCCTTCTATGCGATGTGTATAAGGCAAAATTTAAGTGTAAATTAAGGGTAAGTAAATCTAGCAACAAAGCTTTGATCTGTGTTTTGTGACCTTTATGCACATGCCAAGCCAATGTTTTAACTTTGCTGCAAGTTAAAAATCATTACCTTTAAAACTGACGGAGAAGTTGCGGAGAGACAACCCCTACTATGTCTTGTGTAAAAAACACATTTTCTAGGTAGATCAAGGGTAAATGACCCTACTATTAATAATTTGATCAGAGTTCTGTGACCTTTATAATCATGCTCAGTATATATACTTACTATTGTGCAAGTTTCAAACCATTACTTTAAAAACTGTAGGCGGAGTTGCGGAGTTATGAACCCTACTATATCATGTGTATATGTCAATTTTCTAAGTAAATCCAGGGTATGTAATTCTACCAATAAAAAATGATCAGAGTTCTGTGACCTTTATGCATATGCCCAGGCTATATTCTTGTGTTGCTGCAAGTTTCAAATCATTATCTTGGAAACTGAAGGAGACGTTGTGGAAACGCGAACCCTATTGTCATGTTTATAAGAATTTTTCTAAGTAAATTAAGAGTACATAACTCGACTATTAATAACTTGATAAAACTATTGGGACCTTTATGCACATGCAAGCTCTGTATGCTTACTATGATGCAAAAGGTACGAAACAAGTCCAGGGAGTGCCACAAGCACACGCTGCAGCCCTTCCAGGACACCAAAAGGAAGAGGAAACAGACAAAACGAAACAAGTGCAAATCGTACAAACGTACGAAAAACACTAAGATTATCTCTCTCTTCCCCAAGCTAGGTAACCGCAATGCTAAAAGGACTAAAAAACACAATAACAAAATAAAACAAATAACACAAGGTAAGACTTAAAAACAAATCGCCTCGTTGAACCACGGCGGGCCAAGCCAAAGACATATCGTTAAGCCCCAACCAACTGGTTAAAGTTTTACGAAGAGGTCGTCAATGAGTCTGAGGCCCGAACCGCCGTCGTGCAATTAAAGAGTAAACCATAGAAATCAACAATGATTTGGTTGATAACTAGACATGCAGTCTGTTGCATAATATCCAGGCTATAGCCAATTCTTTTATAACGGTTAATTAGTTTTCTGAATTGCTCCGAAAAGTTAGATTTTCCAACAAGTTTTCCAAATCTGTACACTAAGTCACCGTAAAATCCGATATACCTTGTTGCAGAATTGTTTCCAGACTGACGTTATATTTTCCTACCAAGGCACTGTGTCTGCGATAAAATTTCAAAAACGCCTTACGAAGTTTAAAATAACCGTAGCTTTATTACGGTAAGGGCTTTATTACGGCAGTTAAAGTCACTAAGATTTGAAGAAGCTCTGGCGAATCTAATAAGCTGAGATATGTATACTCCATATGAGGTACGCCGGGGGACATCGCCATCCAGAAAAGGGAAAATCCTTATCATAAATTTTGGTGGAAACTGTACTATTAGATATACATAAATTTAAATCCAAAAAAGGTGCCTCGGTGTCGGAAGAATTGATTTTATTTAATTAGAGTTCAGTTTCAAACCATTAGCTTGAAAACTGTAGGAGTTGCAGAGACACGAATACTACTATACAGTGTGACGGATGGACACACATACGGATGGACACACGCACGGACACACGGACGTATGAAGGATGACAATATGCCCTCATCCACCACATGGCGAGGGCATAAAAACGTTCATTAATACAATAGTATAAATAAGGCAGTGTTGTGAGATCCAGATATTTTTATATACTTACATTCCAAAACCAGTTCTTCCATGTAATTAATTTTACATATTGTCGTAAATGTCGTCCTTATCATTCACCTCCACCTGTACATGGTCTTAAAGTCGAACTGCCCTGCAATGTCCTTTCGAATTGTCCGGTTAAGTTTATATAGGTAAAGTAATATGCCTTCTGAAACAACAAAAAGAATAAATTGATATGGAGGACAGCATTAAATCCATTGCACAAGAAAAGAAAATAAATACTACTAATAATACATACGAACGTGAAAAATTAGCAAAATATAAGAGACCGTTAGCTCTTGCAGGTGAAATTGTACATATTCAAATAGACGAAATGTTATACTCAAAATTTCATTTTAGAAAAAGAAAATATAGTCTGAATAAAGCAGACATGTCGAGTGGTACCTTCAAACAACTTATTTCCCTCAAGGTTTCAATATCAAAAGAAAGTGCTTGACTGTTGCTAAAATGCATTGCAGTTGCCCTGAAATATATGAGTTATTTTATGTGACGCACCATGAGAAAACGTTCCTTGCATATGCTGACAGCAATGGCTCTTATCAGGCCGCGCAACCATGCAGTCTGCTCAGAGCATTCTCATGTCGCCTATATACATTCAATATTTGAGCCAGCGCACGACAAAACCTACAATAAGACCTGTGTAACCAGCAAAGACTTAGCTCAGCTTGTACATACATTCTGTATGGCAAGGAGTCTCGTTTATCCCTCGTTGGATGTGATAAGCGAAGACTCTGCAGTCTGATTGAGTATTCGTTGGTTGCACGTCTTATTGTAGGTTTTGACGTGCGCTTGCACATTTAGTGACTCTGTAAGCGGACAGCAAAAACCAGGATGAGATTGTGCAAATGAGCAGGCTGATCTGATCCTTCGATGTTTGTATATGCTGTGAGAACAATTTAAACCAGATACGACGCGAAATATGAGGTAGACAACACACAATAAGTACCTGACATATAGATGAATGCACAATCACCAGTTTATTCTCCTTTAAGTTTCCATTTGTGCAAAATAACTACACTTAGGAATCAATATTCTTGTGTTTAAATATTACTATTGTCTTTGAGGACCTTAATACCGCATATCGCATATATATATATATATATATATATATATATATATATATATATATATATATATATATATATATATATGTGTGTGTGTGTGTGTGTGTGTGTGTGTGTGTGTGTGTGTGTGTGTGTGTGCGCGCGCAAAGGTTCTGTGCAGACCTTGTGAACCTATGTGTTGTTTCCATGTAGTGATACTGCGGATGTTCCTATGAACATTTGAAATATCGTCAAATCAAAACACAACATTTGTCAATGGAATTAAATTTCCTTCCCAATATGGATATTAAACAATACCCACATGCTAAGACTGTTTTCCGAATCATATGCTCTCTACTAAGACAACATCGAGCTGATACTTACCAAACATTTGTTAGCTTATACCAGATTCTATCATTGATGGTCATATTGCGCGTTCCAAAAGAATTCAATCCGATAGCAACGATATCCGTGCACGATCGCGACCTGATACAAAATGGCTCTGTCTGCATGTGATTCATATTAGGTGACTACTCTGTAAAGCATTAACAGCAAAACATATGTTAAATTCATCTTCAGTCTGCATAAATATACAGATAACATAATAAACAAGAAGCACAGAACAAACATTAAGTGGAAATACAAATGACAATAAACAGTGCGTATAAGATATCCAGCACCATTCAAAAATGGCACAGTAATGTGATTTGATGCGTAAATAAAATGTTCAAACTATTCCATGTGAAATCACTAAATGAATTTCGTTAAAACAAAATGGAAAAGAAGATAAATTCGCAGACAAACAAGTTTTAATATTTGTCAGGGACAATAGCACATGTCATAATCGATGGAATCATGTCACGTTGACGCTCCAAGTGAGATATAGGCTTCTATTCCATGGTCTTTCCACTCTCTAAGAGCGGAAACAAGATGAGGAACATATCATCATATAATCCACTCTATAGTTCTATACCACGCTAAATGCTAATTAAAATAATTAACTGATTAAAAATCAATTTTAAATCAAAATGCAAAATATATTCTACTGAACATACCTGCACACTCCGTTTTCATTCTAGGAATGTACATTATACAGACTTGCTGATCTAACCTTTGGTGGAGTCGAAACTGAATCTGTAACTAATGGTCATTATATCTATGTATGAAATTCATTTGAATCGAATGGCAGATAGTCAGCTAACAGTATGCAATCCAAAGGAAAAAAAATAGTTCCGTTTAGAGAAAACCCCTTTTCAAGAAGGAGGTAAACAATCTTAACAAAGTTGCCTCCATAGCTCTAGATAAGAGTGGCTTTCAAGTAAATATTTTTCTCTTGCCGAGGTGCTTCTAACGAATACCCACAACATATGTTTTCGTGTAGAAATAAGAAAAATATCAATACTTTTGGATTGAAAAAAACATCTTGAGCTATGTGCCTCTTTTGAAAGTGAATTAACTTCCTTAAGTTCCTGATTTTACTAACATGTATACAGACGGAGTTGAACGGTGCTGATACAATGCCTCAAGTATCCTTATCGAGTGTTAAGGCCTATTTAACGCCATTAGCTTATGGTTAGTATTTACTCACATGAACAGTTGCTCGGTGGAGGCATCCAACCATTATCCCAGTCGCAGAATAATACATCTGACTGTTCACTGTTGCGAAGAAACATCCTATCTGGACATGATATGTTGACATATGTACCAGCCAAACGTTCGCTTGTGTTTGTTGTCAAGTTCTGAGCCACATCAAGTGGGGAACATTTAGGTGGCACTAAAATAATACATAAATACTATAAAAGGTAGTTGCGGTCATGGTACCAAAGCCATACGAGTAATCAAAACTCATAAATCCGTAAACGAATAACGATTCAGAATGTTCAGACCAACGGGCATGGACCCCAGAATAAGGGTGTAATCAGGCGTCCGCGGATAGTAAGCATTACTTGGTAAGCAAGCTTCGCCCACCATGCCCATAGGCCTGATCGAAGGAAATATCGGTAGAAGCGTATGCTCGGTTTTGGGAAGTCTACTTATTGAGCGTCATTGGCAAAAACATCAGAAACAATTCTGGAAACTGCCACATTACTATAGGGATTGACCAGATCTTGATGTCTCCCATAGAACTACTTAAGAGTTGCTACCAGTTTGGTTTTTTTTGATAGCCCTGGCTCAACAACTTTGTAGTGAGCACTTTCCCACGCTCATTGAAGTCCTGATAATTTAAACAGGCTCTGGCATAACGGATTAAACTGTGAAACGTAAACGCCGTATGCTGGTGCAGAAGGGATATTACTGCTCAGGAATGGAAATTTAACAATGGGAAAATTGAAGTCATCCCGTTTGTCGTAAAGCCTACTAATAAGCTTTCCATTGTCTATGTAGAGAAAAACATTCGTTTGCTTTCGACTTCATTGCGTATATAGATGGAGATATGCACCACTGGCCTATTGCTATTTTTCTCTAAGAAAAAAAAAAGAAGAAAACGAACAAGAACATCATAAAAGAAGGGAAACAAAACAATCACTACTAGCTGACGGTATAAATATCTTTTTTTCTGGCATCTGCATGAATAAAGTCTTTTAGGTTTTTAGTATACTTTTTTCCTTCTTATTTGTCTGACTACATGTTTTCTATATGGTACCTGATTTGTATGAATTCTGGTTTCTAAAATAGCTATTTGACAATCCAAAGATAAAATAAATATATCAAGAAAAGCTGGTCTTTTGTAAGCTAGTAACGTATACTAGAAACCATATAGTAGAATATTGCTATTGAATTAGACATTTTGGTTTAGATTTGCCAGAGCTTCTTCAAATCTTAGTGACTTTAACTGCCGTAATAAACCCCTTATTGCCAAACTTCTTAGGCAGGGCTACCGTTATTTTAAACTTCGTAAGGCGTTTTCGAAATTTTATACACTTCTGCAACAAGGTAAATCGGAACCAGAATTTTACGGTGACTTAGTGTACAGATTTAGAAAAATTGTGGGAAAATCTAACTTTCGGAGCAATTCAGAAAATTAATTAACCGTTATAAAAGAATCGGTTATAGCCTGGCTATTATGCGGCAGACTGCGTGCATAATTATCAACCCAATCATTGTTGATGGCTATGCTTCATTCTTTAATTGCACGACGGCGGTTCGGTTTGACGATTTGTCTTTGGCTTGGCCCGCCGTGGTTCAACTATAGGTTTTCATTTACTCTGTCATACAGTAGAATTAGCAATGAGTACTCGTCTTTGTTTATCATAGTGATGGTTTTGATTTTTATGTTTTCGCTTTGATGCATTGACTGAGTTGGGAGCCTTTATGCGAACCGAATTTTTATGTTTTTTCTGTATTAAGAGTTACATCGGGACCCAGGGTGTTGGCTGGCCGTAAAAGTGCTTTAGCCACCCCTCCCCCCAGGTGGTTTATTCTACTGACCATTCTAAGGTGATGGTCCCGATGTTAGTCTTACTCTTTGTTGCTTTGTGATTTATTCTAGGCAATTTGTTTTATATCTTGCCTTGTGTTATTTTGTGCTTGTGTTTTTCAGTCCTTTTAGCATCGCGATTAACTCGCATGGGGAAGAGAGAACTAGTCTTGGTGCTTTTCGTGCGTTTGTTCGATTTGCGCTTGTTTGGTTTTGTCTGTTTCCTCTTCCTCTTGGTGTCTGGAATGGGCTGCGGTTTGTGATCTTGGCACTCCCTGGACTTTTCTCTTACCCTTCTTTTAAACATTATATCAACAAGTTCAAAAATGAACAACTCCATATTCCTCCACGACATATGTTATAACCTCTGTTATAATGGGAGGGGAGGGTTTTACATCATTAAGTGTTTTGTGGACCAACGGTCACAGATACGAAGCACGGCCTTCCGAAGGTACCTCAAGAAAAGGGATATGGTTTATTCGAATTTGCAATAGCAGGTTTTGAAGAAGAGGGCACTGTAACATAATTTAACGCTTAGAACTCTGGATAAAATTTCAGCAGATGATATTTTGAAATACTCTTCTTATTTTGATCGGAAAACAGGATTTGACAATTCAAGCGAATTGTCTCCAATGAAATGCCAAACCCTATTTTCTGGTGAAAATTAGATAAATATCAATATGTCGTTTGCTGTATTAGCCCAGAGAGTGGCAGAGGGTAAAGGTAAAAATGTGTATGGGTTGTCTGCTCTGCACAAATATACTATAGCGGGAGTAATAACGATTGTTTCCTCATTTAATCGTGGTCTTAGATTAGATCGCTCTATGTCAAACAAGAGTGATAACGCAACGAAACATATTGCATATGAGCCGTAACGTCAGAAAACTTACCGCCGGACATGTGCGACCAGCAAATGTTCGTCAGTCTGATCAGACCTTCCACTGGAATCATTTTGTGTAGTAAAGGATATAACGCTTCTTCATGCCGATAACCAGGACTCTGACCAGACTGCATGGATGCATAGGGTGATTTAAGACATATGACAGAAGGTACGTTTTCTAACGTTTCGGCTCAGATGTATATGGCGTTTGTCGGAAATCTTCTATATTCAAATTTGATGAAACCTACTTTAACATTTCGTACTCCACAGTTAATCAAATTGAGCCAGCACATGAAAAAAGTGTGACTATGTTATAATAGGAATAGGGGAATTTGATCACCTGGTGATGTGTCTTAAAAATGCTCACTGGATGACAGACAGTGCAGACCCTTTTGAGGAATTTTACCGTTTCTTCACAAATATTTGTTTTATTATATGGTTAGTAATGAAAGTATAATATGATGGGTGTTTACTGGCAATAAAGTAGCATGAAATTCCTACGTTTCGCATGGATATTTTAGTATTCCTCACGTGACGTAACATTCATTTGTTTATATCTGCTAGAAAGCCAACTTACATAAACAGTTTTCGGGCGCTGGATACCACGTTTGATCTTCACCACACACGACAGTCATGTCAGTAGTCCTGTCAGGAAAGGTGTGTAAAGCACCGCATGCAAGGTGGACCACTGCACTTAGATAACGGGACGTCGTACTCAATGTTGCATTTGACAAACTTGTTATTAGAGGACAATAAGGTATCACTACAACATAAAGCTATATGGTCAAAAAAGTAAAAACCGGACATATGGAATGCCCTATTAAAAGTAAATATTTCGACGGACATCAAGCAATACATTACTGCATAAAACTGTGATCAGGAATTGCACTTTTAAACATTCAGCCACACTTAGCTATGAAATGATTTTACTGTTTGGAAATATACGGTAAGCAGTTACGGTGACCGAATACCGTATTCGACCTAATTACTGCATTGTGCGCTTAGGTTTTTCAAATTCCTGCAAAAACTAATGGTAAAATTTATACCTATTTTCTAAGGGTACACTTTAAAAAAAATATCAACAAACGACTTATTCGAAGACGTTTATGTAATTTTTCTGGTTTTCTTTATAAAATCATATATTGTGAGTACTTGTTTGAATTGCGTCCACAACTCGATACAATTCAAATGGATACCCATAGCATATGCCTTTATAAAGAAGTAGCATAAAACTGCACTGGCTGTATTCTGGCCAATGACAATGATAATGACAATGAAGACTGAAGACTACAAAATTGCTTGACTATGCGCTTATAGGGGTATGTGTGTAAGTAGGTCGAATACGATATTTAGAGTAAAATTATGCTATATGAAAAGCATCGGTCAGTGGTCTGTTATAGTCTCAAACAGTCTACCATGAGATGGTAAATATGTTTCCACAGAATTCCAGATTGATGTTCAAATCTATTATTTATACTCTTAAACAGTATGCATTAGTACAAAGTATAAGTAAAGCTACCCGGAAAATACCACAATCACGAAGCACAGTATAGTTTATGCAATCTGTATGTACATCGCAACGTAAAAATCGGCCCTTATACATATGAAAACAGCAAAGGCTAGATAAGTCTTCTCTGTTTGTCGATATATTTAACAATCCCAGTTTCTATGAGCGAGCACCAAAGGCTCTATCAGGCTGCCAATAAGCATTCAATAATGACCCTCTTCTCACGTTGCGTTTCATGTTTGATTGTTTGTTTAATTCGGGATTTACGTCGCTTTCAATAATCTTTTGACTTATCGTGACAATGTCTTGGTGTGGCAGCGAGCTCAATGCTCACTTTTAGAGTGCTAAGACACATGGCATGATATCCCACCCAGTCACATTATACTGAAACTGAGCTGACCAGTTCTGATTCCTAGCTCTACTGTCTTAATGCTGAACGCCAAGCAAAAGAGCAGCTAGTACTATTTTCAAAGTCTTTGGTATGACTCGGCCTCGGATCGAATCCGCAACCTCCCGGTCACAAAGCGGACGCTCTACCAACTTAGCCACTGTGGCGGTATGTCATGTATTAACATGGTATGCATTATTGAATAAGAGGAAACTTTCAATATATGAGCTCTTCCAAATAGAAAATGACTTTTTTCTACGAGGCGATTTGTTTTAAGTCTTGTCGAGTTATTTTGTTCTTGTATTTTTCAGGCCTTTTAGCATTGGGGAAGAGAGAACTAAACATGTTTGTTTTATCTGATTCCTCTTTCTCTTCGTGTCTGGGCTGGGCTGCGGCTTGGACTTCTTTCTAACATTTTTTATAACTTATGCGACTAGCGTAGATACAGCTCAGCATGTGCAATGTGCAGTCTGATTAGGATCTACAGTTTTCGCTAATAGAATCTTTAAACTTAATATATTATGTTAGCGGCCAGTGTATACTCTGATCAGATTGAAATAATGCGAAAAATGTTCTAATTCAATGCCGGTTGCATATGTGATACGTTTGTTTTCTATTTGCTCGTAAGTTTGGGAAATGTATCATATGACGTCGGTTTGAACATATTTTACGTCAATCATGAGGCACCAGCTTGTGATACAAAAATGGACTGAAACAACATCTACTGTCCTTTCGACATCACTCGGAAAGACGTTTTTTGCTTGGCATTTTATTTTAAATGGAAATATTTTGTTCTGAATGACCATATCTTATCAGAAACCATTTGTCTTTTCTGTTTCTGTGTTTTGTTCTCAAATATGTACCCTAAAATTAAATTTATGGCCAAAAATTGGTCAGACCTATGCAATTTCTATAGTAAAGTGATTTTTTGGAATTTTTGATTAAGAAAGTAATTTTCATGTTTCTTTGCAGAAATTGAATTATTGGTGTTTCACAATAATATTGTGAAAATTTCAGAAAAATTGAACAAGCAGAACTTGTTGAAAATCTGCCTCCAAGTTACCTACCCTACATATTTCTGCATAATTTGCATTCATTTTTACTATGGGGAAAAGTGATAATACTTGATTTTTTTAAAAAGCAATTACTAGAATAAAACTTTTTGTGCATAGGTAGTTACGACAAATGGTTTTGCATTAAATCATGACAGAAGTTTGCAAATTTACTTCTTCTGTGTACAGCGCCAGGCAAAAAACGACTTTCCAAAAGATGTTGAAAGGACAGTAATCTATGTGTATTTGGAACTCCTTTTTTAAACACAAATATATTTAATCCCATGTTAAAATATAAAATGCAATGTCTTCTGTATGGTTTGCATAAGTAAACGCTTTGTCAGTGCTATGGAAACCCGAAAATAACTGATTCCATCGGGGACATGACGTTTATACAACGTCACATCAACACCGATGCAACGTCATGACGTTTCATCGACGTTGATGCGACGTTTTCTCAAAATAGCGCAATGGGAATTTTCGTTTGGTTCTGTAAGTGGATAAGGGAACCAAACTTCGAGGATAAGCTGGGCTGTGTTCAGATATTGGAAATCTTTACGAACGTTCTAACGAATGTTTTTACATATTTTGAACGGTTATTGAAATATACTCTAAAAGGAATGTCCCTTGAAAGCAATGAACACACTCACAAAACTGGAAACAGACAGCTAAAGCGTTAAATTTTCTGAGCAAGGCTAATTAGTGTCGCCAAATTGGGCTCATCAGTTACCCTCATATAAATTTTCTACTAGAAATGTATCCAAAGGACACGGATGCCCCCGCCTAAAAAACTTAAATGCAAATTGCTAATACCATCTCGGACACGGACGGAGACAGACGGACGGACGAACGGCCAGACAGTGGTAACACTATATGCCCTTTCCACCATTATTCAAATGACGGAGGGGCGGTGGGGGGGGGGGAGGCTGCGGGGAAGGGAGGGGGCAGAAAATTAGGCCAAACGATCAATGAAAACCAGTTTTATGTAAGCCCAGATTTTTTTTTATTCTCGTTGAACAGTCTAATATTCGAGTGAACAAATGATGTTAATATCAATTTTACGTAGGATATAAAACAATAATGTCTACGTAGTAATTTATTTTCATGTTCTTGCAACACACAAATAAACAATAGGCCGTCATTTTGAGTGCGCTAGAAGACAATTCAAAGTATAGTTTGCGGAACATCCGCCGAAAATGGTAACAATTGAACGGAAAATTGGCAAAATGTATATGGACCTTTGTGAGTGTTCTGCTGTATGAAAACGCAGCCCAGGTTAACCTAGAGTCTGTCGGTTGACGGAACATAAATTTGAGAAATTTACACGGTTTTACAATAAGGAACTAACAAGCTCCTTTTAAAAAGGGACTCAATATTTAGGAAACAAACAGGAAGTCACAAAAGTTGTCTCCCTTGTAAAACATATGGCGGAAAATCTACCACGTGTATTAAGTCCCTTTGTATGTTAACGGAGATTCACTTGACTGTGTTTTAATTGGGCCGTGTCATGCAAAAACGTATCTTGGGGCATATGCGGACAGCGAAGGCCCAGATCAGCCTGTACATCCGCGCAGTCTGATCGGGGTTTTCACTGTCCGCTAACAGAATCATTGGATACTACAACATGTATGAATGGAGAGTAAAGGCTCCGATGATACTTTTCGCGTGCGCAGGATGATCTGAATCTGTGCATTTTGCTCATATTCGAGGGCACGTTTTCGCTTGACGCGCCGTATATTATCCCTTGTACTGCTGAATAAATTAAGATGCCATACCCTTTTCAAATTTTTAGCCAATCAGATTACTTGATCCAGATTGTTGATATAAATTCACATACTGAATGGCAAACAGTGCAGATCCAGATCAGTTGGCTTCTTCAGAAGGCAACTGATCTGGACTTACACTGTTTGCAAAAGAAGGACACATCCGGGTTCAGCAGGACTAGGGTTATAACGTACTTAGGCAGTATTGTGGTTCCGGTATCCACTGTGGGTATTGTTCACCATCTACATTGATACAAGTTGTCACCATGTCCACAGATTCATCAGGAAATTCCGAAACCGTAGGTATACACGAAAGGGTTACAACGTCTCCAATGGTTTGTGAGGATGTATTTGTGTTGGCATTGGTCAGTGTTACAAGGTCTGGACAGGTATCAGCTTCTTCATAAGGAAAAAACATAGAATTATCGAAAGTTAATAATTTCAACATATCTTTATACACTTTTCACGCAATTCGATTGGTTGAATGAAAAGTTTTACACTTCAATATATAGTCAAGAGCAGGAATCGGTCGGATCTAATTCGCCGTCTCAAAAGATTGTCATGCTTGGTAACATTTGTAACATTTTGATGATAAAGTTGGCATTGTAAGGAATGAATTATTATTTTATGGATTTTGTCAGTGTGTAAACTCCGGCTTATCACTCAAAAACTGGATAAAGTCTGGCCCCGAGGTTATAAAACTTTTTTCATGCTCAACTCAGCTGAACATGAAATTTTCTCTGCTAATATATATGAAAATGCCAACTATCGTTGGCATTTTCATATTTATTAGCAGAGAAAATGTCATGCTCAGCTATATTTAGCCAGAAAGAATTTGCAATTGTTATTAACTTGAAATTTATTAGCAGGACAAATTTCATGCTCAGATGAGTTGAGCTTGAAAAACGTTTTATAACCTCGGGGCTTGAAAAGGGTTTCTGAGTTTGTGAGAGATTCACAAGAGTTTACATATCGACAAAGTCCACAAAATTAAATTCATTCCTAAAATAAAACTTTCAAAATCCCTTTGAGGAAGAACACGCCAGACTAGACCAGCCGTCGTTTTAATTACTGCTACTTTAATTATGTATATAATGCACGTGCGAATAGCGAATGTCCTGTTTTGAATGCAATTTGTTTGCGAATTTCTACAGGTAAATTTTGGTTCCTAAAGAGATTCTGGGTTTCGAGTCCAGCATATTTCAACTCACCATTGTTTGGTGCTTCACTGTACAGAGCCTTGCAGTATTACAACTGAAACACAGGTGGAAGGTACGTTAAACACATCATCATTAGCGGCAGCGTCGTCATCATTATCATCATCATCATAAACATTACTATACAAAGCCTTTCATTATTACCCTTTCATTGTTTTAGATACAACTGAAGGTTTAGGTTTAAAGGTACAGTACACATATCACCATCATCATTATCATCATCATCATCATCATCATTGTCGTCGTCGTCGTCGTCATCATCATCATCATCATCGTCATCATCATCATTATCATCATCATCATCATCATCATTCTTTGTCCCGATGCAATAAAATTAAAACTGGACCACATGTGAGACTGTTACTGCACCCTATTATACCTTAACGCTCTGCATTCTGGGTAAAGTTTCAGCAGACGACATTTTAAATTTCTTTTTTTATATTTTTTCCCAGAAAATAGGCTTTGACATTTCACGGAAAATTGTTTGCCTTGCAGACAATTTCCATGAAAAGTCGAAAACTATTTTCTTGGGACAATAAGTTAAATATCATGAATGTGTCGTCTGCTGAAATTGTGAACTCATCTAGTACTTACTAACGTTCTTTACTATCATATTGTCAAAAGATCCACAATACTCGCTGGCATCACCTTGACATGGTATACTGCATTCGTCACCACTAACACTAGGACCATAGCCAGTCGTAAGAGAAGAAGAGTCTGAGCATGCGCACTTCGTACCGGATATCATTATGAAAGTGTGCCCGAGTGACCTGCAGATGGCCTTACACTTCGTCTGCGTCATAGAATTGAACTGGAATGTCACGTTACTCGGAAAACTAGTATCTGCAGAGCTTTTCAAATAGCATCCACCTACGAATAGAAGTAGGGTTAATATTTACTGGGCGGTTTTCGTCGTGGTAGTCGGAATAGACCATTGCGTACTTAAGGACATTTAATTCAACTACTAGATATTCTGATGACTTGCTTTATATTGATAACATACAGTGAACCCTCGTTACAACGAAATCATTTTCCCCAAAGGTTTTGCCATTAAAATTAATTTTCTGTTGTAAAAAATCCTTAATGAGCAGAATGAGTCATTTAACTATACCACATTATTAAACCCTGGGACAGAAACATGCGTAGCGTATTTTGGACCTTTGAGTTGAAAAATATGAAAACATAGTATACAAAAAGTGTATACTTTCTTTTTCCGAATTGCCACTGAGTATATACAGTCGAACTTCGATGGCTCGAACCTCTTTGGGACCATGAAAATTTGTTCGAGACAGCGGTTCTTCGAGCCACGGAAGGTTACTATTGGTGCCACAACAGGAGGCATAATAGAAATAATTGTGGGATATTTTTTCGGTGTTCTATATTTTAAATGTATGTTGTGTGTACTCATTAGAATCGCCTCGTAGAGGCGATTCTAATGAGTGCACACAGCATACATTTACAAGATTAAAGAAGAAAATCTCCCTAAATTATCCGTATATCGTATTTGGAGGAAATCCCTGCGGACTCAAGAACGTGTTCAACTCATCCATGGTAAACGAGCCATCGGGGTTCGAGCCATTGAAGTTCTACTGTATTATGAATAAATGTTAACCTTAACAACTTCAGCTAATTACCGAACTATATTTCTGGATTATATATATGTTACTATCTAATGATATAAGTACATCTAAAATATATGACAACAAGATAACCTAATGGTTTATATTCATCTCAGCTTATTCGTTTTGCTAGAGCATCTAGTCACATGAATGATTAAAACAACCCTAAAAAACTTTTAACTGCTAAACTTCTAAAACAAGGCAATCGGTATCATAAACTTCGCGTAAAACAATTTCTACATTTTATCATCAATATTATGGATAAATTTCAAAATGTAACGCTAGCTTCAAAAACACTTCTTCAAGAAGGCCTGTTGGAATCAGAGAGAGAGAGAGAGAGAGAGAGAGAGAGAGAGAGAGAGAGAGAGAGAAAGAGTTGGACGTGGGGTGGTATTCAGTCTAAAATGGACTAAGAGATTTTATGAGAACAAGTCCAAAAGATTATTAATCGATAAAAAGAACAGGATATAGCGACATAAGTTTTGCGACGGACTACATTCTTTGTTGCTCCTCATGTTTTTCTTTTAAGGTAGATCCCTATTCCTAGGAGGCAAAACAATTTTGAAAGAGTTACTCCCTTTGAAAGTATGTCTCTTCTTAAATGAATAAAGTAAGTTGAGCAATGTCATGACACACTTCGTTTCTGGCACATCCTCAGACAAAATGTGAGCTTGCGCTGATAGCCATGACAGCTATAGCTTTAAAGAGTGAGCTGTGCATATCCAGACTATAGTGTACATACATACGAGCATAATGCATTGCGCATGCGCAGTTGGCTTGACATGTTTGTTTATATATGTATGATCTGAGAGAATAAAGTATATGTTCAGTTCCAGTTCTGTAATTACAAGGATCCATAATTTATATGTATGCACTTACCGGTAGAATAGTAAACAGAGAAAGCGCCAAATCCCCCACAGTACGCCCTTGCATCACCAGAGCATCTATAGTTACATGGTTCTAAAGTATCTCTAAAGTCGCCATTGTTGTTGGAGCACATACAAATACTGTCATTTACAGCAGCATACATGTAGTTGTATGAACTACAGAAAGCTCGACAGTCTGTCACGTGATCAGTAGATAAGGTCGACATAGGCAATGTAGTATCAATGCTAGCGCACATATAATAAGATTCTTTATCTGTAAATAAAACGTGTTTAAAGGGGACTGGACACATATCCCATCATTTATATAACGTCGCATCAACGTCGACGTTGCATCGACGTTGATACGATGTTATCGCCACAATGTGTACCCGCCGGGTTGACAGTCATTTTTCAAGGAAGACAATTTTTGCGACTTCCTGTTTATTAACTGGATACCACTTTCCGTCTGGAAAGAGGTTTACTCTGAAAGGAATGAATTTATTCCCCTTTCCATTTAGAGTAAATCCCTTTTTCAGAAAAAAAGGCAAATAGTTTTGTCAGTTGTCTCTTCTAAAAGTGTATCAATTCCCATTAACTATTAACCCATTAAAGACTGAATAAACTCTCCCACACTATATATTGACAAAGTCCTTTTTCGATTTTAGGTATGTCAGGCTATATGATGAAGAAAAATAGTTGAAATGTTTGCAAACAGTGGAGACTCTGATCAGACGCCGCGTTCTGCGGCGTCTGATCTGGGGCTGCATTGTTTACCAGTTATCCGTTTAGGGGGCTGCAGTCTTTAGTGGGTTAACATGTAAGTTGATTGGATCTATCTCTAAGAACGATCACTCATATCTAAATTTGTGTACCTCACATTTCAAACAGGGAATTACCCATGAAGAAGGATTTTATTACATTTACAACATTACTATGTGTGGGAGCAAATGATTTTTTACGAATAGCTTACTTTGAAAAGGGATTCAAATGCCAAGAGATCAAATTATATTCTAATAGAGTAATCTCCCTTTAGGAAAGAAGGCAACAACGGCCAAGGTCTCCATTTACAGTATATCCGGTATATCCCTAAGAACAATTAGGCTGCGTCAAGTGAAAAAGTGAGCAGATTCAGATCATCCCACGCCTGTGCAATGCCTCATCCGGGCATTTGCTCTCTCTCAAGATGCAGTCTGTTTTGTCAAAAAATAATATTGTTAGCGGACACTGAAGGCAATGATTAGACTGGGCCTTCGCTGTCCGCATATGCCCGAAGTCTCGTTTTTGCATGACGCGATCCAATTAGCAATTGCAAAGTTCACTTACAGCTGACAAACTTGTTTCTAGATAACGTGCAGTTTCTTTTCCATCATAATACTCTGTCTGTCTCTGTCTGTCTCTAATCATGTTAGGTATACATATTATTAGTAGTACATGTACGAATTTAGTAAATTATCGTTTAGTATGTGCATACTCTACTACTACTTGTGGTTTGCCGATTAATCAATTTACTCGATGAATACTTTTTAAGGCAATGAGCACATTACCGATCATTATTTTCTAAACTGAATAAACTTTTGTGTCTATATACATAGGTTTTTTTATATACTTTCGTTAAGATCCAGAGAAAAGTGGTGTTCACTACACAACATGTAATTATAGCCGATTAAAAATGTATATAGTATTTAGAAAAAAATGACAATTTATGGTTATTTTTTCTATATCATTACAAAAACATGCCTATGTAATTTTGACCCCCTTAAACCCAACTTTTATATAGTAAAACTGGGGTTTACAGGGGTATACAGTATTTTTGTTATTTCTGCTCAAAATCATAAATTGTGGGTACTCGTTAGAACCGCCTCGCCGAGACGGTTCTAACGAGTACCCACAATCTATGTTTTAAGCAGATATATGAAAAATATCAGAGTTTTTTACCTGAAAATTTTCAGTTTTTGGAGGTGAAATTTTCTATATATTTGAATAAGCGTGTTTTCGTAATGAATCCATACTGTTTGTGAAGAAGCTTCTGATTTTATTATAAATTGAAATATAAATATCTCGAACAACACTGTAAATATTTCTATCAGTTTTATTGATCGATGTTAAGTCGACCATCGCTCACTTGCATAAGCTTATGACTGACCACACAAATTAAGCCGAGTTCAACCACTAACTATTACAATATCTAACATGGAACGATCTTACCCCAGAAATTACAGCGTTGACTCCATCCACCAATTATATAGTCATCTATTTTCATGGCACCAGCATCATACAGTTCATCACAGGTATCGTAATATCCTGGGCCAGAGTCTGGCGTATAGAAAAGTGACTAGCCACAATGTGTTCTTACAATAAAGTTTATCTTAAGGGGAATGGATTCACTATCAAGGTTGATAACTTTGTCAAAATGGCTTTACTTTCCTTCTGGAAAAAGTCTATAATAAAAGGAAAGCATTTGCTCCCAAAGTGAGCAAATTCTTTCCTCTTAGAGTAGATCCCATTTCAGAAGGGACTTGTTGTGCAGGAAAGCAAAAAGAAAGTCACAAAAGTTTGTGAAGTCCCCTTAACCCATTTATACCGAGTAGACTTTTCTTCCTCACCTCTTTGGACAGGTCCATTTCCTATATAAGTAGTGTCTGGTAAGTTTTAATTATTACCATTTTCTGTAGAAATTTCCATATTCAATGCAAACAGTATATATCCTGATCAGACGCCGCGTTCTGCGGCGTCTGAACTGGGTTTATACTGTTTCCCAATGTCCCTTTTATGGGAGGCTAGGCATAAATGGGTTAAAGTTATCATTAGAGAACCTGGTTTCAGAACTAACCGCTCAAAATAAAATTTTATAACAAATCTATTAATTGCCTCTGAAAGCAGGAATTCTTGCAGAAATGTTCATTTAAGCACCACGGCTTATGATTACTTGCAATGGATCAGTTTTAGTCAAATAAAGTCAGTTAAAGTAAGTCCAGTGCTGAAAGTAAAGTATCCCAATGAACTTTTATTAATACGTGTAATCAGTGATGAAAGTGGCGTATTCACACAATTTTAAATACATGTGCCCAGGGGTGAAAGAAAGTATCCTCTTTACCTCTTAGTATGTACATCCAATGGTGAAAGTATCCAGACAGCTTTATTATGTGTATCCAGGGGCGAAAGTAAAGTATTCCTTTTGACTTTAATACGCGACCCCAATGGGAAAGTAACATGTATCCAAAGGTGAAAGGACAGTACCAACACAGCTTCTATTATCTGTTTCCAGTGATGAAAATAAATTATCCACACTGCTTTTATTATGTGTATCCAATGGTGAAAGTTAAGTATTCATTTCAACATTTATTTTGTGTGTCAGAATTTCTCTAGAAAACCTAAAAGAACAAGGCAGAAGACAAGCGATCAGGGTATTCAATAACCAAGGGCCTTAGAATACTTATAATATATAGAATAGGGATTCCCAGTTGTCTAACTAATAAAAATATGTCTATTGCATATAATAATTACAACTAGGTTCCTGATTATTGCCCAAGCACTATGGCAAGCAGTTTTACCATTTATTATGCAAAATAGATATATATTATATCAGATACCTTATATAGGATATAACATATCAAATATAGGATATAAGATATCTTATATTCTATGTAAAATATCTTATGTAGCATATCCGATATCTTATATAGCATATTAAATATCTTATATGTCAATTAAGATACCTTATACAGCAAGAAGATATCTTATACAGCGTATAATATATCTTCATTGACATACGGTATCTTATTTATATAAGCTATCGTATATCATATATCAGATAACTTATTTATTATAGAAGGTATCTGATATATTAAATCAGATATCTGATTTATAGAATAAATAGTAAAGCGGCTTCCTGGCAAGCCATTTTACTATTTATTATGCAAAATAGATATCTTATATATTATATCAGATATCTAATAAAGAATATAAGATATCCAATATAGGATATAAGATATCTGAATTAGTATAACAGCTATCTTGAATCCTACATTAGACATCTTATATCCTGTATAAGATATCTGATATATCATATCAGATATCTTAATTAATTCCACATATAAGATATCTTCATTACCATATAAGAATTCTTATTTGTTACAAAAGATATCTTATATATTAAAATAGATATCTAATATCCTAAATATGATATCTGATATACTGAATGAGATATCTTATTTAATTGAGTAAATGAGATATCTTCTTTAGTAAATAAGGTATCTTATATCCTATATAAGATATCTTATATGATATCTTATATAGCACATCAGATATCTTACATTGCATCTAAGATATCTTATGGCAATTAAGATATCTTATATAACATATAAGATTTCTTATATAGCATATAACATATCTTAATTGACATATAAGATATATTATTTATAAATGATATCTTATATGAAATATCAGATATCATATGTATTATATGAGATATCTGCTATAATTATTCAGATATCTGATTCATAGAGTAACTAGTAGAACGGCTTGCCATAAAGCACTCCCTTCTACAAAAGCAAAAACTGAACTGAACCACTTGAGACAGCTGAAAATTGTTCAGGAAATAACCTGAACATAAAGTGTAAACCACAGAACGCGGAGCCTGATCAGGGGTCTACACAGCTTGCTACGCAACAGAAAGTAAATGGTCTTGTTCAAATTCTAAGACAAATATGTAGGGAGTTATTATTTTTTCCGATTATTTAGGGTACTTACTAAGATTCTGGATTATAATGTATTCCGGCTCTTGGCCACAAAACTCGCCATTCCCAGCTGGACATTCCACATTACAAGATGACCCCCCAGGGTTTAACCACAAGACCGATGTTTCAACGAATGTATTAGTTGTTATAACTGTCTTGTCAGGTACGCTCGAGGCCGACTTGCTGCTCCTGAAATCAACAGGCGTATTGTTGGACAAAAATGTACTGATGCATAGGCTAACTAATCAGATGAAAATTAGCGACATTTTTCCTTTTTTACAGGTAATAAGACTTGACATTTGATGCAAACTATTTCCTTTCGATACAATTTGAATCAATCATCGTCTATGTTTCGTGAAAAATATGAAAAAAAAAAAGTATTTTTAAAGGATGTCTGCTTTTTATTTGTAATCAGCAGGTTGATTGTAAAGCTTTCGCTTCTGAACATTTCTACTCGCAGAGTTAGGTTTCTCCCCTCTTCAGTGGACATTTTAAGAACAAAAATGTTTCGTAAATCATTTTTGAAGTTTTCAATAATATAACCCTAAAAAAAAAAAAAAAAAAAAAAAAAACCAATCATTATTTCACTTTTTATATATTTATATTGTAAAACAGAGGAATCAGTGGGCTGAGAAATTATAAGGAAGGGCACTTGAGGGGATGTATTAACGTAACGTGAGAAAACATACCTTCTGTCATGTGCGCCAAACGAAGACTCAAATGAGCCTGCTCATCCGCGCAGTCTGATCAGAGTCTTCGTTGTCCACATGAAGAAACTGCTGCCTTACCCGGCTATCCAAAATGTGCCCAATGACGATTCTGATCAGACTGTGTAAATGCACAGGCTGATCTGAATCTCTGCAAGGCGCATATATCAGAAGGTACGTTTTCTGACGATGCGGTGAGATTGTTTTTTGTTTGTATAACTTCCGCCCAATTCGACGCATATCCTATAGAGCCGTAGTAAACTATGAGGGAATTCATATATACAATGCACAATTAAAATGTCAACCACCCTATTTTACAACTTAAAAATGTTTTTTTTTGAGGGGGGATAGCTAGGACGCATCACGTCTTCCATGTATATTCAACGCCAAAGTGTTTACTTTCTTTGTACTCGTGCGTAGTATAATAGAGTCTTATATTTCTCAATATGCAATGTATAGCACGGTCTTCTGATGTGGAAAATAACCTGACGGACAGCTTTTGTATAAATGACATGATTTGCGAGGTTCAAGTCATAATCTCTGTGTATATACTTTTTAAATGTTCCTAATTATAGATTGTCTAATACTATCAAAGGCGGCTTAGTCCGTTTTTTCTACCTGCTAGTACAATGTTACATGATACATGAATCTAGTTTATTATGAAACTGCAAAATTTCCTCGTGCGTTTGCAAAAATCAATACTCACTATTGGCTATAAACCCCAGTGAAAGAATACGGCAGAGGGCAAACCAATATGCGACGCTAAACGTCTCTAGAGACCTTTGTCGGAGATTTTCGGTGAGTGGTATTTTATTCTAACAATATATTTGCTGGTTTTCAGTGCATATTCCGAAATGGCAGGTTACATATCGAGACTGGTAAATGAAAGCCATTAAATAAATACATGCAATCAAACCCTATTACATTATTCTACAATGTTTTTAATGGGTTATATGTCTAAGGTTGCCGGTACAGGCAACAAAGTCTAATGTCTTCATATCTTTAGGGTCGCGACATTTGAAACGTCATAGCCCAATTGTTAGTTAGGCATTATAGAAAATATTGTAGTAGTATTGATGGAAAAATGAGGATTGCGTGTGATCTTGTGGCCAGGCGACAGTGTTAACAGTGTTGATTGCTCACTATCGGCAGCGCCGATGCCGGCAACCGAAAGGTCGGTCACGGACCGCTGACGTCAGTGATAGATTAATCATGACGTCGATAATTTCGCCGCGATGTCAATGGCGTTAATCTCTACTTATATAGGCATTATAACTTCCAAATCAAGAAAAATACTTGATCTAAAGTCGAAATGACTTATTTAATTAAAAGAAAAAGGACTGAGCTCAAGGAAGTGGAAAATAACCAGTAAGTACAATTGATAGTTATTGTCAGTGTTAAACGTTTGAGGGGACATTCTCTTTACATCGGCATGACAACGTTCACCGCACTTGGCTGGGATTTGCACTCGTTAACAAATTGATTAGTCAAGCCAAATTAATCAAATTATAAACCAATATAGTTTCTGATCATGTTGTGACCATTGTCGAGGCCGACGCGAAGAGAATAGCAGTTACATGTTTTGTATATTATATGTCGTAAATATATATATATAAAAATATCTTAGAAATTCTAAAAATTTCTGTGTAGTGATACAGTTAGAGGTTACCCAACCTGGAGCTTCATTAAGAGGATGTCACCCTCGTTTCGTCTTGACCGCTCTCTCTATATATACTTACCCATAGCTATCTTCAGGTACACTGCAGTATTGAATGGTTGAACACCAACGACTTTATTGTTGACTCGCGCTATATCCCCATTAATTATGTTTGTGGCTGTGTAACTTTTATTGTACAATCTGACATTCCCCTAATGGCAAGCTATCACTACGCAACAGACAAATACATTCTAAAAGGAATGACTCTTGAAAACAATGTACACAAATAAAACTGAAAACAGCTGAAGTGTTAAGTTTTCTGGACCAGACTAGCTAATTTCGGCCAGGCATCATCAGTGACCATCATATAAAGTTTCAAAAATCCAGGATTGGACTCATTGTTCACAGTGGACCAGAGAATATAAACTATATTATAATGAAATACCGGGAGCCACACGGCACTAACATCAGCTGTAGTGACGATAAATAGATACTTGAGAGCAATAAACACACTTATACAGTTGACTCTCGTTATCTCGAATTCCAAGGGATTTTCTGAATTACTTCCAGATATCAGTTACTCGACATATCAGAATTGCAGAGAGAAATTGCTCCTTTGGAGTAATGTCTCCTCTTTTCCACAATATTTTGTTACCTGTTGTTAGATTTTCATCTTTAGGCAGGGACCAGGTTTTCTCTTCGAGATAAGCGGTTGTTCGAGATAAGCGAGGTCGAGATAACGAGAGTCAACTGTACCAAAAAGCTCTCTTTTATAGCAGGTGTTTTAGAAGATTCTAGATTGCATTAAACTTACTTTATTGTTGTTAACATAGTGACGCTCTCGTTCATACATGTGCATGAGGTTGCCTGTAGCAGGGTTATATTGTACCCACGCTCACGACAGAGTTCGCGGCACAGTACCGCACTCATTGAAGAATCTTCGAAGTTGTCATTCACAAAGCTGGACATATCAGAAAGCATACCACTGATGTCAGTCTGATAGCAACCACCTGTAATGTAATAGAAAACGTACCATATTTACCCTAAATATTTGGACACCTTTACTCCTGATCAAATTTGTCCTAAAATTTGAACAGGTCCATTCTTGTACATGAAATTTTGTTTAAAACTTCTGGATGAGTGGCAAACAGTGGAGACCCTGATCAGACGCCGCGTACGCGGCGTCTGTTCAGGGTCTACACAGTTTGTAATTAATCTAGCACTATTTTAACTACATGTATAACAACATTGAAAATGAAGTGCATTTTCTTTTGCAATGCCTGCTTATATATGATGAAGAATTTTTATGAACAAACAACAGAAAATAAAGTTGGATGTACATGCTGATTTGAGTCTTTGCTTGGCATAGGTATCAGAAGGTACATTTTCTCATGTTCCGGTTCAATTTTTACAAAGTAATTTTCAAGAGCAAAGACAAAAAGTAATCGGTAAAGAACGAAGTTTGTGATTTTTTATGACGTAAGGCTGAAATGTAAAAAGAGTTAAAATTTTACGGCCCAGTCAACCCATTAGGGTCATGTCGAGCCGGTAAGGCTGAAATGTAAACCAAGAACATGTGACAACATACGTAATCTCGTTTAATTGTTACATGCTGTTCTAATTTTGTTTTGCTGTCATTCACTTTTATGATCAGCAATGCGCACATTTTCTACAGGCAAATGAGTAAACGGCGCGAAAGTTTGAGATAATGAGAACGGTGGCAATACAAGTTGTGTTTCATTTGTAAACACAACTTTAGTTCAAAGGAACATTTACAAACAGCTTCGAGAACAACAATTGCCCTTTTCCTCTACCGGAGTATACCACTTATTATGACGGGACGGTCAAATATTGCATGCTTGCTTGCTGATACAATGCAAGCCTTTTCTGCATAAAAATAATAACTAACGCAAAACATACATCTATAAAAGGACGTAAAAGAGATAGATCTTATGACGGATAGCGAGTTTTGATTTTAAGTATAGTGCTATGTACTTATTGCGCATGCGCGAACTTGGCATATTTGCATGAAATATATTTTTTTGGCTCGAAGCTTCAACTGTTACATTTTCAACATATACAATTACTGTAATAAAATTGCTATTATGATTATATATCTACCGAAATTAAGTGGGCACTTCCTTTAATCGTTCAGTATATTAAATATTACCTAATGCATAGTAAACAGATTTGCCTTGGCTTCCGCCACAGTACGAGGGTTCCCCTTCTGCACAGACGACGTTACAGGATGTTGCTGGCGTCATGAAATGCGAATCCCATTCATCAAAACACTCGCAGTCCGTGCCACTGAAAACAGCCGCAAAGATCATCCCTGCTTGCTGACAAACGTCTCGACACTGTCTGATACTTGAAACTTTGGCTTCCACTACAACATGGCTCGCCTTGTAACATCCAATATGGAAGATATTTTCTGAATTGTGAATACAGAAATTAGGCTAAATATTCTTATAAATCTTAAATAGTAAAGCGTAAGTCAAATATTGCAGCAAACGACATTCTTTTATTTCTAAGCAAATAAGGCTTGACATTTTATGTGAATCTTTGCCTGTCGACACACATGAACTGTCAAACGTTATTTTCTATAAGAAAATTAGAATGCCGTCTGCTGTTGTAACTAGTGCTTTAAGGGTTAATTGCTTCCTATAGCTTTTTCTAAAAATAATAAAAAATTGGGCCAGCGCACGACAAAACCTACAATAAAACATGTAACCAGCCAAGACTCAGATCAGCCTGTTCATTCACCCAGGATTCTCACTTATTACTCTTTGGATAGCCTTGAGGCTGTAAAAGGCACATTCAATCAGCAAAGACTCTGATCAGACTGCGCGGATGCGCAGGCTGATCTGAGTCTTCGCTGGTCGCTGAAGTCTTATTGTAGGTTTTGTCGTGCGCTAGATCATATAAAGATGAAATTCAAAAAGTTCAGGACTACAATTTACCTGAAGAGAGAACGAACACGAACATCCACTGCCGGAACGTACAAGGAAAGGACATGCAGGGCGGATCTAGGATGATTTCTGATGGGTTTCGATTTGATTAAGTTTGCGTACTTACTCTACGTGTTCGAAAAAAAGTCTGAGCACACAGTGTAGACCCAGATCAGACGAAGCAAAACGCAGCGTCTGATCAAGGTCTTCACCAGTGGCCACTCATCCAGCAATTTAAGACGCATTCATAGGTAATAAAATGGACTTGTTGGGAAGAAAAGTAGGGTAAAAAGTAAGGGGTATGAATATTTAGGGTATATACGGTTTCCCATATTGATCAATCCAAAATTCCCCATAAAATTTAAATTTTGAGTTTAAGGGGTTCGACTGAATGCCGCGAACCCCTCTGAATCCGCCCCTGACAGGCCAAGCTCTCAGTGGCTCAAACTCCCCATGTCTAGAACAAATTTTCATGGTCGCAAAAATGATCGGGCCACTGAGGTTCGACTTTAAGCTGTACACCAATACAATCTGACCAGGGATTTTTGTCCGCCTACAGAGTCACTGGATACTGCATAATAATAGTCATCACTAAAACATACCTATATAATTTTGACCCCCTTAAACCCCACTTTTACATAGTAAAACTGGGGTTTACAGGGTACACGTTATTTTTCTTATTTCTGCTCAAAAATATAGATTGTGGGTACTCGTTAGAACCGCCTCGCCGGGTTCTAACGAGTACTTACAATTTATGTTTTGAGCAGATATATGAAAAATATCAGATTTTTTGTCTGAAAATTTTCAGTTTTTGGAGGTGAAAGTTTCTATATATATTTGAACAGATGTGTTTTCGTAATGATTGTATACTCAACAAAATAATTAATGGTATTAATGAATACTCTATCACAACATGGCAATATCATCCTAAACATAATCCTCAATGGCGATCTTAAATTACCTAATGAAGCTAATATAGCCATTTTTGAAGCAGTACAGAGGTATATCCAAAGAACGAAAATATTTTAAGAAAGATAATCGGTCACACTCGTATCAGTCATTATTTGTACCAGACTAAATGGACTTTAAATAGTGACAGTGATTCGGAGCATACATCGATGACATCACTCGGATCTGTCCTGCACCGCTCATAGTCCCCAGTAACTTCTTACTATATTCATAGTCTTCGTAAAATCTGCTCCACAGTTCTTCATTTCTTTCCCTCTCTCTGTTTTTCTTCATTACATCTTGTGTAATTTGTTTCTTTTTTCTCTTCTTATTCTCATTTTATGTTTGCTCATCTCTTCATGTTAAACTTCACAATTATTATTTATTAATAAATTGTTATTACTTGAAGAGGACCACTGGAAACTAACCATTCAGGATTTGCTTGTATACTCATATGTCTGACAATGATCACATCCTAGGAAAGGAACTAAATAAGCTTTTATGCTTTCGTTCTAATCCTATTGTTGTACTTTTGTATGTGTTGTATATGTAAACATTTCGGAAATAAATATGTTTAAACCAACAAAATAATTAAAGGTCACCAGTTTCAGTTTTCCTTTGATTAGCATTCAAATGCGACCGGTCAGTTGTTAAAATTATTCTGCGTGCAATACTGCTATTTGCAATTCCATTTCAATAAGCTTAACATGTTAGCAATATGTTCAGCTACCAAAGTGTCAATGGCGCGAACATTGTCAGCCTAGACGATTCTGAGAAGAATGGGAATTTCTGAAAAAATGACTTTTTACCTCAAAATGATTTTTTTTAGAATATGTGAAATTTTCTATGTTTAGTCAAAACAATGATTTACTCCAAACACAAGCTTGCAAATTCCAATTTCTTAGGGGTAAAAGACACACAGATATCGACGGAAAAATAGGTCAACCCTTTAAGAGGCTAGATTTGCTTCGGTGATTCCCCATAGACCGTGAATGAATCGAAAGAGGATACTTGTAAGAAAATGTAAGTTTCTTGATTGAGATTAAAGTTTTCTCTATGATGTATTCACCATCTGAAGTGAAGACATTACGTATCATGTTAAAATGTCACCTATCCATTTTGGCGTAAAAAAGTAGCATTTTTTACTAATTTTAAAATGAAAATTTTCATTTCAAAGTTTGTTGTTGGAAACACTCCTCTCTTCGGGTTCCATTTTAAGAAATAATCAATAATATTTTAATTTCTGTAGTTTTTGCCATTAGACTCGGTCAAAGTTTGCATATCTAAGTGACCCTTAAATTATTTTGTTGAGTATATTTCAGAAAGCTAAAGCAGTAATCAGACTGTGTGAATGCATAAGTTCATCTTGGTCTTTTCCGGAGGTCCCTTTTTCAGGTCGGACTCAAATGTAAAACGTACCTGTAAAAGAGCAGGTTGTTGGCGCCCCTGTGTACAGCGTGTAGTATGTTCCCGGGTATGTCAGGGCACTATTCAAATATACTGAGAATTTAACAAACCAAAACTGAAAATTTTCAGATAAAAAAATCTGATAATTTTCATATTTCAGCTCAAAACATAGATTGTGGGTACTTGTTAGAACCGCCTCGGCGAGGCGGTTCTAACGAGTACCCACAATCTATGTTTTTCAGCAGAAATAAGAAAAATAATGTATACCCCTATAAACCTCAGTTTTGCTATATAAAACTGGGGTTTAAGGGGGTCAACATTATATAGGCATGTTTTCGTGATGGTAAGTGACTTTATAACGTAACTAAATACGCAACAACAAAAAAAATGAAATTATCACATCCGCAACAAAATTGTATTGTTATAAATACCTGCAAATGGGTTTATTTGCATATATACTATCAATCAGCTCAGATAAGCAAATTATACCAGTCAACAGGTAACTTGTGTTTGCAACTTACAAAAATGAAGTATCTAATTGAATATTCAAAATGTCGGCACCCAAGAATACAAACTTGAAATTACAGAATCTTTCTGATTCCTTGACCCATTTTAAATTTGTGCAGGGATGCTTGTGTCTTAAGCTGAATAATTTAAGGCATATATAGAGTTTCCTTTAAATGGCAACATACCGTTTGTGAAAAGCTAGTTCATTACACAAGCACGCCTATTCAAATATATAGAAACTTCCACCTCCAAAAACCGAAAATTTTCAAATAAAAAACTGATATTTTTTCATAAATTCTGCTCAAAACATAGATTGTGGTACTCGTTAGAACCGCCTCGATGAGGCGGTTCTAACGAGTACCCACAATCTGTGATTTCAAGCAGAAATAAGAAAATTAATGTATACCCCTGTAAACCCCAGTTTTACTATATAAAAGTGGGGTTTAAGGGGGTCAAATTATATAGGCATGTTTTCGTGATGTTCGCCCATTTACGCGTCACATGCGCTCTCGTGCAGATTATTACCGAACGTCAGAACACGATACAAAAGGCGAAGCACAATGTTGTAAAGTTAGAAGAGAGAAAAATGTATTCGAGACGCCTCACGCAAAACTGGATTGTAATATATATATATATATATATATATATATATATATATATATATATATATATATATATATATATATATATATATATATATATATATATATATATATATATATATATATATATACATATATATATATCGGTATATTATACTACCATCTAAGGCCCAGATTAGTCTGATCTTGGTCTCGTTGTTCGTTTACATGCGTGTAAATCTAATCGTGAACGCAAAGATCCCTGTAAGTATAAGTGGTTAAGGAGGTCGAGCTGGGCTGTCAACGTTTGCGTACTAATCAATACTCTTTTTTCGTAATTCTGTTCATTTAAGGGGCAATGATACTGCTCCAAGGAAAATAACTTATCGTGGAAGCAAATTATTTTCTTTAAGAGTAGCCCCCATTTTTTAAAGTTTAATTGCCAGGAAGACAGCTTCCTGTCTGTAAAAGTTGTCTCCCTTTGTTAACGGCAGCAAAATCTCTAAGTCTTTGCATTCAGCTTTACAGCCCACTTACGTAAATTACTAACGCTGAAGTACGTTATTTCTCCACATGTCTCTGAATGGGACCCCGGGCATGGTTCAGAACACCAGCTCGCAGAAAGAGGGCCATCAAATCCTTCGGCGTCAAACTGATCATCCATGCACTGACATAACGTCATTTTGACGGCAGCATAGGTGCTGTTTCTTCCACGGCAATATTCTTGGCACAATGTCGACGTCATTTTAAAATCAGAAAAAGTGACGATGGTATATTGATCTTTTATATATTCATCTGGATAACAACCAGGTAGCTCTAAAATAAGTTGGAACACAATAAATTTTGCAAAGGTCGTGATAGTGGAAATTACAATTATTGTTAAAGACGCAGCTTATTTTGACCTAAAATGAAATTCTGCTTCCACAACTACGATAATTCATATTTTCTTTTTTATTGAAAGACTTGAAAAATGATAGAGACTCTATCAGAAATGGTGATTAATACTTAAAGAAAAGAAATATCATTCTAATGAAACATTTAGACGGGTTCTAATTATTTTGCACAGAATTCGGTCCCACTAAACGGTGAAAAAAAAAAAAAAAAAAAAAAAAAAAAGAAAAAAAAAAAAAAAAAAAAAAAAACACCATCACGAAAATATGCCGATGTAGTTTTGACCCCCTTAAACCCCACTGTTATATAGTAAAACTGGGGTTCACAGGGGTATATATTATTTTTCTTATTTCTGCTCAAAAACATACATTATGGGTACTCGTTAGAACCGCCTCGCCGAGACGGTCCGTTAGAACCGCCTCGCCGAGGCGCTTCTAATGAGTACCCACAATCTATGTTTTGAACAGTAATATCAGAGATTTTTATCTGAAAAGTTTCAGATTTTGGTGAAATTGTCTATATATTTGTATAGGCGTGTTTTCGTAATGCATTTTAGCCGGGTTTACTCTGTTTGCCGGAACCAAATTGTCGGAATATCCAGGAAACGTATACTCCAAATGTGCTGTTTAAGACTTTGACTTGCATATTCATTGCGAATATGAGCAAGCAGGACATTTCTCCGCAGATGCAGTCCATAAACTAAACCATGTGTCATGTAAACCAGGATTCATTACTCATCACGAAAACATGCCTATATAATTTTGACCCCTTTAAACCCCATTTTATATAGAAAAAACTGGGATTTGCAGGGGTATACATTATTTTTCTTATTTCTGCTCAAAAAATATTTTGTGGGTACTCGTTAGAACCGCCTCAACGAGGCGGTTCTAACGAGTACCCACAATGTATTTTTTGAGCAGAAATGTGAAAAATATCAGAGCTTTTTTTAATCTGAAATTTTTCAGTTTTTGGATTATATATTTGAATAGGCGTGTTTTCGAAATGTGTCCTTGTTGTGTACACCAGCTGCACATGAATCTAGTGTCAGCCTCAGCAACTTCTTGTCTGCCAACTAACTCATGTAACCTGGAATCATTGGTTTTGACGAGCCTAAGCATTATCTCGCAGTTTTTTTCATTATACAATATCGTTTCATTATGCAAGACAGTCACGGACTGCTATTATTATACCCCGCCACACAATAGTGGCGGGATATTATGGTTTCACGTTGGTCGTCCGTGAGTCCGTCCGTCTGTCCGTCCGTCCGTCCGTCGTACGTTCGTCCGTTTTTCGTTTCCGGATGATAACTTGAGTAAACATCAATGGATTTTCATCAAACTTGGTATATGCAATGATATTGTGGAGATCTGGCTTGGGATTGCTAATGGGCAAATTTCGTCAATTTTTGACGGAGTTATCTGCCCATATTTTCGTTTCCGGACTATAACTTGAGTAAATAACAAGGGATTTTCACCAAACTTGCTATATGCATTGACATTAAGGAGATCTGGTTTGGGATTGCTCATGTGTAAATTTCGTCAATTTTTTACGGAGTTATCTGCCCGAGACACGTCCATATTTTCATTTCTGGATGATAACCTGAGTAAATAACAAGGCCTTTTAACCAAACTTGCTATATGCATTGATATTATCAAGATCTGCTTTAGGATTGTTATGTGTCCATTGATATTATCAAGATCTGGTTTAGGATTGTTATCTGTCCCTCCGTCATTTTCTTTCCAGACATTTTCGCAACGATAACTTTAATACATAAAGAAATAATTGCTATGGTGGGGTATTATGCTTGCGGTGCTTTTACATTATTTGACACCATTATGGTATTCCTGTTTTGATTGTCTTGAGAAAAAATCAACTTGAAATGAAAACAAACAAATGTGAAGGTCGTCATTTGGGTTTACAGTCACATGAAACGACGCATCAAATCAATTTTCATATTTTTCAAAAGACTGCAGAATGTGTATGTATGAAATATAATTATTTCAATAATATATATATAAAAAAAAAAAAAAGAAAACATCAATAAGCTGTTGAAATGTTACAAAACTGAAAGAATTGTCTTTCTGTTACTTTTGTTCATCTCTAGAAATATTACCTCTGTTTTGAGAATGGGCTCCATTAACTTAAATGGGTAGGGTATTTGAAGCACTTACATTTCATGTTTGGTTGGAGGCAAAAAACATAACTTTAGATGAATCTGGTCTGCAAAATGAATTTTGTATGATATAAATGCACAGTTTACTGCTGAAGCTAAATGACCCACTAGAAATTACGTTGCACACTACTTGAATTGCAAATGGCGGATGTCTGAGTTGCGAAGCGAACAGGAAGACAGCCAAGTTTTCCTGAGATTGTGACGTCAGAGGTATGATATGGCTTTAAGGGTGCATGACGTGGATTTGGTGGTGTAAAATGGGGTATGCGATAAGGCATCACATGCTAACGTCTCAGCTAACGTGATACGCGCATGTATGTCACGATCGTATCGCATATTCAAAAACTAAGTATTTCATAGTAAATATTTGATAAATAAATATATAACGCGACTTATTACAATGAATACTCTTTATACCGATACTCAATACAACAATAAAATTCGTTATAATCATGGTAATTTGACGGGCACGAAACCTTCGCCCAAGAGGTGACAGTTAATCAACAATACTTCAAAAGACACAAATATTTTGGAGATTTATTAAAATCGCCTCACTGAGATATCCAAAACATATGTTCTAAACGGAAAAAAAGAGTAGACTAAAACAAAGCCTTTCTTAACTTACTATTCTTTACAAAAGCAAATTCATCTTAATGGCAACATCTTGAGAACGAATACAGTCATTGGAACGAGGGTTCACTGTATATATACAGAAGTGTAGCTGTTGATCAGGTTCTACACAGACCGTGTTCACTTCCATATGCACTAGAGGATTTGAACAATTTAGCAAATGGCACATGTGCAGTTAAATCTGGTTCTATACTGTTCCAAAATGCAATGTTACTACCAAATATATCATCACGAAAACACGCCTATATCATTTTGACCCCCTTAAACCCCACTTTTATATAGTAAAACTGGGGTTTACAGGGGTATACATTATTTTTCTCATTGCTGCTCAAAAACATTGATTGTGGGTACTCGTTAGAACCGCCTCGGCGAGGCGGTTCTAACGAGTACCCACATTCTATGTTTAGAGCAGAAATATGAAAAATATCAGAATATTTTATCTGAAAATTTTCAGTTTTTGGAGGTGAAATTTTCTATATATTTGAATAGGCGTGTTTTCATAATGGAACTCACCGTATGCTTCATACACAGACATATATACATCAGTGCCTCCATCCCCTCCACATTTAGTGGACGCATCTCCTGGACAAGCATGGTTGCAGTTTCCGTCATACGTGACGTTGTACGGTAACAAATAGCTGTCATCATATACACACCTGCAGTGATCTGTATAAAGTACGGCGAGGCCATATCCATAGGACACACAGTGTCGGCGACATAATGGAATGGTCATCGGGAGAGAGTACAAAGTCTCCTCAGACGTCCTGACATTTTCGTAACATCCTAGATAGCTTGAGTGCTTTTCACCAGAAAAATAATTTCCTGAAACACATGGACGGGGTCACGCAAGCGACATGCAAACACAGAGACGCGTATTGTTTAAACAAGACAATAGTCTTTTTGATGACAAGTGATACTGTTTGCATATAATTTAATGTTCCTTTATGACGTACGTGGAATATTTAAAGACACATTTTGGATTGCATAACACCCTGATGACCATACGCAGATAAAGATGAGAAATCCTTGATGACTTTGACCACCCTTATAGGTAGGGGCCCGATAAGGGGAAATTACATTTAATATCAGCAAAGTTTATGAAGAAGGCAGACAAACAGGTAAGGTGGATTATTTGGTGATAATTTGATATATTTTTTTCTTTTTATTCATAAAATAGCTGGTTGCTATTCATCAGAATTGCCTCTCCAAGCGGCTCTAATGAATACCCACAGCATGTTTTATGGAGAAATACTTACTCCTCTATCGTCAAATGCCCTCTTTATATGTTTCTTATTTGCATAAATTTCCAGTAGCACTATTTTAGTAGCTTCGTCAAAAGATAATTACTGAAAAGGGTGAAATAAATAAACCCATTGTTCAGGAAAAGCATAAAGCATAATTTTGTAGCACTTTTTTTTCTCACAGAAATTTTGAGAATTATTACTCATCACGCTATGGGCGGATTCAGCAGACGATAAATCAAAAAGATTTTTCTTATTTTGTCCCGTGAAATATGATTTGACATTTCATATGAACGGTCTCCATGGGATACAATTTGCATGAAATGTCAAATCCTATTTTCCGGGAAAAATAAGAAACATATTTCTTTATTCTTCTGTATTAATAATGCCCTTCTGCGTTTAGTAAATAATGATTGATTATTGAAAGTACTAGAAAACTTATTTTGCCATAAAAATGCAAGTTTTTGACAGGTATTAAAGAAACAAATCACAATAATTTCTGCAAAAAAAAAAAAAACATGTTCGCTCATTGAAGACTGGTCAGCCTGCGCACCCTGCAGCCTGATCAATCTGCGCCATTACGAAAACACGCCTATTCAAATATATTGTAAATTTTACCACCAAAAACTGAAGGTTTTCAGATAAAAATTCTGATATTTTTTTTCATATGTCTGCACAAAACATAGATTGTGGTACTCGTTAGAACCGCCTCGTCGAGGCGGTTCTAACGAGTACCCACAATATATGTTTTTGAGCAGAAATAAGAAAAATAATGTATACTCCTGAAAAACCCCAGTTTTACTATATAAAAGTGGGGTTGAAGGGGGTCAAATTATATAGGTATGTTTTCGTGATGAATTTGGACGAAGAAGTAGTATATCATAGAGCGTGTGGTGAAGACTGATCAGACTGTGCAGATGCGCAAGGGCTGATCTGAATCTTCACTAAACATACAGATCTGTTTGTAGAAATAACTGTGTTTCAGAAAATTCAGTTTGTGTGATTGCAGAAAATAAATATTTATATTTTTGAATACAATTATTTTTTTAAATTTCTTACCAGATTTATTACATAGGGCTCCATCAGTAAGTAGGGTAAGGATTCAGTGTGTGAAGTGTTCTCATTTACTTCAGAAAATAAATAAATAAATAAATAAATTACAAAAAAAATATTTCAATTTTATATTTCTATTTCAGTTTTTTAAAAACAACAACACTTTTATATTTTAGAAAAACTATCAAAAAGTAAATGAATGAACAAATAAAGTGATACAACACAAACCAACAAATTAAATGCAAAATTTGCAAATGAACTTATTTGGTTCTAAAGTAACATAACAAATACTTCTCAATTATATGAATCATCCCTTAAAGGACCCCACCTAAGGAGACTTAACATCCTTATAATGACCACATAATCACTTAGATAAGATAAGCCTTTGATGTGCGCTCTGTTATCAGGACTGTATATTAAGGTTGATCATGAGAGTGGGGTCTAGCCAAATAGCCAAAACTGAAATATGATCAAAAGCAGTGTTAGAAATTAAGGTCACGGACTGCCAAAATTTACAGAGCGACTAGGTGGTTCTCTTCGAATGTAGTTCGATATTTCCAAACTTTTTGCCTGTTTCTGAAGTGTTTTGCCTTCTTTGATGCCAAATTTAGGCAATGCTGCGGCAATAGGAATTAGCAAAACTGCATAATTTAAATGGTTGCTTTGAATATGAAAGTAGAAAATCATTGCCTTACATTCTGTGCCTTTTTTTTCATGATAAGTAAAATCTATCTCGCCAAGCACTAAGTTCTCTCTCTCTCTCTCTCTCTCTCTCTCTCTCTCTCTCTCTGTGTGTGTGTGTGTGTGTGTGTGTGTTTTTTTTCTAATTATACAGACTAATGTCAAAGTTGCTCTGTATTTTATGAAACGCGTGTATGAAATGGAAAAAAAAGTTTGTTTTTGATTATAAACTTAATGTCTATATTTACACGATTACGTATTTTATCCTAATTCCGAAATACAAGGCGGGTAACCTACGTCATAGTCAAATATTGAATAAATATTGAAAGTGACTATAAAAAAATGGATATATTTCTCGATTCAAAACAGAATGTCAAAGTCTTTATAAGGTTAAGGACATGCTCATATAAAGTAGCAAACTCCAAATTATCTATCCATGTAGACGTGATCTTGTGAAACCTTGTCGATTCTGAGAACATTCAACTACAAATGCGTTTTTATCGCCGGATACAGTAACATTTCGGAAAATTAATCATGACAATAAACAAGTGTAATATTTCACCACCTACAAGTTCGGCGACATAAAATATGTCTTCGAATTCTTACAGTTAATACATTCTGTTAAAATGGAACGTATATAGACCTTGGGCCGACCATAGACCCCTCCCCTCCCACCCCCACCCCCACACCCACACAAGGGGAATTTTGTACACTATGATTTTCTAAAACTACATTATATAAGAAACAAAATGGCACATGTAAGCCCTCTGGCGATGGGGGCGTTTACGTGCAACAGCCATGTTACTATCGTTACCCCTCAAAACAATAGACATACTTTGATGTAAATACTAAACTATTTATATTCTTACTTGCTAACATGCTATTTGCTACAAATGCATGTGGTTTTAAAAAGAACGGTATCTTGATATGTTGGCCTTTCAATTACTTGTGACATAACTGTTACAAATATTACTAAAAGTCAAAAACATCATATATAAGTTTCCTGATACACCGTTTTGGCTGACTGTGACCAGTCAGTGATTATAAATTTAATCTAAAGTTGTTTTACAATAGATAAACACTATATATCCTCTTTGTAGATTAAGAAATGAAACCAAGCTAGTTTGACTAAGCAAATGACATAAGGAACGATAGTTTCTTTAAAACAGCCTAAACTTCTTATCTGAAAAGTATGGTTATTTTAAACTTTTTAACATCTAATTAGCTGTGGTTGCAATTAGTTCGATATATTTAATTATCATGATTGGACTAATGCATTATAAGCTTTGAATAAATGCTTTATACACTTCTTAATGTTTCTTATGTTACTTTTTTCAGTGATACTTTATCTATATCGTATAAATGCCTGTTTATATTTTGTACATAAAGGTGAAGGGACATCAGCTCTAAAATTCTTTTTAATAACATACAAAGTAAATTATATCTCAAATACCTTTATACTTTTGTGAATTAAGTCAAATAAAAAAACCTCGCCAATCCTCTACTGAATGATATTTGTTTCTTTAAAATATATAGTAACATGTACTCTATGACAAATACAGAAATATCTCCATTTCCATACATACTTACATGATATTAGCTCTTTATTGCTTATCTTCTATGCATAAAGCGGATACTCTTAAACTTAAATCCATCTAGACTGCCAGAAATATTTCGCACTTAATATTGTTACACATGTTATATGTCAATTTAAGTGCTGTGATATCAGAACATTGTTTCCTATAGACAGTGTTTACAGGAGAAAGCTCTCCATAAGTAAAAATACTACATACTTTCCTAATCTCAACTAAAAAGCATGAATAAAGTGAAAACAAACATTCTGAGGGCATCAATTTATTCAAAGAGAACTATTTCATAATTTATTTACATAAAAACGCAATGGTAATCACAATGACATATATCAACACTATACTGCATTTTAAGTCATCTCTAAGATGCAGACAAATACATAGCATACACTATTTGGCACTTCTCTGTTGCCACAGTGTATAAAATAAAACATTTTATGCTGGTTAGAAGACAGTTTGCTTAAAAAAATCTGCTTTATTATTAAATACCTTGTAAAAAACCCATATAGGTCAGTCATACATTATATAATATTACGGCATTAGATGAATGATTACCATATTTATCATCTTTATAGTGGTAAGAAAACTTTTATTGATATAAAATTATACAAGAGTACTGTTATTTTTATTAGTGATATTAGTAATGAGAATAACACACAACAACATTAATGTAAACGATTTCCATTTTGTTTGTTACTATAAAATAGACCTCCAAAATGTGTAATTGATAATCAAAATGGTGATAGTATGAAATAACTAAGAGGACTAATTTTGTCTCTGAGCCTTATCTAAATGGAGATAATATAAAATAACTAAAATGACTGGTTGTGTCTCTGGGTCTTATATGCCTTACGACATAGCTGCCAAGACACTATAATGAGGTAAGGCCTTCTTCGGTCCCTACCTCTGATATACCGTCTATTACTAGATTATTTTAATGACAAGATAAGATAGAGTATTTAAAAAAAAGGTAAGCGAAAAGTCCAGGGAGTGCCACAATCACAAACCGCAGCCCTTCCCAGACACCAAGAGGAAGAGGAAACCGACAAATCCAAACAAGCACAAATCGAACAAACGTACGAAAAGAACTAAGATTAGCTCTCTCTTCCCCAAGCGAAGTAATCGCAATGCTAAAAGGACTGAAAAACACAATAACAAAATGACACAAGGTAAGACATAAAACAAATCGCCTCGTAGAATAAACCACAAGGCAACAAAGAGTAAGACTAACACTGGAACCACCGCCTTAGAACGGTCAGTAGAGAAAACCACAGGGGCTGGGGATGGGGGTGGGGTATCTGGGAGGCTTAAAGCACTTTTACAGCTAGCCAACTTCACCCTGGGTCCCGATGCTACTCTTAGTACAGAAGTACATAAAAATTCGGTTCGCATAAAATCATATATACTCAGTCAATGCATCAAAGCGAAAACATAAAAATCAAATTAATCACTATAATAAACAAAGACGAGTACTCATGGCTAATTTTACTGTATGCCAGAGTAAATGAAAACCAATAGTTGAACCACGGCGGGCTAAACTCTCACCTTTTATTTCCATTGCAATTTCAGACATGAAACTGACCTACTGCCTGCTGATTATCAATGATTCTGTTAAGGTGAATTATTTTTTACCAAATATTTTCATTTACCTAACATGTCTGGTAACGTATGTTACACAATTGTGACTACTATCCTTAATCAGACTCCTTGCATAGTTTTATTTTGACTGTTACAACTTTTATTGAGTTTCTAAACCTTACCAAAATAGACAAACGATGGATTTTCATTACTATTATTCAAGTCCCATGTTCCTTAAGGCCGTTTTCCTTGTGTCCAGACACTGGTCATATTTGAGACATACTCTGGCGCTTAGACTACAACTTCTGCTGCTCTGTTCAGAATGCATATTCTGACACTAAGAATAACTTTTCTAGGTCCTCTCATAGAGTTAAAACCAAAGTCACATGAAAGTATGTGATGTTGACTATAGCTCATTATATCAAACAATATTGATCTGATTTTTATTCACGAGTTTCAGCTAAATACCGGTAGTTTATGTCATAATAGAAAAATGAAATGATGTATATATAAAACAGATGAAAATCAGGTTGCATACCACTGTTGTTTTCAACATAAGAGTGAAGTTAATCTCTAAAGATGCTAGAGTCACTGAATTGCTCTGGTATATACTTAATTTCATTGGGCTATGTATAAAAAAAAACAGGTAAGAGAAAAGTCCAGGGAGTGCCACAATCACAAACCGCAGCCCTTCCCAGACCCCAAGAGGAAGAGGAAACCGACAAATCTAAACAAGCACAAACCGAACAAACGTACAAAAGCACTAAGATTAGCTTTCTCTTCCCGTAGCGAGGTAATCGCAATACTAAAAGGACTGAAAAACACAAGAACAAAATAACACACGGAAAGACATACAACAAATCGCCTTTGTAGATTAAACCACAAAGCAACAAGTAGTAAGACTAACACTGGGACCACCGCCTTAGAACGGTCGGTAGAGCAAACCACCGGGGGGTTTAAAGCACTTTTACAGCTAGCTAACCACCCTGGGTCCCGATGTTACTCTTAATACATAAAAATTCGGTTCGCATAAAGGCTCCCAACTCAGTCAATGCATAAAAGCGAAAACATAAAAATCAAATTAATCACTATAATAAACAAAGACGAGAACTCATGGCTAATTCTACTGTATGCCAGAGTAAATGAAAACCAATAGTTGAACCACGGCGGGCCAAGCCAAAGACATATCGTCAAGCCCCAACCCACTGGTTAAAGTTTTACGAAGAGGCCGTCATTGAGTCTGAGGCCCGAACCGCCGTCGTGCAATTAAAGAGTGATGTTTCTATATTTGCCTTATGTTACACACTTATTTTTAAGGATAGTTGTTTTCTGTACATTTAAAAGATAAAATAACACTATTTGTTTTGAGGAAAATTATATTACGGTAAGGCAAAGTGCTATATGATTTATTGTATGTAATCTTAATATATCAGCCTGGTTGAACGCTCAGTCTGACCAGTCTTTGCAGTCTGTTTGAAGAAAGCTGAGGTCCTTTGCTATTCATTGAGCACACAAGGAAGACATTGACCAGTCATCGCTGTGTTCATAAGCCCTATATGTCCTGCGGTAGTGAACATTGATAGTGAACATTTTGTTTTCATGATAGTGAACATTTTGTTTTAATCAGAACTACATGTAAATGCTTCTCTGGTATTAAATACATGCATTTCTTGGCATGAGCTATGCTTGTACCAATATTGTTTAATTAGAAATAATGTTTTATGTTACATACATTAAACATGTAACATTTGTGATCAACTTCATAATGTGCAATGTTTTAATATATAGATTTGGAGGTCATAAACAAAACTCATCAACAAAAATCAGTGTAGAAAGCTACAATATGGATCTTCGTAATATACCAATACAATTCTTGATTTGCATAGGTTAGTTAGATTGCAGATAAATGAATTACCTACGTAAACACCTGATAATGTAACCAAAATAAATAAGGCGAAAGTGCCATTTTTATCTTTTTCATTCTGAAAATATGAATTTACAGAACTTTATTATTCTAAAACTTAGTATTAATTCAAGTAATAAAGGTATAGGTAAAGACCTCTACAGAGACAAACACCCCTAAGAATTAAGACATAAAGGTGTTACACATGTTATCATTGATAAATTATTAAGCAGAGTCATGTGAAGGTCTGACATATAATTCATCTGTATATATTTTATTTAGACATAAAGAAGTGATAAGCATTTGCCATACATTAAAAACTTCAGGACAGTATTCAGTATTTTATGCAAAAGTGGCCATAATGCAGATAGCAACTTTACTGTTAACAGTATTGAATGTATATAACTGACGAATGTATATAACTGACAAGACTTGCTGCATTAAATTTGGAGAATTGGAAATGCTTACAAAAACTTCAAAAGAATAAAAAACAGAGGCATTAAAAACTGATGCAGAATACAATACAGAAAACCACCAAATCCACAATATGTATATATTTTAGATGTTACCTACGTTACTATGGGCAGAATAATATGGCAGAGACAGCTTTTAATGCACCTATGTATCTCATATTACTAAAATATGATGCTTCAAATAAGAAGACACTTTATTTGTACAACCAACTTCTAGGCTGCATTTGGTGTGATAACACGTGAAAATGATTTTTTGAATGTAACATTTCACCGTGGGGTGACATTGCTTAACACCTAATAACTGACAAAGCATAATGACTAGAGAGATCATGTTTGTAGCTTTGGAAAAGGAATTTAAATACATTGTCACAAATTACAAAGTTAAGGTCAAAGGGGCAATGTACAATCTACGAAAATGAGCTGTACGAGTTAAAATACTCATTTCTAAAAGACACCGTAGAAAATGTAACATGTGTAACACCGTGTAAGGCCAAAAGGAATTTTCAAACATCACATTTTGTAGCTAATGGACTGTTCTGTAACTTCATATATTTAGTTGTATCATACAATTACTTTTGCTCCAATTCTCATAGGTTTAATAGTTTCCTATTGTATTATACTTTTTGTAGGTGTAACGAATGTAACAGACTGTAACTGGGTAATGCCCACATCGCCAGATAGCTAACATGCTGCAAAATACTTGCAAGATAATAGGCTATAAGAAAAACATAGTCTACAAAATTTACCCTGTTGGGATGGAAGGGAGGGGGAGGGGTAAACTATAGCTGGCCAGCGGCCTTATATGTCATGGTTCTGAAGCATAGACTCTGAATTATTAAAACGATGCCCATCATTACACCAATGACACACGGAGGTACCCTTTACATCTTTTTCGAAAATTGCAGATACCCTTTACATACTCTCCAAGCTCTTCTAGCTTTCAGTGGATGCGTTTCCTTCCTTTTCTAGAATTAATCTATATGTATATATATTGTCTGTTAACCCTTAAAGCTCCAGTCACAACTATTGTCGTCTGCTTTGTCATCTGCTTGTAATTTTAAAAGTCATTTTTGCAAACAGTGTGGACCCAGATCAGACTGCTGCTTTAGGAGCAGTCTGATCAGGGTCCACACTGTTTGCCTGTATGCAAAACTAGGTTTGAAAAGTCTGCAAGAATATTCAGCAGACGACATAACAGACGACATTTTCAGATGCAGTTTTTCTTGGCGCTTTAAGGGTTAACTTGCTTATTGCAGCATAGATATGTAAGTAGGATTTGTAATTTCTGAAATTTCTGTCATTGAAATCCCTCATATATTTTATACATTTTTGTAAATGTTCTACAGCCCATTGTTTTTTTTTTTTTGTTTTTTTTTTTTTGTTTTGTTTTTGTTTTTGTTTTTTTCAAATGGTCAATACTTGCTATTTGCCAGACAGCTTTTCTTATAAAACGAGAAACGGAATGGTAGGCAATGTTACATGTAATGAAAATTCGCTTCTTCGAAGACGCTGAAACAGACCTTGTAAGAGGTGACGACATGTGTTAAGGATAAGTTATACCCAGCCTAAATATTTAGTTTTTTTTTATTAAATAATTATACATCGTTCTTATATGTGGAAAGTTAAAAAAACTATAAATCTTATTTAATCCATTCAACCTAGCAGACTATAATCAATACGTGTGTAAACAGTGTATGTCCAGATGAGACGGTTCGTAACGAGCCGTCTCATCAGGATCTACACTGTTTGCCATTCTGCTTTTGATTTTAAACTGAAACCCCTATTTGCATCAGTGGACAAGTCCAAATTCAGAAATGGAAGGGTCCACTTCTGAAACTCAGGAATGAAAGGGTTAAGGCAGAAAACAAAACAAAAAATAAAAAATAAAATAAAAAATAAATAAATAAATAAATAAATAAATAAATAAATAAATAAATAAAAAAAATAAAAAATAAAAAAAATAAATAATAAAAAAAATTTCCTACCACACCAAACATCTACATTGTTCAATTATATGTCAAGCTACTGTCAATTGTTTTTGTTTTTTTTTATGGAGTGGCTATATACAGACGTCTGTAAATAGCGTTTATACGTTAAATGGCATACAGAGGTAAAAGTAAATTGGTGCTACACTAAATGGAAAACTACATACCTTTTATAGAATTCGAAAACGTAATTGTGATAAGAATTATCCAAACTTGCATGTTGGAAAATAATATTACTGTTTCGAACAAACATCAGACTTTATATGTCCCATTTGACTCAACCACGATATCTCGGGATAAGAGAAAAGGGTCCTTATCATGTATGGGCAACGTAGACACTGATCAGACTGCGCATTTGCGCAGTCTGATCAGTGTCTACGTTGCCCACTTATTTAGAATATAGTAGTGAATATAGTGATCAGAGAAGTCACTGAGGCAGACTGCAGACTGGTATTTGCATTTGTTACTTCTATATGGCATAAGGGCCTTTTTCACTGGTTGCGGCAGTCAGCCATGTAAGCTTTATTACTGGTTATACGTGGACAGGCTACTCGAGGCACACACAGCAATCCAGAAACATTTATACAAACAACTGATATTTGGCTCACAAAAAAAGTGCCAGACCAACGAAGAGTCCACTCAGGACGATCAATTTCTACGCATTTATAGCAGGCATTATATGAACGTCTTAAAATTATTATACCAAACAGTGTAGACCCTGCACGGATTTTTCGGACCCAGAGTTTGACCCGTTTCTACCCTGTTCGTGAAATAACACAACTATTTTAACACGAAGTGGCTCCATTCTGTCCATTGTCTAACGCATTACGAGCACGGAGATATCTTGTTTGTTCTTCAGGTTTATAAATATGTGTCTATACTTACCAGTGGTAAAATTAGGTAATTGTCAATTATACATAGAATCGATCTCCCGTTACATAAACATAATTCAATTTATTTTGTTTGCATGTTGCAGAGGAGTTAACGCATGCTAGAAAAATATCAGCACACGCCATTTTGATTATTATTATTATTATTATTCTTTTTTTTCTAGAAACTAGGTTGTGACAGTTCCTTAGGAGACAATATGTATGAAACGTAAAGGTCTATTTTTGTGATAATTAACAAAAAATCTCGTCAATTTCTCGTCAGCTGATTTAGCTACAATGTAAAAGAGGTGTAAAGGTGAATATAGTTTGTAGTGTCAGAAATAGTATTTATTTGTGGAAGCAAATAATAACTGATCGCAACGTTAGAAATATACCTTCAGACATGTGTGTCCAGCGAAGATTCAGATCAGCCTGCGCATTCGCGAAGCCAGATCAGAATCTTCACTGGGCGCATTTTGGAAAGCCAAGGAAGCAAAATTTCTTCATATGGAGAATAAAATCTCTGCGCAGACTGCGTGGATGCGCCGGTTGATTTGAGTCTTTGTTGGACGCACATGTTAGAAGGTACGTTTTCTTAGGTTGCGGTTCAATTTCAAGCCATTGTGTTTGCATATTGCAGAGAAGTTAATGTATTTCAGAAGTAGTAGCTATTTGCCGAAGAAAATTATAATTACAGCGGACCCTTGTTACAACGGCAGCATTTGTTCCCAAAGATGTTGCTATTAAAATGAATTTGCTGTTGTAAGGGATCCTTAAAAGCAGCAGAATACTATGTACGAAAGGCTTGTTTTAGTCTTATATCCTCACAGAACATATGTTATTGATATTTGTTAGAATCGTCTCAGACTGACAGATATCCAAAACATGTGTCTCTTTAAAGTATTATATAATGTCCTTGCATAAGTTCTCATTAACTGCTATCTCTTGGGCGAAGTTTTCGTGCCAGTCAAATTATCACTTTAACGGGGTGTCGTTTTATCGAATGTCGGTATATCACTGTATATACAATGTAGTGTGCTCCAAAAAATTGACCCGACTCGCTGTTCTGTTGTGTGCCTGGTATATACAGAAAGTTCTTAGTTAACCTGCCAGAAAAGGAAAAGACGCTTATTTTTCGAGTTGATGGCATTGTTGAGTAGAAGTGTTTCATAGCTGCCAACATAAGGGCGGGTATGTCCGGATCACAGTACGGCTGGACGCCATCGCGGCTTTGACCTTATAAGGTTAGAATATTGGTCAAAGGTCAACGAGTGCACAATTTTATATATATATTTTTTTTTTTGCAATTTATTAATTTTGAGTACATTTTAGGCCCTCTGGTGTTCCGAATCCAACAATTTCTTTTGGTAAGATGTAAAAGCACATACTGAGTCATTTTTTTATGTTGGTGTATGTTCATGCGTTTGCCATCGCAATTCTGTCCGTCCCACATAACTAAAACAAAGAAATAAAATAAACAAAAAATAATCTTGTCGAATAAACCATTAGACCTTTAGCCGGCTATAGAGCCCCCAGGTGGAATTATGTACATTATAATTTTCTAAAGCTACATAATATAAGAAACAAAATGAGAGATGGTGGCTCTCTTGCGGTGATAGCGTTTGTGTGTAATAGCTATGTTACCAACGTTACCCTCAAAACAATAAAAAATATATTGGGGTAAAGTATACATAGTCTTACTTACTAGCATGCTATATGTTATTAATACATGCTGTTTTATGCAGACAGCTATCTAAACGTGTTTAACTGATGATGGCTTGTGATACTGTTACATAAGTTACTAATAGTCATAAACCTCATATATATTTCATGATACAACTTGTTGAAATACTTTAAGCGGTCAGTGACTAGAAATTTAATTTCATGCCGTATAACAAAAGAGAAATATGGTATGTATACATTGTACACCAAGAAACGGAAACAATCCAATTACACTTAGCAAATGACAAGGCACGATAGTTACAGTTAAAGAGCTTAAACTTCTTTTCTGTAACTATTGTTATTTCAAACTTCTTAACATTATATATGCTGTGGTTGCACTTAGTTCAATGTATTCAACGATTATGATTTGTTATATTCATAAAGGCTTTTAATAAATGCTTGATGCATTTCTTTTTGTTATGTCTGTTACTTTTTGAGTGCTTCTTTGTCTACATTGCATAAATGGCTGTTGATATTTTGTATATGAATATGAAAGGAAATCTGATTTAAAATTCTTTTAGTTATAAAAAATAATGAATTATTTCCCAGATGCCTTTACACACTATAGTATAGTAAGTTAAGTGTCAGAAAACCCTGGTCAAACGTCTGCTGGGGCACATGATTGATAATTTTATCTTTAAAAGAATAAAATGGAGCCTATAACAAGCAAAAATTCCCTTTTCATGCATACTTACATGCTATGAGCTCTTGTTTTACTCACGTTCTCTACATAAAGCGGATGTTCCAAAACCTTAATCCGTCTACACTGTCTGCAGTATTGTACACTTCATATTGCTACACACATTATATGCCAGTTTGAGTGCTGTAATATCAGAATAGTTGCTTATAGGCAGTGTTTGCAGGAAAATCTCTTCAGTACAGCTCCATTAATAAAAAAATACTGAATACTCTCCTAATATCTACACAGAACCATGGATAAATTGAAACATGCAATATTCTGAGGGCACAAACGATTCAAGGGAACTTTTATTATTTGCGTTTAACACAAAAATGCGGTGGTAAACAAGATGATAATAATATCACCTATGCATCAACACTACAGTTTTAAGTCGTCTCTAAGATGGAGTCTAATGCACAGTCTGCACACTTGGACACTTTTCTGTTGCCACAGCGTATAAAAGTAAATGTTTTAATGTGAATGATTGTGACACTCCCTGGACTTTTCTCTTACCCTTTTTTACACTGGCTAGAAGACAGTTTGGTTCAAAAGAAACTGCTATATTATGAAATATAATTTAAAAACCAACACATTTTGATCAGTCATACATAACAAAATTCGAGGAATTTCAAATTAATTAAACGTTTGCTATTATATATCAGACATACTCGTACAGTGATAAGATAACCATTATAAGTATAAACAAAACTTTATTATGTAAGTAATAAGGGTAACACACAATAGCATTAATCTTAACAGTTTCCATTTGCTTTGTTGCATAAATAACTTTAAAAGAGACTTCCAAAATGTGTACTTGATGGTCAAAATGGTGATAGTGTAAGAGTAGCTGAAAAGAGTGGTTGTGTTGCTAGACCTTATATGTATAAGGCAGAGTCTGAATTACATTTAGCAGCCAAGGGGGTGTAATGAGATATTGAAAAACCTCTCTCCTCCCTGATACACCATTTATTAATAGATTACTCCGGTGCAAAGATAAGATGTGGCATCTTATTGTCTCCTTTTAGTTCCATTGCAATTTTAATAGTTTGAATAGTTTTGTTCATGAGTTTTAAGCTAAGTACTTTATTATGTTATAATAAAAAAAACATGGATAAAAATCATGCACGGACCAGTGATAACAGATGAAAAGTTGTACACCTAATATTACACACTTATCCTTTAGGATGATCCTTTTCTGTATATTTTAGAGAGCAACACTATTAGTTTTCGGGAAAATCATTTAACCGTAATGCAAGGTGTTATATTATTTATAATATGTGACTTAATGTCTTTTAACCACAGTATGACAAAACCAACAAATGGCCCAAGCCAAGGGAAGACTCAGATCAGCCTCAGCATCTACTCAGTCTGACCAGTCTTTGCTGTCTGCATGAAGAAATCTGGGAACCTTAGCTGTTCATTGAGCGCACAACGAATTCATTTAACAGTCATCAATGGGTTCCCAGTCCTTGTATGTCATGCAGCAGTTTTGGAACTGCTTACCAAAGAATGTTTAGATACTACAAAATACAGGTACTAAATACTGATGCAGAATACCATACAGAAAACCTAAAGCCACACTATATAGATATTTTAGATATTACTTACGTTATTTTGGTCAGAATGATACAACACCCACAGGTTTTAATACACCTATGTATCTCGGTTTACTCAGATATAATGCTATAATAAGAATTCATTTTATGTTTTTCTACGAAAATGATTTATTTCTATATTGCCTTTATCAGTGGGGTAACTTTGCTTAACTCCAAATAAATGACAAAGTATAAAATATATGGAGAGATTTTTACAGCTTTTTAAAGAATAGCTAAATATCTTATTATGAACTGAACAGTTATATGGCCAGTGCACAATCTAAGAAAATGGACTATCTGAGCTAAAAACTTATTTATTTCTAAAGGATAGAGTAGAATATGTAACACCACGTAAGGCCAAAAACAAAAAGAAAGAAAAAAAAATTAACCATCACATTTTGTAACTAGTGGACTGTTCTGTAACTTCATATATATTTAGTTTGAACATTTATTACTTTAGCTCCAGTACTCATAGGTTTAATAGTTTCATATGGTGTTATATGTTTGGTGGGGTAACAAATGTAACAGGCTGTTACTCGGTAATGCTGCCATCACAAGGAGGTGAACATACTGATAAATATTCCCTAGATAACAGGCTTTAAGAAAAATATGGCCTAAAAACTTCACCATTGGGTTGAGGTAAACCGTAGCTGACCAGCGACCTACATGCCCAGATCACATCAGCTTAACAGTGACAATTAAATAAAATTTTGCTTATATCAATGATTTTTTTTTTTCGATTTCTAAACCCCATGAAAAATACAAAAAGCAAATAAATCACAGCAAAAGTCTTTTTAAATGTTAACATGAATTAAAACTAGGCTTTAAACTAAGCTTGTAGCAATAACTTGCATACATTCGTCTGTAAATACCAAAATCAGCATTTTGCACTCATTTGACCTTTGACCTATATTTTGAACCTCAGAAGCAAAATACATCTTGGCATCCACCCCTATCATCATCAGTGAGCTTTTGCATGGATGCCAGCTTCTACTAAAATGCCATCAGAAGTTACATTTTGCTTACGTGGCAGGCTAACTATCTGTTTGTTAAAGCAGATTGGACTCGAACCAATTTTAGTCTGGAGACACAAGAAAGGGAAATTGACAAACAGTGCAGACCCAGATCAGACATCGCATTCTGCGGCGTCTGGTCAGGGTCTTAACTGTTTGCCAATAGTTTAGCCATTTTCCTGTAGGAATATTTAAATCACATCGTCTGACATACCTAAAAAAGAAATTCGACTCTTCCAATATATGCTGGGGAGTTCATTCAGTCTAAATCGGGTTAAAGGTAATGTATATGCTAGTTATCTGTGCAGAGTATAAAGCTTCGAACTGGGCCTTGCGCTAATCAAACAAAGGGTAAGAGAAAAGTCCAGGGAGTGCCACAATCACAAACCGCAGCCCTTCCAAGACCCCAAGAGGAAGAGGAAACCGACAAATCCAAACAAGTACAAACGTACGAAAAGCACTAAGATTAGCTCTCTCTTCCCCAAGCGAGGTAATCGCAATACTAAAAGGACTGAAAAACACAAGAACAAAATGACACACGGAAAGACATACAAAAAATCGCCTCGTAGAATAAACCACAAAGCAACAAAGAGTAAGACTAATACCGGGAATAAGAACGGTCAGTAGAGCAAACCACCGGGGGGTTTAAAGCACTTTTACAGCTAGCTAACTTCACCCTGGGTCCCGATGCTACTCTTAATACAGAAACACATAAAAATTCGGTTCGCATAAAGGCTCCCAACTCAGTCAATGCATCAAAGCGAAAACATAAAAATCAAATTAATCACTATAATAAACAAAGACGAGTACTCATGGCTAATTCTACTGTATGCCAGAGTAAATGAAAACCAATAGCTGAACCACGGCGGGCCAAGCCAAAGACATATCGTCAAGCCCCAACCCACTGGTTAAAGTTTTACGAAGAGACCGTCATTGAGTCTGAGGCCCGAACCGCCGTCGTGCAATTAAAGAGTGAAGCATAGCCATCAACAATGATTGGGTTGACAACTAGGCATGCAGTTTTGTTACCAGGCATTGTTTTGTAAATTATCATATTGACCTTAAGTAACGGGATAGGCAGGTCTGAGAAAACCGTGTTGATCCACAGATCGCGGCGTCTGATCAGAATCTACACTGGTTACCACTCATACAGCAATTTTAGATATATCAACAGGCAGTCAGATGGATGGAGTTGTACAATTTTAGGACAAGTATAGTAAGGAATTAGGCTATCACAATATTTATGGTAAATACTTAAGTATGGTAAGTAAGCGCCTATCATTTTTATCCGCATTTATGATAAGGTCCGATGTCTCGTGAAAGAGCTCGTTTTTGTTAAGCACGCCGTGTGCTTTTGGCGGTATTTAATTATACAGTTTAATAACGAACTGAGTTCAACCTATACACCTTGAGCAAGCGATATTTTGAAGGAATTTGACCCAGCTACCAGTCTCTGCCTTATTGACGATAAAATACATGATAAACGCTATGAATGCCGGAGAAAAATCAGCATATTTTGAAATATTGTTATTTTTTATTCTAATATTTTAAAAACCAAGTCTCCGATTTTCGTTCTTGTCTGTGTTCTTTTTTCTAGAGGCAATCTTTCAGATTTTTTTTACTTCACTGCAGTTTGTGTTGTGTTAAGTGCCGTGTGGTGGCCGTAAAATGGCTCGCCATACTTCACCATAATGCAGATTGTATCTTTATTTCTTTTGGGATCATTCAGCGCATTTTGGTTACTTTCAAAATCAAATACCACTTAAGCCGGCGCTAGGAGGCGTATGCAATTTCGCAAACTACATTGCTGCATATGAAGAGGCTTAATAAACCCGAGTCTCTGATTTTCGTACTTTTGCGTGTTCTTTGTTTCCAAAGGAAACCTGTAAGGTTTTTATTAATATCTGAGCACAAAGCGTATTTATACAATACTGCAAATACAGAACTGTATTCTGGAACCCTGATGTGTGTTTATTAACTCTTTCACTGCCACAGCGAAAATAATAGGTTTTTGCAAACAGCCGTCTCATCTGGATCATCGCTGTTTGACATTCAGTCTATCAACTTTACATATAAAAGTCTTTCCAAGTGATGGTTTGTTGAAATAAATAATTTTGCACCGAAATAGTTAATGCACTTGTATATCTCTGTGTCTGTGTTTGCTCATCTGTCAAGTTAGAAACAATCGTAACGGTAACTGTAGATATTCTAAAGGTCGAAGGCAATAAAACGGCAAAACGGCATTATTATTTTTTTTTCATCAGCAACGTTGTTTGAGAAACAGATGAGCTCTAGCAGTGATTTGTTGAATAAAACTTCACCGTTTGAAGGTCCGTTGTAAAGTAGATCAAGCCATGAGTGCGAAGCGCGAGTGATTTATCTGCTTAACAACTGACCAACGAACTGTGATTTATTAATCAGCACATTACACGATATAGCTGATCTATATTTCGATTCTGACAGACTCAAAGTCGACGACAATGATAATATTTCCTTTAGACTCTCCAAACTATGCGCTATTGTTTGAAGGAAGCCCACCCATACTTTTGTCTCTAATACATGCATTTACCTGTTTTATAACGTATCTCATGCAAAACAAGTAGATAAATAAACAAGTAAACCAAAAAACAAAACAAAAAATAAATAATAAAAAAAAACAACAACAAAAAAAACAAAAAAAAAACGTTACACCGTCTACCATCAAGTGTGTTCACATGGATCACGACAAAAAGTTGTAAACTGACTTATTCAGATTAGAACACCAAGCTTTGAAAACAAAACAGAGTAGGTTAATAAAGTACACTTCTTTATTATATGTTTGATTTATCAATGTTGTCATTACTTCCTAATAGCTTTTAACTCGTTCACTGCCATAATCATGGGCTTTTGCAAACAGCGTAAATCCAGATGAGACGGCTCATGATGAGCCATCTCATCTGGATCTACACAGTTTGACATTTAGTCTTTCAATGCTACATATAAACTTCTTTCTAAGTGCCAGTTTGTTTTAAAACAGGCAGACGAAAAATGTCGTCTGAAATTTGGCGCCGAAAGAGTTAAAGGGACTGGACACACATGGTAAATTTTCCGCCAATTTTTACAAGCAAGAGATTTTCACATAGCCCCGTCTTAAAAGGGATCTACTCTGGAGGGAAAGACTTTGCTCCCACGGGGAGCAAATTATTTCTCTCAGAAAAGACCCGTTTCAGAAGGGTCACAAACAATTTTGGCATAGTTATTTCACCTAAATGTATCCATTTCCCTTAATTCTTCAATTTCTTGCCCTATTCTTATAACATAATAAACGTCTTCAGAATAAACCTCATTATCATTATCATGAATAAAGCTCATCTTATTGTATGTGGACTCCTCATTTATCATAATTACATAGATTTTGAACGTGTATGGCTTTTTGTCACATTAGCTTCATTAGTGGTTGCTGTATTTGCCTTTATAATAAAATCTGTGCGATCGTATCGGTCCAGTCTACGTGTATCAGTTTTAACAAAGTGGCACAGCTTATCATAATCGTTAATATCATCATCTGATGGTTGTTCAAAACTATCTTGCTCAGTATCATCTGTATTAACTTTGAACACAGACTGTTCCGAATTCTCCAAAACTTTGTCGCATAAATTGATATTTCTGTAGCGGCAAATATCGGAATTTTTTCTTCTGCTTTGTTTGAATGAATAATATTCAGAATAATCACTTTTAACAATTCTTATTCCGAGCTTCTTTTGTATACTTTCGGGTATATTGTCTAATCCTCCTTCGAATGTAGCCCGATTCGCAACACACTTTGAATGAGGCTTTTCAGAAAAAATGCCATCCGTTGCTGAGGATATTTCATAATCAGATTCAGTTTCTACTTTACCAGTACCGATGCATTTCCTCTGGGTTTGCGTCTTTGCTTGAAGACAGGTATCAGTATCCTCATAAGATGACCCCCGCCTTAATGTTTTTACTGGCTCCTTGGTACTTTTGCATGCACTGTCACTGTTTTTGAGCTTTAGAGAACCGTCTTCTTTTTCTAATATATGATAGAAATTCATACAGCCATCCTGAACTGCTGATTTACTGGTATTAGAAAGAGTGTCTACTGCATCGTCTTTGAGTACACTTTCGATTTCTCTTTGATACATTATTAATTTACACTCATCGTATGTCTCAGCATATTCGTCTGTGTCATCATAATTTAAAGCATCTGATGGTGTAGAGTACTCTTCTAGTTCGATTACCTCCACTGAAAATAAGTCAAAGACATGCATTTTTTAACCTTATGCTCGTAATATACAAAGACATACATTATTTAACCTTTTGATCATTATATTTCTACGTCTTCAGAACTTTAGACGGATGCCAACGAGGACTTGAGAGACAATTTCGAGTGTATACAGTGGGTATAATGAAGGTTGGAGGAGGGATCAGGAAGCGACCCCGCCCCTCTCCACTCTCTCTCTCTCTCTCTCTCTCTCTCTTTCTCTCTTGACCATGTGAACGATCAGATTATTTTCTTTAACTTTTTTTTTTAATTAATATCATCCATATATCACATCTGTTTATTTTTATTGGTGAGGTGGAGGGAAGGGGTTGAGCAAAGTTAGTTAATGTCACTCTTTGTTCTTTGTTTAGTATTATACAGGATAATCAAGAAGAAAGGAAAGAGCATCGCAAACGTCACTGCAAAACATTCATGTTATAACCTATCTTTTCGTAACAACTGACAATCTTCTTGAATTGTTCCGAGAAATCAGTATTACCAAGAATCCTTCGGAATTTATTGAATAAGTCGCCATGAAATTTGGGTTCCGACAAACTCCGAAAACAGAACAAACAACGGAGAGAAACTGTCACAGAAAATGTCACCATGGACCGGTGAACAGGAAATATGTTCAGAGGTGGTTAAACATTGTATTATGGACGTCCTTCCCCTATTCTTACGTAGACCTGAACCTGAAATGTATGGTAATTTGTTTATAAATTAAAACAACTATAGATATAATAACTTTCGAACATTTCAAGAAGCTAATTACTAAAGTTCATAACATGGACAGTATGCAAAGCACGGTAAGTTATCAAACCCTTTACTATTGGTAACAAACAATGCCGACTTCCTTAACCATTTCACCTCTGAGTTTCTGTACGAAGTGGAATTTCCCATTTGTCAACTCGGACAGGTCTAATATGTGTTTCAGTCTAAACTCTAAAACAGAATGGCAAACAATGTTGATTCTGATGAGGCACCTCGTTACGTCGTCATCTAGATCTACACTGAAAATGTTGCCATTTTGGTCTATAGGGCTGTAAGGTTTAACTGCACAGCAGTGGCTTGTTCGGACCTCAAACTTAACTCCGTGTCATTCCTAAATCGGTATAGGTGCTTTGCGCCTATTGTATACTGTCTTTGGTCGGGTTACGCTACTAGTGGTTTCCTTCTGCTCTGGCGCTCCTCAACTTTGTCTCAGACGAGCTAATCTTTCCTACGTTCTACTGGAAAGATACCCGACTGAGCAGGATGCGGAACGATACAAAATTATGTTTAAAATTGCATCAGAGTGACGGCGGTTTCGGGTGCCTGTAAAACACACAGAAACCTTGTTACTGGGCAATCCTAGGCGGTTCTTCTTTATCTGTTTTATTTGTATTTCTCTAAATGGTCATCATATGTTTACACGAAGTGTGTAGCATATGAAGATTGCAACAATGAGTATGATCGTGCTTCTTCTACATTTGATGGATCGGGATAGCTGGACGCATTGGTTATATCTTTTCCAGAGTATTTTCTATACCTCGTTACGAAAACACATCTATTCAAATATATTGAAAATTTTACAATCCAAAACGGAATTTTTTCAGATAAAAAAATCTGATATTTTTCACATTTCTGCTCAAAACAGATTGTGGGTACTCGTTAGAGAAATCTTCTTCTCCGGAACTAAAGGGCCAATAGCCCTGGAGCTTGATATGCAGCATTGGGGATATTGGCCGAGTGAAGTTTGAAAAAATGATGACCTTTGGTTGACCCTGACCTTTTATACGGAAAGGTCAAATTTTGCTACATAGACTCCTATAGGCAAAATTTTAAAAATCTTCTTGTCTGAAACTAGAAGGCTCACGTCTTTGATATTTGGAATGTAGCTTTATTTTGTAAATTTCTACAAAGGTTATTCAAATTATAGCCTTGGGGTGAAAATGGCCCCGCCCCAGGGGTAACTTGTTTTACAAAGGCTCGTATAGGGGAAAACTATTCAACCGTCTTCTTCTCAGAAACCACTTGGCCAATCAAAGCCAAATTTCATATGACGCCTCAATAGTTAAGGGGAACAAAAGTTTGTTCGCCACATGTTGGTTACATCACCAAGATGGCAGCCATGCCCATATATGGTAAAAAGCTTCTCCGAAAAATCTTCTCCGAAACCAGAGGGCCAATTGCCTTGGGGCTTGGTATGCAGAATTAGGGACATAGGCCCAATGACCTTGACCTTTTTATGGAAAAGGTTAAATCTTTTTACATAGGCTCCTATAGGCAAAACTTTAAATTCTTCTTGTCTGACACTAGAAAAAGACCAAGGCGTTTATAATTGGTGTGTAGCTTTATCTTGTAGACAATTGTAGCCTTGTGGCCAAAACTGGCCCCGCCCCAGGGGTCACTTGTTTTACACAGTCTGATATAGGGAAAACCCTCCAAAACGTCTTCTCTTCGGAAACCACTAGGCAAATTAGAGCCATATTTCATGTAGATCCTCAATGGATAGGGGAACGGAACTTTATTCGCCGCATCTGGGTCAAATGACCAAGATGGCTGCCATGTCCATATATGGTAAACACTATTTAAAATCCTCTTCTCCGGAACCAAAGGGCAGATGAGCTTGGGGCTTGGTATGCAGCATTGGTTTCATAGACCCAATAAAGTTTGAAAAAATTATAACCTTCGATTCACCTTGACTTTTTTAACGGAAATGTGAATTTTTTCTACATAGACTCCTATAGGCAAAACTTTAAAATTCTACTTGTCTGAAACTAGAAGGCACAGGCCTTTGATATAATTGTTTGTAGCTTTATCTTGTAGACAGCAACCAAGATTGTTCAAATTGTAGGTGGCTCCGCCCCAGGGATCACTTGTTTTACATAGACTCATATAGGGAAAACTCTTCAAACGTCTTCGCTTCAGAAACCACTGGGCCAATCAAAGCCAAATTTCATATGGATCCTCAATGGATAGGGGGAACGGAAGCTTATTCCCCACATGATGTAGATGGCCGCTATGCCCATATATGGTAAAAATATTTTTAAAATCTTCTTCTTGGGAACCGTAGGACCAATGGCCCTGGGGCTTAGTATTCAGCATTTGGGACATGGGCCCAATAAAGTTTGAAACAATTATAGCCTTTGGTTGACCTGGACCTTTTTTTACAGAAAGGTCAACTTTTTACATAGACTCCTATAGGCAAAATTTTAAAAATTTTCTTGGCTGAAACGAGAAGGCCCAGGCCTTTGGTATTTAGAATGTAGCTTTATCTTGTAGACCTCTACCAAGATTATTCAAAATATAGTCCTGGAGTAAAAAATGGCCAGGGAACACATACTTGACATAGGAAAAAAAACCTTTAAAAATCTTCTCTGAAACTAGAAGGTTTAGGCCTTTGATAATTGGTATGTAACTTCATATACGAGTAATGGGCTTCTACCAAGATTGTACAAATTATAGCCCTGGGGATAAAAATGGCCCTGCCCCGGGCTCATTTGTTTTGCATAGACTCATATAGGGAACATTTAAAAATCTTCTTGTTTGATACTAGAAGGCCCAAGCCTTTGATATTTAGTATGTAGCTTTATACAGTAGGCCTTTACCAAGATTGTACAAATTATAGTACTGTGATCAAAAATGACCCTGCCCCGGTGCTCATTTATTTTGACACATATAGGGAAAAACTTTAAAATATTTTCTTGTATAATACTAGAAGGCACAGGCCATTGATATTTGGCATGTAGCTTCATCTAGAGGGCCTTTACCAAGATTGTTTAAATTATGGCCCTGGGGTTAAAATGGTTCTACCCCAGAGGTCACTTATATTACATAGACTCGTACGGGGGAAAAGCATTAAAAAGCTTCATGTGTGAAACTAGAAGGTCTAGGCCTTCGATATTTGGTACTTAGTTTTATCTAGTAGATCTTTACCAAGATTGTTCACATTATAGCCCTGGGGTAAAAAATGACCCGTTCCAGGCGTCACTTGTTTTACACAGACTCATTTCGTTCTTGTGTTTTTCAGTCCTTTTAGTATTGCGATTACCTCGCTTTGGGAAGAGAGAGCTAACCTTAGTGCTTTTCGTTCGTTTGTTCGATTTGTGCTTGTTTGGATTTGTCGGTTTCCTCTTCCTCTTGGTGTCTGGGAAGGGCTGCGGTTGTGATTGTGGCACTCCCTGGACTTTTCTCTTACCTTTTTTTCATATTGGGAAAAAATCTAAAAATCCTCTTGTGTGAAACTAGAAGGCACAGGCCTTTAATATTTGGTATATCACTTTATCAAAGCTATATTTTATTTGAAAATTCTGTTTTGCCAAAGTAAGTAACGCAAAATTACTTACCAAGTTACTGTAGGGTACAGAGAGCAAAGGTTTTTTAAACTGTACCGGCTACCATACCTATATGTTTCATTCTTTAAAATGTTACCATAAGCTTGCTCTGAGCAAATAGTCTCAGGTGAGCTACAGGACCATTGGTGATCTGGTTTGTCTGAATGCCGTTTGAAATTGTTCACAAAAAAAGAAGGCGATGTTTTACAAATATGAATATTACTATTTATGATTCGAAATGGTATGCATCAAAAGAGGTGAAAACAATTTCAGGCAACTCTTTCAAACCTGTTTTGACCCGTTTGAAAAGGGGGTCCGGCTCGACAGTTAAAACATAGTTTATTGTTTTTAAATTATAGGACTAGTATGGTAAAGGGTCAAGGAAACTGGATATACTTGGTCGCTTTTCTGCCGTTTTGTACATGTGTTGTAACTTTTGGCTTCCTGTTAGCGTTCTGACAATCAATCTCTTTCTGAAAAGGTATGTCTTTTAACCCTTGTCCTGCTGAATAAATTAAGAGGCCACGCCCACTTCTAATTTTCAGCAAATCAGATTACTTGATCTGGATTGTTGCTATAAATTCACATACTGAATGGCAAACTGTGCAGATCCAGATCAGTTGGCTTCTTCAGAAGCCAACTGATCTGGATCTACACTGTTTGCAAAACAGGGTATATCCGGGTTCAGCAGGACAAGGGTTAAAAGGAAATAATTGCTCCCAAGACAATCAATTTTCTTTCTTTCAGAGTAGAACCTTTTTTTCAGAAGAAAGCCAATAACAGTAGTGACAAAACTGCCTCCTCCGAATGTGTATCAATTTCCGTTAAGGATTCCGAATCTTAGGGTAAAAGTGGTAATGATAGTTAGGCCTGTGATGTCGTATTACAGTTGTTTTTTATTGATCTAACAGGCACAAGGTTTGTTCCTACCTGGCTTGCGGCGACTTAAAGGCGTGTTAAAATTTGGGTCTAATTTGAGATCGTCTATTGTGTCATAAACCTCTTCCCGGTATATATTGACATCATATGTTGCGTTGGCCATTGAATTCGGTCGTCGTTCCTGTTCCGTGTTACCTTTTCTTGAGCCTCTGAAATATATGAGATGTCAATTATAAGAGATGCCAAATATATGAGATGCCATAATATGAGCTGCAACGCGACGAAACGTATGTTCTGACATGTGTGCTCAACAAATACTCAAATCATGCTGCGCATTAGCGCCTCCTGGGTAGAATCTACGTTATCCGCATGAAGAAACTTTGCATCCTTGGCTAATCGAAATATGTCTAGTGAAGACTGAACAGACTACGCGAATGCTCATACAACCTCTCATACACAACTTTCATGATTCCAATCAAAACGTGGGAACCATCGATAATAATGTAAGTATCATTTTGTGTCATTACACTGCATAGAAAAAAATGTTTGGAAAATAGCTTATTATAAACAATTTCTACAAAACTTATGTATTCATGAATAGCCTTCTGAATAAATCTCAATAAATATTAAATCTCTTACCAAACAATACCAAAGTTTAACATACGTATCTGCGGCAGGGTTCTACTTAAAACATTGTTTTCTACCCTATCTCTGAACTACTTTTACTAATTTAGTTGTCGGCATAATCTTTCAAGAGTTTAAGTTTAGGAGTAAAGCCTTTCCTGTATCAGTAATAAATGATATGATGATGTATAGACAGACAACAGATGCAAAGACGGATGGCTGCACGGACAAATGGAAACCTCGCCATGACAAATGGTCATCTGGCCAGTTTGCCAAGAAAACTCTTGCCGCCAGTGGGAATTGAACACAACCATAATTATAAAGACCCTAATCAGTGATTCATCCTATATCCTATAAAAGGAAAATAAGCACTATTTAGAAAAAACACCCTTTCCCAGAGTAATTACCAGATTCAAGTATTTAATGATAAAAATGATATAGTGATGTAATAAAAATTAAAATGATTTTTTTCTTGTATCCATCCGAATTTTAACCCACGACCCTCAAGTTGTAAATGACTATGTTGTCTACATGTATATACCGCAGGGAAACTAAAAGTTTCAAACGTTTCTTTTCCAAAACTTTTGACAGAGTTTCTTCTTTTTCAATAGGCCGGGTTGATGTCTACGAGTATGATGATACAGACAATCTGTAAAAGTTTCAAAAGAATTGGATAAAAAGTGTGGACTTTATCGCGTAAAAAAGAGGAAAAATAACCAAAATTTGAAACGGTTCCTTTTCCCATAATGTTCGACGAATTTTGTTTATTTTCAATAGGGCTGGTGTCTCTAATGATACAACTTATTTGTGCAAGTTTCAAAAGAAATGGACGAAAACGAGTAAAAAGATTAACAAAAATTTTAAAAGGGCCCTTTACCCATAATATTTAACTAATTTTCTTCTTTTTAATAGGGTTAATTCTTAAAATGATACAAATAATCTGCGCATGTTTTTAAGAATCGAGCGAACGAGCGAGCGAAAGAGAGAGAGAGAGAGAGAGAGAGAGAGAGAGAGAGAGAGAGAGAGAGAGAGAGAGAGTTCATGTGAAATGTAAATGTACGTACGAAATCCCGTTCTGTAGTACATGTGTATAGTAACAACAGAGTGGTCTTTCATCCCCTCTTATAAAACGTCATTTTGTCTTTTTGTCAGTTAATCTAGAATATTTTTGGTACTGATCGGCAATTGTCATGTGAACTACAGACAAACCTGTCCAAGGCAAGCGCCTACCGGAAAACCAAAAATCAGTTCTTAGTACATGTAGAGATCAACTTCTTTGCATTTAATGGCATCTGTAATAACAGACTGTATTTGATTTACAATTCGCATTACAAGTTTCTGTTTCTGAAAATTCTCATGACAAAATTCTTATTATATACTTAGATGGACTAAAAATTACTTTTATACAAACTATTTTATGTACTATTATATTTTTTTTTCATTTCTTAATCTTGAATTGAATGTCTAGATGAACGGAAGGCCACTCCATCAATGTACTTTAAACGGAATTAACCTCATAATCTTGTCCATATGTGATATATTGACATAATTGTAATTCATTTCAAAGTCTGTAGTATTTCAATTTGACATTACTATAAACATTCTCATGCCATGATAATCAGTCCAGATACTTTATCTGACCACATGCTCCCATTAAAGAAATTCTAATTGGTTGGTCAGTGTAAAATCATTTTGACAGAAGCCTGGTGCCACATGTTAGTCTGGATTTGAGAGAAACATCAGTTGAGTCTTTGGGCTTGTTCTGGTAACACCTATTTAGATATTTACCAACCTAAATTAAATCTGAAACTTTAAAGTGGAAATGAATTAATTGTTGCTGGAAACTGTATTTGAAAATCATGTAAAATTATAAAAAATGTGTAAAAAAAATAAACTAAGAAATTATGTAATAAAAGAGCTAAACTTTGAACCTTGTTATACATTGTAATAATTCCCATAGGAACAGGTGACTTAAATACTATAGCAAATAGCCTGTCTAATTCTAAATTTTCGCCCAAACGGACAGACGCATGGATGGGTGAAGTCATATTTTGTTGGCGGAGACATACAAGTGTCGTGCGTGTATCTGTAAACTAATTTGCCATTTGTCACTTCTAATTACGTCGAATTATGTAACACTCACCGATGCATATATCCCAAAATAGAGGTCCCAAAATGAGAATGAATTGACCAAATGAGTACGAATTGACCAAATCGATGAGTACGAATTGACCAAAATGAGAACGAGTAGTTGACTTGAGTACGAGTTGACTCGAGTACGAGTTGACTGGGATCCGTCAATTTGTACCTAACCAATATAGAACGTTTTTATTAAAAAAAAATGTGGAAAGTGCCAAAGTTTTTTTTTTTTTTTTTTTTTTTTTTTTTTTCAGAAATAAAATGGTGGCAAATCTAAGTGAATGCAGCGCATAAAATTCAAACCATGGTTTCATACCCTAAGTGCAGATATCAGACTTTATTCAACACAACAAAAAAGACCGTAACAAAGAAAATATTTCGGTTTCAGTATTTATGTTAATGAATCCGCCCATGAAACGAATTAAAGGCGGGGCATTGCGTTGATTATTGTCGCGTTTTCATGTGTGGATTAATTAAGGTCACGTGAACCAATAAAAAAATAAGTGACTGGCGGCAGTATTTATTTTATCGGCAATAGTTGCTAATATACAACAAAATTGTTAAGTTAAATGACTGTCTAAAATTAAAGGCATAAATGGGTTAGTGACTTTTATCCTTGGAGAGAGGGCGGCTCTATTTATTTATTTGTTCAAATATGAAATTTGTTTTATTTCTATTTTTATTTCTTTAGAATATAAATAACTACCAAATAATAATAATAATAATAATAATAATAATAATAATAATACTGAATTCCACAGATGAAAGGCATAAATGGGTTGATGACATTCATCTATGGAGAGAGGGAGGCTCTATTTATTTAGTTGTTCAAATTTGAAAATTGTCTAATTTCTGTTTTTATTTCTTTGAAATATCAGTCAACTACAAAATTACAAAAAATATTAATGATAATGATAACGAAAATATTTAACCCTCCAATGATATTGTATGAAGTCATCGCTGCAGAAAAGAGGAGGTAACCACATGATAGTTTTCTTATATCTCCATTGAAACATATGTTGTCGCTAAAAAGTGCCTCAGCGAGATAAAATCAGTAGGCAACATTTTAAAACATTCTTATTTTTTTCCAGAAAATGACAATTCATCTAAATTGCCTTTCTTATTTTTCAAAAAAAAAAACAACAGGTTTTTACATTTCTCGCTAAGTGTCTAGGAGACAATTTGCGTGTCAAACCCTATTTTCTGACAAGAAAAGAAAGTTAATTTCAAAATGTCGTCCGCTGCAATTTCAAAGTGTCGTCTGCTGCAATTTCAAAGTGTCGTCTGCTGCAATTTTACTCATTATGCTAAGCGTCCAAGTACTTAAGATTTAGAATAACGTTAACCATTAAAGCGCTAAGCATTCTAAAGTCTTAATGTCGTTATTTTCCATTAAAAAACAAGACCTGACATTTTAAGCTGCAGATCTAGGCAGAAGATTCACATGAAATGTCATATTTGTATTTATTTCTTTGAAAATACGATGTTTTATTTTATCTGAAATTTAAAAAAAATCAAAATGTCGTTTAAAGTTACGCACCGTGCGTTGGATAATATGAAAAAGGAGCATGCGTTGGATATGAACCTTACCTGCATGAACAGACGAAGATAAAAAAAAATAAATACATTTAACGCATTTTAGACTAAATAAATTCTCCGCACTATACACTGGTAGAATCCAATTTCTATTTGCGGACGTCCTTCTTTTCGTCTATCCTTCCTTCCTTTCTGTTAACTTTTTTCTTTCTTTCTTGCTTTCTTTAACCAAGGCGTTTCATCACGTTAACAAGTCCATTCATTGAAGATCCCGGTAAACACCGCTTCATATGGAGAAAATGGGTTTACAGGGATAAACATTGTTTTTTCTTTTTACTCCTCTATAACATTTTGTGGGCACTCGCCTTCATGAGTACCCGCAATCTATATTTGTTATAGATTTCGGAAAATCTTAGAAACGCTTTGACAATGAGGCAGTTCTAAAAGTTACCCGCAATTATGTTTTGAACAGACATAATAATATTTTGCACAGGCGTGTTAACGTAACGCTGACTGCATGATGTTGACTGCGTACATGCGTTCTGATTGGTAAACACACGCGATTTACTCCCAAAATTGGTTCTTACAGTTTTGCTGGAAATAACTATCCTAACAGTGTGTTGTAAAAACAAGTCTTTTCATGAATCGATACCAATTAAGCGCTCGCTACCCCGGCCTTTCCCCATAGGGCTATAGTTAACGTATCTTCAACCAAATAGTCTTAGATCTTATAGAGGGCTAATTTACTGGTTGGGTATAGGCCGCTGGCCAGTTACCCCCAACATCCACCCCGCTCCTCCCCCACCCCCATCCCAACGCAGACGGAAGTTTGTAGACCATGTTTTTCTTAAAGCCTATTATCTTGCAAGTATTTTGCATCTGGCGATGAGGGTGATACCGAGTAGCAGTCTTTTACATTCGTTACCCCTACAAAACTTATAATACCATTGGAAATTATTAAACCAATGATAACTGGAGCAAAAGCAACTATATGTTCCAATTAAATACATGGTTATACAACAGTCCACTAGCTACAAAATGTGATGTTTGAAACTTCTGTTTGGCCTTACATGGCGTTAACCATATTACATTTTCTAATGTACCCTTTAGAAATGAATATTTTAAGTCTTATAGTTCATTGTCATAGATTTAACTTTGCCTCCGTGACCTTTAGATTGTAGTTTCTGATAAGGTTTTTAAATACCCCTCCAAAGCTGCAAACATGATCTCTCTAGTTTTTATACTTTGATAGTTATTGGTCGTTAAGCAAAATCACCCCCCTGTGAAATATAACATCGAAAAAAAAAATCATTTTCATATAATATCAGATCAAATGCAGACTAGAAACTGTACAGGTAAAGTGAAATCTAATTTTAGCATTATATTGGAGTAATATGAGATGCATAGGCGCAAAAAAAAGTCTCTGTCATATCATTCTGCTCATAGTAACATAGATAACATTTGAAATATATCTACATACTGTGGACTTTGGGGGTTTTCTGTATCGTAATCTGCATCAGTACCCCTATTTTGTATCATTTAGAAGTTTTTGTAAGCATTTCTAAAACTGCAAAGTTAATGCCGATATTCGTTGTCAGTTATATAAATTTAATATTGTAAACAGTAAAGTTGCTATCTTGGCATTAAACCAAGCATAATAGTTAAAAAATTATACTTATTGTAACCACAGCAAATAAAATGTTAAGAAGTTTGAAATAACGCTACTTTTCAGAACAGAAGTTTAGGCTGTTTTAAAGTTACTATCGTTCCTTATGTCATTTGCTTAGTCAGGCAGGTTTGTTTTCATTTCTTGATGTACAAACGAAGACAAATAGTGTCTATCTATCGTAAAACAACATCGAATTAATTTTCTGATCACTGACTGGTCATTATCATCCAAAACGTTGTATTAGGAAACATATATATGAGGTTTATGACTTTTAGTAACATATGTAACAGCAATAAAACAAGTCAGTGACAGCTCAACATATTAAGATACCTGTCTCTATAAAAGCACATACGTTGGTAGCAAATAGCATGCTAGTAAGCAAGAATATGGATTCTTTAGTATTTACATCAAATTATTTTATTGTTTTGAGGGGAAACGTTGGTAACATGGCTGTTACATGCAAACGCCCCGATCGCCAGAGAGCTTATATGTGTCATTTTTTTTATAACTGTAGTTTCAGAAAATCATATTGTACAAAATTCCTCGGGGTGGGGTTGGGTGGGAAGGGAGTGTCTATAACCGCCCCAAGGTCTACTAACCTAAGGAGGTTTTTGTTATTATTTTTATTGGAAAACGAAATATCTCATCGATCACACAGGATTCCAATAGTCCCCACAGCAAAGCGCCCTCGTCCTATCATGGCTCCAGATGAGTGTGATATTCAGATAAAGATTTTGTACTTTCGGCACATGTAGATATCCAATACTCAGAGTATAATTGCCTCCGTGAGGTGAGTATAACGGCGTTAATAATTATTATATCTCGCCGGTGTGATTATAATGTGAAAACAGCAAACGTTTCGTGGAAAACGCAGAGTCTGGTTAATAATCATGTTATCTGGAGCTACTACTGATACACTGTGAACAGCCTAAGCTGGTACTGCTGACCTATCTGCTGAAGCTGTCTGTGCGTAACATGCTACGTCTTACAGTTTACGCTCGGCTGCGAATATTCTGACTCAAATGGACGGGCCCCCGTAGCCTAGTGGATAAGAGAGTTGACTCTTAATCCATTAGGTTTCTCACCGCTGTGGTTCGAGCCTAGCTCGGGTCGTATGTGAGAAAGCCAAGTTCTGCTTACGGATGGTCAGGTGGTTTTTCTCCGGGTTCTCCGGTTTTCGCCCACCTTCGATGAACGATCGGCTCGATATAAGTGAAATATTCTTGAAAGGGCCGTAAAACCCAAATCAAAAAAAAAAAAAAAAAAAAAAAAAAAAAATTCTGACTCAAATGAACGGTTGCCGAATTAAAAATTCGAGGAATTTCACGGACATTACCGAACGTTCCGACTCCTCAATAACTTGTGCCCCGCCTATCCACAGGAAAATCGGAACAACATAATGTATAATTCTGTTATTTAGTGTCATGTCACTTCCTGACCGATACTGATCTTGATCATCCAAGCACTTTACGCACTAGGTGAAAACACAGGTAAATGCCTGTATAGGCTTGTATATTAAGGAAAACAAAATTATATGGCCATATCTTAAAAAAAACTGCTGCAGATCTTTCAATGACGTTTTCAGCATTTATTTGAAATATAATCTTCTCTGGATAAATAAAATATTTAGACAGGATTATACATTTGAAAGGAGATATCATTGATTGAAATGTCAGGATTTAAGCACTTTTTAATAAGTGCCTGGCAGTGTTTCAGTAAAATTTGGTCCCAATACAAGATAAGACACCAGGATCACTAAACAAGAGAATAGAACGTTCAAATGCTAATTTAAAGACAAAAGTTACAAACCAAAATGTTCATGCTGCACATTCGGATACATTACTTGTATTTCGATAGGGAACGATTCATAATGCAAAATGTAGCATTACGAAAACACGCCTATTCAAATATATAGACAATTTCACCTTCAAAAACTGAAAATTTTCAGATAAAAAACTGATATTTTTTATATTTCTGCTCAAAACATAGATTATGGGTACTCGTTAGAACCGCCTCGACGAGGCGGTTCTAACGAGTACCACAATCTATGTTTTTGAGCAGAATTAAGAAAAATAATGTATACCGCTATAAACCCCAGTTTTACTATATAAAAGTGGGGTTTAAGGGGGTCAAAATTATATAGGTATGTTTTCGTGATGGATTGCACGCTGCGAAACTGAGTTTTTACCTGAATACTCTGCCATAAATATGGGAGATGTATTAATGTGGGTCAATAAATGGTCAGCCATAACAAAACATTCTCACAATTATGGCATGCGTAAACGACCTCAGGAATAGTGGAATAGTTCATTGAATCATTATAATGGTCTTTAACGCTCTGCATGTTGGAAAACAGCAGATGACATTTCAAAATATGGTTCTTATTTTTCCAGAAAATAAGCTTTGCATTTTATGCAAGTTTCAGAAGGAGACAATTCGCATGAAATGTCAAAACCTATTTTCTTGGATAATAAGAAAACATTGTCAGTTTGCCGTCTGCTGAATTAGCCCAAAATCCGAGAGGATCTTTTTGATTCGTATTAAATTCTATTACGATTATGTATTGTTTTACTTACATCTTCCTTCTAATGTAAAAGACAACAAAGCACATAATCATCAACGTCAAAACGGCAATTGTGATTGCAACGACGTTCTCGTTTCCTTCATCTGCTGAAACAGAAAATACTATATATGGAAACGTTCCTTCTGAAATGTTTGCCCAGCGAAGATTCAGGTCAGCCTGCGCATTCGCGCAGTCTGACAAGAATCTTCACTGTGCATATTTTGGATAGCCAAGAAGGAAAAGGTTCTCCATACGGAAAACAAAGATCCTGATCAGACTGCATGGATGAGCAGGCTGAGTTAAGTGTTCGTGGAGCGCACACGTTAGACGGTAAGTTTTCTTATGTACGTTTCATATATCTTAATTATTGGTAGACAGAGCTGAAAACACAATTTAGATCCAGATGTGACGCCACGCAACACACCACTGTTTGCCACTTATCCAGCAGTTTTTAATGGACAAACAGGTAGTCAAATTGACTAGTTCAAACTTCGGGGCCCAGTTGTTCAAAACTTAACGAAGTTCTTAGCTAACGTGACGTTAAAATTTTTATCTTGAAATATGACAAATGCATTGATTTTTTTACTGAAAAAAAAATGTGAGTAGCTTTTTTCTGTTTAATTGCACGCAGGTGGGTCGGGGGTTCAGAGTCTGATAGCCCCAATTGAAAAACTGTTCATAAGATGGTCTGGGCCGGAACTTTTTTATGTCTGTTTCTCGGCTCACGGGTTTCAACTCGTGGTTTTCTTTTGCTCCAGTATTCCAGTGGTGTTGTTTGACAACTAAAGGATCTTCAAGTGTCTCAAGACCTTGTTTCTGTTGAGTCCTCATCTTTGCTTCATTATAGGCTTTATCTGTGACTTATTTGTTGCCCGTTATGATTTATTAACCCTTGTCCTGCTGAACCCAGATATACCCTGCCTTAGCAAACAGTGTAGATCCAGATCAGTTGGCTTCTGAAGAAGCCAACTGATCTGGATCTGCACTGTTTGCCATTAAGTATGTGAATTCATAGCAACAATTAGGATCCAGTAATCTGATTGGCTGAAAATTATAAGTGGGAGTGGCATCTTAATTTATTCAGCAGGACAAGGGTTAATGAGTAAGAAACCGCCACACGGACCAAACAAATACATGTTCTTACCACTATGGAAGCTGAGAGCTAAAGCTATCTAAAGCCCCTCCCCATCCTCCGCCCCCCACACCCCCAGTAATTCATTACTGACTCTTCCGAGGCGGTACTTTCATTGTGGCTCTTTTTGTTAATGGTTATGTAGTGTTTAACTTTCTAACGTTTTTTTTCTTTTAACAATTATGTAAATGTAAGATATATTCAGGTCAGTTTGAGTAACGGAGTTGCCACCTGTTTGGAAAACGGTTGCCAATTCTACTTGCCATCTGTTCATTTTGTGGCTGCTTTTTTTTTTTTTTTTTACTTTTTTTTTTTTTTTTTTTTTGCGAACCGTTTCAAGATCGCGACGACCACTATTTTATCCTCTGCTTAATTGTATTTGTCTATCTTTTCCTTCGGTGTTGGAGGCTGGGTGTGGATCTGATTGTATCAGTTATAAAGTTCACCTATTTACTTTACCAGGGATATTGTCCCAAATGACTCTATATTGACCGTAGGTCCTAAAGGTCCTCAGGTAATATTTTCAAGATAGAAATTTTCACGTCACGTTAGCTATCGGGCCGATATGCCTAGAATTGCGACACTAGACATGTCGTAACTTTTTATTACATGCACTAAACTGTTAAGCTTATATTAACCCACTGTAGACTGAATGAACTCCCCCACACTATATACTGGAAGAGTCCAATTTCAATTTTAGGTAGGTGAGACTAGAATATTTAGATATTCCTAGAGAAAAATGGCTGTAGTATTTGCAAATAGAGAAGACCCTGATCAGACGCCGCGTTCTGCGACGTCTGATCTGCGTTTGCACTATTTGCCAATTACCCTTTTAGGGGTCTCCCAACTACAATGGGTTAGGAAATTAAACAAGACCATTGTCTGTAATTTATCAATGAAACAGCTTAGCAAGTTCATGTGTCGGAGAAAGTGCCATTTAATCCCCACAATGGTAAGCAATAACTGAGGATAGTCTGGCTTATCTCCATTTTGTTGATACTAGAATCCAAAGCGAAGCACACTTTAAAAATAGGATCTTTGAACTTTTACACTGCCATCTTCCATCCCTGAATTTGGACACGCCCATCACTGTGAATAGGGGTTTCAATAAAAAATCAATAACAGACAGGCAAACAGTGCAGATCCTTATTAGACGTCTCGTTTGTATATGCACTGTTTGTAAAGGCGTATTGGTCTGCAAGGAATAAAGGGTTGAATCATGTCATGGCAGTGAAAGCTAGAATAAAGCCATCGTATTTTATAGGTGAGTGTCAGCGTATCATTCTCATCCGTAAACACGCCTATATAATTTTGACCCCCTTAAACCCCACTTTTATATAGTAAAACTGGGGTTTACAGGGGTAGACATTATTTTTCTTATTTCTGCTTAAAAATTGTGGGTACTCGTTAGAACCGCCTCGGCGAGGCGGTTCTAACGAGAACCACAAGCTATGTTTTGAGCAGAAATATGAAAAATATCAAAACATTTTATCTGAAAATTTTCATTTTTTGGTGGTAAAATTTTCAATATATTTGAATAGGCGTGTTTTCGTAATGTACTGAATGTAGATGCGCAGGCTGATCGCAGTCTTCGCCGAACGCACATGCAATCTTATAGGACATGCTATTCCCCGACTATTCATGCCCCAAACCTCAAAGAAAGCATATGAATCTTGGGCCGTATGTCTGTCTGTCCGTCCGTCAGTTCGTTCGTCATGCTTGGCAGACGATCAAGAACGGTTAGAGACAGGATCTTGAAATTTTGCCTCTTTTTTGACTCATGTATTGCAATCCTATGGGACATAATTACGTATAATGAGCAAGATATCTTGAAAAAAATATCGAAGCTAGGATTTTGAAACTTGATGAGCTTATTAAGGATTATGATTAAACTACCTGATTAATTTCTGAAAAAAAAAAAAAAAACAAAAAAAAAAAAACAAAAAAAAAAAACGCATTACTTTTGTCAGAGTTATGCCCGTTTCCAACTTTGGATTTTTTTGTGGACAAGCATATAGTTGGGGGCATACTGTTTTAGAAGCACATTTCTATTTTGAAAACATTTCTGCTCTATCTTTCCATGACATTATTAAGCCAGGTAAGTTTTCCTAAACTACCTAAAATTACAAAACAGCGGACATATAACGTTTATACAACGTCGCCTCAATATCGATGTAACGTCATGACGTTGCATCGATATTGAGGTGACGTTGTGTAAACGTTATATGCCTGCTGGGAAGTAAAAATATATGTTTATTACCGCCTTGGAACGGACAGAAGAAAAAAACACTTGGTCGGATTGGGGACTTGGGCCAGTTTTACTAAAGCGAAACCTTACCCTTAGTTTTGATGCAGCACCACAATATAGGTGTCCTCTCCTCAGTGAAACATCACAGTGAAACACCTAATCACAAACACTAAGATGAAAACAGGCAAAGGGCTCAATGGTAAACTGAGAAAAAATACAAGAAAAATTGCTAATGGGCCCGACCACAGACATTGATAGTCAGTCGATCATTACCTGCTCTCGGGCGATGACCAGACCGCTAGTTGCTGAGAGAAATATAAACAATAAAGCAAACTGAAAGTACCTGTTGTGCTCGTTTGTTTTTTCTGGGTATTGTCACTGAAAAACAACAACAATAATTTTTAGTTAAAACAACGCTGAATGGCATCGGCAATACCAGGCCCCGAGGTTATAAAACTTTTTTCATGCTCAATTCAGCTGAGCATGAAAATTTCTCTGCTAATAAATATGAAAATGCCAACTTATCAGCTATGTTTAGCAACAAAGAATTTCCATTTGTTAGTTATTTGAGATTTATAAGCATGACAAATTCCATGCTCAGCTGAGTTGAGCATGCATTACGAAAACATGCCTATTCAAATATATTGAAAATTTTACCACCACAAAATGAAAAATTTAAGATAAAACATTCTGATATTTTTCACATTTCTGCTCAAAACATAGATTGTGGGTACTCGTTAGAACCGCCTCGACGAGGCGGTTCTAACGAATACCCACAATCTATGTTTTTGAGCAGAAATAAGAAAAATAATGTATACCCCTGTAAACCCCAGTTTTACTATATAAAAGTGGGGTTTAAAGGGGTCAAAATTCTATAGGTATGTTTTCGTGATGAAAAAGTGTTTATAACCCCGGGGCCAGGAAAGAATTGAGCCGCAACGTGAGAAATCGTACCCTCTGACATGTGCGCCTAATGAAGACTCAAATCAGCCTGCTCATCCTTCTTTGTTTGCATGAAGAAATTTTGCGTCTTGGGTATCAAAATGCGCCAAGTGAAGATTCTGATCAGATTGCGTGAATGCGTAGCTGATCCGAATCTTCGCTGGTTGCACGTATCGGAAGGTACGTTTTCTGATATTACGGCTCTAGGACCGCTTACAGTAGCGTCTACAAAATGAGAATAAAATTTCAGTAAACTGCATATTTTTTATTATGTTTTTTTTTTATTGCACTGCACCTCCAATGACTCATCATTACTATCACGAATACAACATTTCTAATCAAAATGTAATCGGACCTTAATTTGGGTAAAATTATTCATTTTTGCTATTTGAAAAGCATGGAAAAAGGAAAATATTTAAAAAAGTGTTGTTCATCCTGTGCCTCAGCTAACCCTTTTGTAGGCATTTACATATGCATATTAACCCTTGCCTTGCTGAATAAATTAAGATGCCACGCCCACTTCTAATTTACAGCCAATCAGATTACTTGATCTGGGTTTTTGATAGAAATTCACATATATAATGACAAACAGTGTAGATCCAGATCAGTTGAACTGATCTTGATCTACACTGTTTGCTAAGGCAGGGCATGTTGTGTTAAGCAAGAGAAGGGTTAAATGTATACCCATTATATGTCAGTGGGTACCCGCGGCTAGGGAGAATGATACGAGACGAAAACCCCTATTTTTCGCTCAGAGTAGCAGTTTGAAGCATGAGAAGAACTACAAATGTTTTAAATAGAACTATCTGAATTTGTTATGCCCTTGCATGCCCTTTATTATTCCGCCGGCGAAGTTTATCTGTATTAAATCACAATATTGAACGCGTCATACATTCCGAAAACACACCTATTCAAATATAAAGAAAATTTCACCTCCAAAAACTGAACATTTTTAGATAAAAAAACTCTGATATTTTTTTCAAATTTCTGCTCAAAACATAGATTGTGGGTACTCGTTAGAACCGCCTTGGCGAGGCGGTTCTAACGAGAACCCACAATCTATGTTTTGAGCAGAAATAAGAAAAATAATGTATACCCCTGCAAACCCCAGTTTTACTATATAAAAAGTGGGGTTAAAGGGGGTCAAAATTATATAGGCATGTTTTCGTGATGAAAGGCCGTAAAGCATGTGCCAATACCAAAGGTTCAAACAAGCCTGCACATCCAAACAGTCTCGCCAGAACCTATACTGTTCGCTCATGTCAGTAGGTAGGATAAGGTGAAACTTGCCAAACAACCAGGCAAGTTGACCTTGCTTAGTTACCAGGCATGCGCACTAATAGGTTGATTCGACGAAAACTCTGAAGAGCTTTTTTTCTCACGACGCGGCTCATTTAACAGGTATGCACTACGAAAACATGCCTATTCATATATACTGAAAATTTTACCACCGAAAAATGAAAATTTTAAGATAAAAACTGACATTTTTCATATTTCTGTTCAAAACATAGATTGTGGTACTCGTTAGAACCGCCTCGGCGATCCACAATCTATGTTTTTTTGAGCAGAAATAAGAAAATAATGTATACCCCTGTAAACCCCAGTTTTACTATATAAAAGTCTGGTTTAAGGGCGTCAGAATTATATAGGCATATTTTCGTGATGGAATTTGTAAACAAAAATGGTGATAATTAGGTAAGTCCACTTATGAAACACAACATTCATACAGCACCTAATAAGGTATTGGGTGACATATAATACAAACACAATACAAAGCGAACAAAGAAGACCCGCAACATAAGTACAGACCTGAAAGAATCTACATCATACATAGTATAGAAACAATATGTTAAGCTATCTAAAAAAGGCACAATCACAAAGCACAGCCCTCCCAAGGCATTGAAGGAAGGAGAGATGATGAACAAATAATGAAAAAACAAACACCTTATATAAAACCGCAGAAGCACAAAACATAAAAAACTGAAACAGAGACATTACGAAAACACGCCTATTCAAATATATAGAAAACTTCATCTCCAAAAACTGAAAAAATTCAGATAAAAAAACTCTGATATTTTTTATATTTCTGCTTAAAACATAGATTGTGGGTATTCGTTAGAACCGCCTCGACGATGCGGTTCTAACGAGTACCCACAATCTATGTTTTTGAGCAGAAAATAGAAAAATAATGTATACCCCTCTAAACCCCAGTTTTACTATATAAAAGTGGGGTTTAAGTGGGTCAAAATTACATAGGCATGTTTTCGTGATGAACCGCCTTGGAACGGTAAATAGGAACACTATTAGTGGGCTTAAAAGTGCTTTAACCCCCCTCCCCACCCACCCCGATGGTTTACTCTACTGACCGTTTTAAGGCGGTGGTCCCGGTGTTAGTCTTACTCTTTCTTGCTTTGTGGTTTATTCTACGAGGCGATTTGTTTTATGTCTTACCTTGTGTTATTTTTTTCTTGTGTTTTTTAGCATTGCGATTACCACGCATGGGGAAGAGAGAACAAATCTTAGTGCTTTTCGTACGTTTGTTCGATATGTGCTTGTTTAGTTTTGTCAGTTTCCTCTTCCTCTTGGTATCTGGGAAGGGCTGCGGTTTGTGACTGTGGCACTCCTTGGACTTTTCTCTTACCTTTTTTTCTTAAATCAGTTTTAGAATTAAAATCTAAAAGGTCGCTATGTAAACATAGAACACACAAAAGAACTAGAGACTTTGTTTTATTAAGTATCTTCATATACAACAATGTAGTTTACAAAGAATACAAGTGAACTCAGGGACTGATACAATCAGGTCCACATCAAGTTCTCAACATCAAAAGGAAAGGCAGACAAATGCAATCAAACGGACATAAAAATAACAGTTGACAAGCAGTTGGCAGCCATTTCTCAAAAAATGTGGCAACTCTGTTATCCAAACTTAACTGGAATATCTTTAATTTAAATGTTTGTTAAAAGAAAAACATTTGTAAGTAAAACATTACAGAACATGTAACAAAAAGTACCACAATGAAAGTACAGCAAGGCCGCATACCTCTGATGGCACCGGCTTAAGTGGTATTTGATTTTCAAAGTAGCCAGAATAGGCTCAATGATCCTAAAGGAAATAAAACAATACAATCTGCGCTATGATGAAGAACGGGGAGACGTTTTCGGCCGCCAAACGGCTCTTAACACCAGAAGACTGTTGTATTGACGTGTAGAACCCGTCAACCTGGGCCCAGTTGTTCAAAACTGACGATGTCGTCAGTTAACGTATCGTTAAAACTTTGCTCATTGAATATGGCATATACGCTAATATTTTTGCTGAAAAAATGTGAGTAGCTTTTGCATTTTGCAAAAGCTACTCACATTTTTTCAGCAAAAATACCTGCAAATTAGATATTGTACTTACTAGAACTGTTAACATTTTGACCACTAACGAGCTCGTTAAGCTCACGATGCTTTGAACAACTGAGCCCTTGTTTTGGTAATTACTGAGCCCTTTCCGGGATTTAAAACAAACAATATGATGCCACTGATTAGGCCTATTCAGACATTTTATAGTCTGACCAGAAAACTTGACACTTCAGCTGTTTTCAGTTTTGTGAGTGTCTTTATTGCTCCCAAGGGCCATTGCCTTTAGAATCTATTCATTAGTATTCAGTCATCCTTCTTAGTCCTGATGTATTTATAACTACACATTTATAACTATACATATTTTGTACAGGTTATTTAACTTTCATTTAGCAGATTGACTGAGAAACTAATAAACTATTTTGACTGCGATGGAACAATAAATGTAGATTACACTACTCGGTATAAATAAGAGTAAGTAAACATCATTGAGCCATGAAGAGCCAAACGATATACACCAACGGTCGTAAACAGATTAAGATTCGAGCTGGCATCCAATATTCGGCCTGACCTATCATCATCCAAATGAAAAGGACAGATGATATCCGTGGATGGCTTAGCAATGAAGCATACAGTCTATTACATAACATCTATATTATATCTAGTTCTTTTAAATCGGTTCATACAAGCTTCAATTTATGTATGAAATTACAGTGTCATTACGAAAACACGCCTATTCAAATAAACTGAAAATTTTATCACAAAAAAAAAAAAAAAAAAAAAAAAAAAAAAAAAAAAAAAAAATGAAAATTTTCAGATAAAAAATTCTGATATTTTTATATATTGAAAATTTCATCCAAAAAAAACCTGAAAGTTTTCAGATAAAAATTCTGATATTTTTCATATTTCTGCTCAAAACATAGATTATATATAGACGAGGCGGTTCTAACGAGTACCCACAATGTATGTTTTTGAGCAGAAATAAGAAAAATAATGTATACCCCTGTACACCCCAGTTTTACTACATAAAAGTGGGGTTTAAGGGGGTCAATATTTTATAGGCGTGTTTTCGTGATGTTGACAATACAATTTGGAAAATACAAAAAAAAAAAAAAAATAATAATAATAAAAAAAAAAAAAAATAAATAAAAAAAATAAAAAAAAAATAAACAAAATAAAAATAAAAGTTAAAAATAAATAAATAAAAAGGAATAACGATGGTAAATACAATCTATAGAGGATGCCTTTAGAACCCAAAACATCATGAAAACATGCCTATATAATTTTGACCCCCTTAAACCCCACTTTTATATAGTAAAACTGGGGTTTACAGGGGTATGCATTATTTTCCTTATTTCTGCTCAAAAACATAGATTGTGGGTACTCGTTAGAACCGCCTCGGCGAGGCGGTTCTAACGAGTACCCACAGTCTATGTTTTGAGCAGAAATATGAAAAATATCAAAATTTTTATCTGAAAACTTTCAGTTTTTTTTTTGGATGAAATTTTCAATATATTTGAATAGGCGTGTTTTCATAATGGAACACATAAAATACGAATCAAAGGCTAGGCTACATTTAAACTCTCCGTATGACAGCAATGGAGTTAGCAGGGGAGTAGGGGCTGCACACTCTCCTCTTGCACCGGCTTGAGAACTGTATTTTCAAAGATGCCCATATGAGTTAATTGAGCAACAACGGCCCGTCAATCAATATGTACGTCAACTCTGGTGTTAAGTTCAATATCTGATTAACTGTAACATCGACAATTATCTAACCGGACATTCATTGCCTAGCATGCTCCAAAGAAATGCGTATTCGTACTATGTTTCAAGGTCTAATGATCTTGTGAGTGTCATTTAGCTCAATTTTTGATTAACTTTAGCACCAACAATCATCTAACCTAGCATATAATTTCATCTTTACATAGACTTAACAGTCTCAATAAAACCGAGACTCCCATTTTCTGATCTGTAGTGTGTTCTTTGTTTCCAAAGGCAATCTTTTTGACGTTTATTAAACAATTTACTACCTCTTTATGACCATTACCTATATATCATGGTCTGTTGTTCTAGACATGGTTTACTTCAACCGTAGCGTTTAGCTCCATATTTGAATATTGGTAACAAATACAGCCATCTAAAATGCCATACAGTTTTTTTCTAACATGGAGCTAGACTGTGATTATGATAATGACGTATTTTGACGGTCTTGTGTCTTTTCAACTCTAACTGCAAACCAAGATTCGGGATCACACTTCTGTTTAGTGATATGACACAGTATTTAAATCTCGACTAGAATGCGCAGTCGATGGTGCGTCATCCCAAATCCCCATGCTCGTTGTTAATGTTGCTAATAGCATGATGGACAGATGGACTTGCTATCCCATACCCTTACTATGAGGGGAGGTCATGTAGCAAGTTTGGTTAAATTTCGCCCAGTGGTTTAGGAGGAGATAGCGTGATAGACAGTTGGACAGACTCCAGACGGACAAACGGTAAAATAGTGTTGCTCTCGAACACCCTCACCATGAGGGGAAGTGATGTAGCAGTTTGGTTGAATTCCGCCCAGTGGTTTACGAGGAGATAGCGTGACGGACGGATGGACGGACGGACGACGGACGCACGAAAAAAATGTTACTCTCGCACATCCTTACCATGAGGGAAAGGAAAGTGATGTAGCAAGTTTGGTTGAATTCCGCCCAGTGGTTTAAGAGGATATAGCTTGATAGATGAATGGATGGACGACGGACGCACGAACGGACAGACACATGAAAAATAATGTTGCTCTCGCACACCCTTACCGTAAGGGGAAGTCATGTAGCAAGTTTGATTGAATTCCGCCCAGTGGTTTAGGAGGAGATAGCGAGACGAACAGATGGATGGACGGCGGACGCACCGAAAAAAAAATGTTGCTCTCAAAGCAAGTTTGGTTGAATTCCGCCCAGTGGTTTAGGAGGAGATAGCGTGACGAACAGATGGACGGACGGCGGACGCACCGAAAAGAATGTTGCTCTCGCAGCAAGTTTGTTTGAATTCTGCCCAGCGGTTTAGGAGAAGATAGTGTGACAGACAAATATACGGACGACAGACGCACGGACGACAGATGCACGGACGGACGGGCGCACAGAAAAATAATGCTGCTCTTGCACACCCTTACCATAAGGGAAAGTGATATAGCGGGTTTGGTAGAAAACCGCCCAGTGGTTTAGGAGGAGATAGCGTGACGGACGGACAGTCAGATGGAGGCGTTAACAACATTCCCCATCGTTTTTTTAAAAAAAAGCGTCTGGATAAATATAATTACTCACTCACATGGATTGAGCACTGTAGTCACGCTTATTTCACATAACGAATCAACGCCAAGAAATGATATGGGTAAACTAACCATCACGAAAACATGCCTATATGATATTGACCCCCTTAAACCCCACTTTTATATAGTAAAACTGGGGTTTACGGGGGTATACGTTATTTTTCTTATTTCTGCTCAAAAACATAGATTGTGGGTACTCGTTAGAACCGCCTCACCGAGGCGGCTCTAACGAGTACCCACAATCTATGTTTTGAGCAGAAATATGAAAAATATCAGAGATTTTCATCTGAAAATTTTCAGTTTTTGGAAGTGAAACTTTCTATATATTTGAATAGGCATGTTTTCGTAATGACTACCAGTAAATATGCTTACTCTTTCCTCTCTTTTGACTCGTTCGCTGAAACATAGAACGTTAGCAAAAATTTTGAATATCTATATTTATATATATGTATACGCCTGTAAAACATAATAAACAACATAGGGTTGTAAAATAAACACAGACAACCATACACATGCCAAAAATATCGGGTGTTTTCGGTCCTAACATATGTGACAAATAAGCAGATAAGATAATCCACGTGGTAATACTGATTAAAGCGTTTTCAATATGGTATTTTACAAAAAGCCCATGGGACAAATGAAACCAACGGGTATTGTATGTGCGTCCGATACTACAGGAGTTATAGACACGAATAAGTATCTATTTATTTTGCTTTGTTTTGTGTAGACAGTAAGATATTATTACTTTCATAATCATTGTTTTTGCATTGCGATTTGCTTAACTGGTCGAAAATGTCAGACATCAGCATCTATGGCAAGTTCTAAAATGTATCGACATTTACTGGAATTCGATATAGATTTTACAACACTCAGAAAAAATATTAGTCCAGGGTCTTATAAACATTTTCATTTTCAAAGGAATTTATTCCTTTGGGAGCATTCTTAAATCGCAAAAAAAAAAAAAAAAAAAAGAAAAAAACTATTTGAATCTTTGCATTTATTTATTTTTATTTATTTATTTATTTTGTTTTCGAAATTGGTATTCAAAATTAAGATAATTATTTATTATAAAGTTTTATTGAAACGTGCAATATGTATTGACAGTCCATAGAACTGAAAAAAATTGCCAGGACTTTGGGTCACTAACTTAGGAATTATTTTAACGAGGTCAGTTGATGATTAACAAGAGATTTTAACGTGGAATCGCATGTGTGAGATCTTGCTTATCATCACGAAAACATACTTATATAATTTTGACCCCCTTAAACCCCACTTTTATATAGCAAAACTGGGGTTTACAGGGGTATACATTTTTTTTTCTTATTTCTGCTCAAAACATAGATTGTGGGAACTCGTTAGAACCGCCTCGCCGAGGCGGTTCTAACGAATACCCACAATCTATGTTTTGAGCAGAAATATGAAAATAATCAGAATTTTTCATCTAAAAATTTTCATTTTTTGGTGGTAAAGTTTTCAGTATATTTAAATAGGCGTGTTTTCGCAATGTATGCTCCGCTTGCAAACAGTAAAATCTACGACAATCTTACACACCTACACACGCAGTCCGGTCGATCCCTACATTAATCGTGTATATTGTTTCGGTACCATGCAGACAGTATCTGCCACAACATCAGAAAACGTACCCTCGGACATATACGCCAAGGGAAGATTCAGATCAGCTTGCGCAATTGGACTGTCTGATCAGAATTTTCACTCGGAGCATTTTGGATAACTAAAGATACAAATTTTCTTCATACAGTCGAACTTCGATGGCTCGAACACCGATGGCTCGTTTAGCATGGCTAATTCGAACTCATTTTTGTGTTCCTACGAAATTCTTCTGACAGCTGAAGAAAACAAATATTTAGGGAAATTTTCTTATTTTATCATGAAATTGTAAGTTTTGTGTACTCATTAGAATCGCCTCATCGAGGCGATTCTAATGAGTACACTCAACATACAATTGTTGTGTAGAAAATCGAAAATATTTTACTAAATTATCGCTATTTGCCTCCTGACTTGGCTCCATGATTAACCCTCAGTGGCTCGAACTACCCATGTCTCGAACAATTTTCTATGGACCCAAAGATGTTCGAGCCATTGAAGTTCGACTGTATGTACAACGAAAACCCTAAGTAATCTATTACTGGGCACACAGGCCAGAAGGCCCGGTTTCTCACGTTTGGGTTCAGTCTGCTTTCGACAGATTTCAAACCTTCGTTTGTTTTTTTTTTTTTTTTTTTTTTTTGCCCAGGGTTTTACTCATCAGAAATAAATTTGCAAATTTGCCAGTCGTAACTATCGATTCATAAAACGTTTGAATCTATTCACTTGTTTAAAAAAAAATATTGCATAAAAAGCAGTGTCGCACGTTATAAACAGCCGTGCATTAATTAACCGACGAAAAGCCGTGTATCAACAAGGCAATTCACCCGCTGTTAATGCACGGCTACGCAACTTTCAATATGATCGTACCGGGGCCACAGATTTTCTGCCGTTACGAGATGTGTACTGCCCGGCCCTAGAATGAGCATAGTCCGTGGAAATTACGTTCGCGAGACATCTGTGAAAAGGCGAAACAAAATAGTGCAATAAATAACGCGAAATGTAGCAAATGGTTTCAGTTTTTATGCAATAATAGCGATCAAACATGGTTTTTCAATGCATTAACATTCGCCAGGTCCCTTGGGAGGTGTTGAAAACAGCGGCCTTCGGCCTCGGTTTTCAACACCTCACATGGGACCTGGCAAATATTAATGCATGAAAAACCATGTTTGATCCCTATAAACTTACTCGGCACTGTTTTGAATCATCAAAAATTAGCGCATACATCAGACCAAAGTTTTATCCGTATATTTGGGAATAAATACTTCTAATAGAAAGAAAAGAAATAAATGGTTTATAATTAAATATGGCTAATCAGAACAAAACAGTTTCGTTTAAAATAAAACGCCAAACAAACACTCTTTCCAAGTAGTGTCGAAAAGACACTAATTCCATTTCTCACCTGCCCTGCAAATGTGGCTTGATAATGCACGGCTACGCTTATCAACCATGCAGATCTTGCCTTCTCCGCAAGGATTCGGGTTACAAGCATCTGAAATTAAAATAAGATGCATGTGCGCCCAGCGAAGGTTCAGATCAGCCTGCAGATTCGCGCAGACTAATCAGAATCCTCACCGGACACTTTTATATAGCCAAGAATGCAAATTTTCTTATAAATGACATCGAAGTCTCTGATCAGACTGCGCGGATGCGCGGACTGATTTGAGTCTTCGTTGGGCACACATTTTAGAAGATACGTCTTCTCACGTTGCGACCCATATAATAGTACCTTGTTTTATGACCATATCTTTGGTTTAAACAATATTTATTTCTTCTATTTTTTTATGAAAATACAAACATATATTCATAATCGAACGCTGGTTCTAGAAGAGGATCTGGACGAAAGCTTTAAAGCTTATAGAGTCCATCTCCTCACACGCATGCAAAATTTACATACATATTTCAACATAGAAATATATCGAATATCATTTTGAAATTTTTTTTTTATTTCAAGAACATAGCGTGATTTCTCAATCTAGTAAACGTAGATTATATATATATATATATATATATATATATATATATATATATATATATATATACATACACACACATACATACACATACACATACATACACAACCATATACATATATATATATACACATACATACATACATATATATACATACACACACACATATACACACACACACATATATATATATATATATATGTATATCTATATATATATATATATATATATATATATATATATAAATATATATATATATATATATATATATATATATATATATATATATATATACGTTTACTTACATACAGATACGTACAGACATGCATACATATACGCAAACTTACAAATATATATATATATATATATATATATATATATATATATATATATATATATATATATATATATATATATATATATATATATATATATATATGTCGATATAAAGGATAAATGTGTATACATATACAATGATAATAGGATGTACCATATCTTTGTATGCGTGTGATACTTTAAGCAAATAAAGAAACCAGTAGGTCAACTAAACCCAAAATTCTAGAGTGTGTCCACACTTGTTATTTCATCGCCCTTGAAACTGGCGATGAATATATAAAGGCGACCATTTGATATTAGTAAGTGATGAATCGTCGACTGTTCTAGTATCGTATTTAGACAAAGGATCCGGACACGTTTTAAAACCTCTTACCAAAGTAGCTCTAAAACTTTAAGCAAGTCCATTTCTCTATCTGATGATGTTTTAAAACCGACCAATCTAAGACGTTGGTTCTGGTGTTGTGTGTGGCCTTTTGGCTGCTCCCAACGAGGTTTTGTTTTTTCGTGTTTTTTCCTGTTCATTGTCTTGTTGTTGTATTTTAAATAGCATGTCAAGCATTGTGATCACCTGGATGGATACGGGAGCTGATTGCTTTATTTCCATTTTCATCACGAAAACATACCAATATAATTTTGACCCCCTTAAACCCCACTTTTATATAGTAAAACTAGGGTTAATAGGGGTATACATTATTTTTCTTATCTCTGCTCAAAAAATAGATTGTGGGTATTCGTTAGAACCGCCTCCGCGAGGCGGTTCTAACGAGTACCCACAATCTATGTTGTGAGCAGAAATATGAAAAATATCAGAATTTTTATCTGAAAACTTTCAGTTTGTTGGTGAAATGTTCAATTTATTTGAATAGACGTATTTTCGTAATGCTTTTTGGCATGTGTGCTAGCTGTCATAGTTTGTTTACTCTTCTTCTAGGGTTCATTGGTAGGCTATGTTCTTTGTTTGTGGCTCTTCCTCGCATCTTCTCATTACGAAAACACGCCTATTCTAATATATTGTAAATTTCACCTCCAAAAAACTGAAAATTTTCAGATGAAAGTCTAATATTTTTCATATTTCTGCTCAAAACATAGATTGTAGGTACTCGTTAGAACCGCCTCGGCGAGGCGGTTCTAACGAGTACCACAATCTATGTTTTCGAGCAGTAATAAGAAAAATAATGTATACCCCTGCAAACCCCAGTTTTACTATATAAAAGTGGGGTTTAAGGGGGTCAAAATTATATAGGCATGTTTTTGTGATGTATACTATTTGATATGTATGCTACACTTCTGCTTCATGGTCTATCGGAACCCATTACGAAAACACGCCTATTCAAATATAAAGAAAATTTCACCTCCAAAAACTGAAACTTTTGAGATAAAAAAAACTCTATTTTTTTTTTTTTTTTTTTTTTTTCATATTTTTGCTCAAAACATAGAATGTGGGTACTCGTTAGAACTGCCTCGCGGAAGGTTCTAACGAGTACCCACGAGGCTTCTAACGAGTACCCACAATCTATGTTTGTGAGCAGAAATAAGAAAAATAATTGATACCCATGTTATCCCCAGTTTTAATGTATACAAATGGGGTTTAAGGGGTCAAAACTATATAGGCGTGTTTTCGTGATGCTGAATTTTATGGTGATTTAGTGTATAACTCTAGAAAATGTGTAGGAAAACCTGAATTTTAGTAAAATTGTCATATGTTATGAACTCTTTGCTTGGCTCTTTAATTGCATACCAGTGGCTCGGGCTTCAGACTCTATGATGGCCCCGACTTAAAAACTGGTCATTAGATGGTCTGGGTCGGAGCAGTTCATGTCTGTTTCTTGGCTCACCGGGGTTCAACTGGTGGTTTTATTTTGTTCCAGTATTCCAGTGGTGTTGTTTGACAAGCCATGGATCGCCAAGTATCTAAACACGTTGTATCTGTTGAGTCCTCATCTTTGCTTCATTATAGGTTTTATCTGTGATTTATTTGTTGCCCGTAATGATTCATGGATGAGTTAGAAGACCTCCAAACGGACCAAATAAATATATGTTTTACCATTATGGAAACCCCTCAGTAATTCATTACTGACCGTTCCAAGGCAGTACTTTCATTGTCATCACGAAAACATGCCTATATAAATTTGACCCCCTTAAACCCCACTTTTATACAGTAAAACTGGGGTTTACAGGGGTATACATTATTTTTCATATTTCTGCTCATAACATAAATTGTGGGTATACGTTAGAATCGCCTTGCCGAGGCGGTTCTAACGAGTACCCACAATTTATGTTTTGAGCATAAATATGAAAAATACCGGAGTTTTTGTATCTGAATATTTTCAGATTTTGGAGGCGAAATTTTCTATATATTTGAATAGGCGTGTTTTCGTAATGGGTACTTTTCGTTAATTGTGTTTTTTTTTTCTTTTAACAAGTATGTAAGTTTAGATATATTCAGTTAAGTTTAGTTAACAGAGTTGCTAGCTTTTTGTGAAAGTGTTGCCAACTCTGCTTGCATTCTGTTGTTTTTGTGGCTGCTTATCTGTATTTGTCTGTCTTTTCCTTTGGTGTTGGGGGCTTGATGTGATCTGATTTTGTCAATTCCTGAGTTCACTTATTTACTTTTCATGCAAATTTTCTCCGCACGAAGCGTCAAATAGTATAGAACCTTCATTCTGAAAACAAATTCGCAGACTATCATCAGATTGTCATCTGTTGGATTTGCCCAGAGAGAAGTAAAGGTTAATGGCTAAATAGTGTGAGAACGACATTGTTTTCTGCGTGTTTGTGATATTTTGGGAATATATAATCAACATTTTAAATTAATACCTTTCTCGCAGTTTTGTCCAATAAAATCGTGCGTACAATGACATTCATAGTCGGTAAAGTTTTTATAAGGTGTACAATTTCCACCATTTTGGCAAGGATTTCTATGACATACATCTAAAGAAAAAAGAAGTGAATACGATTCAGTCTTGTGTCAACTATATCTATAGGTTTAATGGATAAAGTAATGATTATATGGGGCGCGCTTTCTGAAAACGTGTCTCCGGGCATATGCGGACAGCAAATGCCCAAATCAGCCTGCACACCCGCGCAGCATGATCAGGGCCTTCTTTGTCTGCTTACGGAATCATTGTATACTATGAGCTGTATCTATAGAAAGCAAAGTACGGGATGAAATTACGAAAACACGCCTATGCAAATATATAGAAAATTTCACTTCCAAAAACTGAAAATTTTCCGATGAAAAAAATCTGATATTTTTTTCATTTTTCTGCTTAAAACATAGATTGTGGATACTCGTTAGAACAGTCTCGGCGAGACAGTTCTAACGAGTACCCACAATCTATGTTTTTGTGCAAAAACAGGAGAAATAATGCATATACCCGTAAACCCTAGTTTTATTATATAAAAGTGGGGTTCAAGGGGGTCAAAATTATAAAGGCATATTTTCGTGATGAGACTTTGAGTACAAACGGGATGAATCTGAATCTGCGCATTTTGCGCCTGTTCGAAGACACGCTTTTTACATGGTGCGGCCCATACAATGTCAGTAAACAAGTACTTTGAGATTAGTTAAAACAGATGCCAATCTTCAGCAAAAGAAAAACAAATCAGAAAACTCAACATTTTCCAAATAAATTATGAAAGTCGGAATCTAATATGACATTAACTTTGACTGTTGGTATCAAAACTTTGAAAATGCTTCATAAAGATCCAGTTACAATGATCATTAATCTGCTGACGCAGTTTCACTATTATAAATTCCATTTTAAATTTTAAATTGTTGGTATTTTGATATGACTTCATGCTCTACCTTCCACCATGATATAAGAGATTAGATACACTTTCAGGGTAAACAACTCTGTCATTGCTTTTCCTCCATTACGAAAACACGCCTATTCAAATATATAGAAAATTTCACCTCCAAAAACTGAAAATTTTCAGATAAAAAAAACTCTGATATTTTTCATATTTCTGCTCAAAACATAGATTGTGGGTATTCGTTAGAACCGCCTCGGCGAGGCGGTTCTAACGAGTACCCACAATCTATGTTTTTGAGCAGAAACAAGAAAAAAATGTATACCCCTGTAAACCCCAGTTTTACTATATTAAAGTGGGGTTTAAGGGGGTCAAATGTATATAGGCATGTTTTCGTGATGTCCTATCGAAAAGTGGTCTAGTCTAAACAACAGAATAATTGAGCCAGCGCATTACAAAACATACAAAATAGCGTGTGTGCCCAGGGAAGACTCAGATCAGCTTGGGTATCCACCTAGTCTTTGCTGTGCGCTCAATGGGTAGCTAAGGACCCAAGCTTTCTTTATGCGGACAGCGAAGAATTTGATAAGACTGGGCGGATGCCCATGCTGATGTAAGTCTTCGCACGGCGCACATGCCAGTTTGTTGGTTTTGTCATGCGCTGGCTCATATGATCTTCTTGGGCGCAAAGGTTTACCTTTTAGAATAGAACCCTTTTCATAAGGAGATTTTGTCCAAGAAAACAAACAGGATGCCATAGAATTAACGACTACTGTAGAATGGACGAGCAGACACGCATCAGACTATACTGTAACACAGTTTGATCTGAACTATCCTTGTAAACTTATGGCGTAGAATCCCTTTTCTTGCGATGCCCATTTTATGATGAAGTTACAAAGGAGTAGTAATTCGGGGGTTACTTACGTTGCCAACAAATAACTTGTCGCAACGCGTCACAGTCTTCTAGACTGAAGCTTTTATCTTTCCCATTAAATTGTACTTGCACACAGAGAGAAGAGTGTTCAGTATTAGATTCTCGCCCTTTAAAAAAGATACAAGAATAATAAGCCACTTCATGACAAAACCATGTGCGCCAAGCGAAGACTCAGATCAGCCTGGGCATCCGCCCAGTCTGATCAGAGTCTTCGTTGTCCGCATGAAGAAAGCTTTGGTCCTAAGCTATCTAGCGAACAGACTTTGATTAGACTGGGCGGATGGCACTGTCATCAGGTGGCTCAATTAATTTGATTTATTATAAAATGAGCTGCGACGTCAGAAAATGTAGCTTCGACATGGGCGCCTGGCAAAGATTCAGATCAGACTCTTCACTGGACGAGTTTTGAATAGCCAGCGATACCAAATTTCTTCATCTCATCAAACTGCGTGGACGCACAATCTGCTTTTAGTCTTCGTTGGGCGCACATGTCAGAAGGTACGTTTTCTCACATACGGCACAAAATTCGAATGATACAATAAACGAGGTACATATCTGTGTATATATGAAGGGTTTTATTGATAATTTAACTCATATAAGCCTAGCGTCCCATAAAAACGGATTACGAAAACACACCCATTCAAATATATTGAAAATTTTACCACTAAAAAATGAAAACTGTCAGATAAAAATTCTGTTAGTTTTCATATTTCTGCTCAAAACATAGATTGTGGGTACTTGTTAGAACCACCTTGGCGAGACGATTTGAACGAGTACCCACAATCTATGTTTTGAGAAGAAATAAGTAAATTAATGTATACCCCTGGTAACCCCAGAACTGTATAAGAGTGGTGTTTAAGGGGGTCAAAAATATAAAGGCGTGTTTTCATGATGGACATTGGCAAACAGTGTAGACCCAGATCAGACGCCGCAGAACGCGGCGTTTGATCAGGGTCTTTACTGTATGCATTAAATTCAGAAATTTCTACAAAACATTATATGAATAAAAACTAACCAGACACCCCTTTTATTGGAAATGGATCTGTCCAAAGTCTTGAGAAGAGTCCAGTTAAACAGTTTTGTCCTGTATGTGTTTACTGTTTTCTTATAGTAATAAGTACGTCCAATGGGAACTGCGAGACAATTCCCCGAACCGCTGAGCGGTTCGGCGTGCAGACGCCCTACTATAGACTACCGATGTGACCTGTGATGTGTGTGACCAAAAATGTGATGGTCGAACAAACGCTTTGGTGGTTCGGTGCTTATCCTGAAAAACAATAATCGTTCCGTGATTTGGCGGAGACTGTTGACACGGCGGCCGTGCCGATAATAGCAACAATAACCAATAACGCCAAGTATTCCAATTGCAATGGGTTGAATCACGAGACTTATGACGTCAGCCTACAAAATTTGCGATCGCCGCCATTTTTGAATTTTGTCTCCACTTCGAATTTTATTTCTATCCATTCTCGGTCTATTTACAAGCTAAGCATGATTCGTTTGGTGCAAAAGGCACACTTTGATGTAGATTTTTAGATAACACAAAGACTTTACGCTCTTTTCACATGATAAGCTCAAAAAGAAACTTCGACACAGGTAAGAGAAAGACTGTATATTGCCGTTGTACCTGTCATCGGCCTACACTAGTTTTCGGTATTCGGAAAGCATGGCCCCCGCCCATCGGTGCCCGCGAAATAGATGGGGTGCCTAAAGCCTCCATGGCAGAGCTCTAGTAACTAAACAGGACCCGAATTCATGTGATCGCGTTGGGTAAAATTCCCACAAATTCGGAGGCAATGTCTCTGAACTATAAAAATATTGTTGACTTGGACGTTATATCGCAATTCATGCAGTGGATTAGAAGTCAAGCGTGGTCTGAAATCAAATTCAGTTAGAGCTGGCCAACCTACGTATGAAGCATGTGATGATAATTTGGATGCACGGATATAGGTAACACCTATTAAATTCATATAAGCATGATATGTAGACTGGGGACTGTGACTGTGGAACACCGAGTAAATGACATCCCAATCTTATTTGACAGCAGAGTTTGTCATATATACTGAAGATCTGACGACAAATAAATATGTTTTATTAGAAAGTGTTGTTAAAAATTAAAAATAGGATCTTATATTATGCCTTTATTGTTTGCTCTTTGAGTGGCCTTATGGCTACTCACTGCAGGGCTTTTCGTGTTTTGTCTTATTCATTGTCTTATAGTTCTGTCTAGCATTGTGGGAGGGAGCTGGTTGGTTTGTTTTTCTCTGGTGTGAATTTTGTGTATTGTCTGTCTTGGTTTGTTTCTCTTCCTATGTGTGTCATTGGTAGACTATATATGTCATTTGTGGACTATATGTGTAATTGGTAGACTATATATGTCATTGTAGACTATGTATGTCATTGTTAGACTATATGTGTCATTGTTAAACTATATGTGTCATTGGTAGACTATATGTGCCATTGGTAGGCTATGTGTGTCTTTGGTAGACTTTATGGGTCATTAGTGGACTTGATGTGTCATTGGTAGACTATGTGTATCATTGATAGACTATATTTGTCATTGGTAGACTATGACTATATGTGTTATTGGTAGAGTATGTGTTTTGGTAGACTATGTGGGTCACTGGTAGACTATATATGTCATTGGTAGACTATCTGTGTCATTTGTAGACTATATGTGCCATTGGTAGACTATATGTGTCATTGGTAGACTATGTGTGTCTTTGGTAGAATATGTGTGTCACCGGTAGACTATATGTGTCATTGGTAGACTATGTATATCATTAGTAGACTATGTGTGTCATTGGTAGACTATATGTATGTCTTTGGTAGACTATGTGTGTCGTTGGTAGCCTACGTGTGTCATTGGTAGACTTTATGTGTCATTGGTAGACTATGTGTGTCATTGGTGGGCTTAATGTGTCATTGATAGACTATGTGTGTCATTGGTAGACTTTGTCATTGAAAGACTATATGTGTCACAGATAGACTATGTGTGTCATTGGTAGACTATGTGTGTCATTGATAGACTACATTTGCCATTGGTAGCCTATGTGTGTCATTGATAGACTATATATGTCATTAGTAGACTATGTGTATCAGTGGTAGACTATGTTCTATGATCGTGGCTCTTCCTGGACATCTTCTATACTTTTTTTTTAAATGCGATACCGAGTAATATCAATAAATATAACTAAATCATGCCATTTCACAATGGATCTTGAGATTCGATTAGCCATTGATCAGTGCACATCGACCTTATGATATATACGCACAGCGTAGACCTAGATCTCCTGCGCGGATATACAGTCTGGTCCAAGTGTACATTCTTCGTAATGAAATCTTAAAGGTTTATACTTTATGTTAGCGGTCAGTATAGACGCTGATCAGATATTTGGAGGGAAATATGACTACGCAGGCTGATCCGAGCATTTATTGTCCGCATATACACAGCACACCGTCCCTTATGATGACGATCATTTGGTGTTTTACGTCCCTTTCAACAGTCATATCGAGATGCTGGCTGGGTGATAATGAAAGCCTGTGCCGTACTATCATGAGCTGACTTCAGCCTCGAGCGGGATTCGAACACAGGACCTCGTGATCAGAAGTCGGGAGCGCTAACCACTCGGCATCCCTGACAAGACACTCTTACCTTCAGCTCAGTATCTGAGATATGCCATGATGAGAAACAGTTCCTTATCACAAAATCGAGCATTGAAGGCCCGGAACAGACAGCATATCCGCGCAATCTCGTCAGGACCTTCAATATCCGCCTACAGGCGAGGCGGTTCTAACGAATACCCACAATCTATATTTTGAGCAGGAATGTGAAAACTATCAGAACTTTTGTCTGAAAACGTTGCTTTTGATGGTGAAATTTTCAATATATTGGAATAGGCGTGCCCAGAGTGCGAAGCGTTAGAATAGAAGCCCAGATATTCAGAATTAATACGGGTTGTAGTAAAATGTGTCGACGAGAAGGTTGTGACCAGACTGTGTGGTTATGCAGGCTGCTCTGCGTATTTGCTGTTCGCGTATGACATAATAATTCGACTCAATTATTTTCTGTGCAAGAACATACCTTCCGTGATGATTATTTGGTAGATAGTGACGTCACATACGCCCGTTATGTTCAAGCCCGTTATGTTCAAGTCCGTGCGATTTCCAAAACATTGGCTCTCTGAAATTAATTTCTTCACGTCTTCGCTCTTATCCAGACAAAAGCACCAGTCGCCCTAAGTAAGAGTGAATTTACAATATAATATAAGAAATATTGACCTCAACTCAGAAATTCAAATTTAATTCAATAATTTCGCAAACGCATCAAGGTGAGTCAATACCCACCAAAGACAAAATGCTTTATAATGACAGGTTTTGTTTTCCTTTTGAATGCTTAGCATGCATATATTTTGAAATATTTTTTTGAAATGTTTTTTTTTTCCCAGACGATAGGCGTTATCATTCATATTGTCTGTTTTAGGACAAATAAAATATATGATCAATTTGTCGTCTGCTTACTCTACCAAGAGAGTGATATATGTTACAGCTATACCACTCCATCAGACGAGAAGCAAATATTATCTGGCCAGAGAGATCTCATTTATATACAATTAACGCTGAGCACTCTGCGTAAAATTTTCAGCAGACGACATATTAAAAGATTTTCATATTTTTTTCCAGGAAGCAGGAGTTGACATTTCATGCAAATTGTCTCCACTGGAGACAAGTTGCATGAAATGTCAAATCCTATTTTCTGGGGAAAAAAAGAAAAATATCATCAATTTGTCGTCTGCTGAATTAGCCCAGAGAGTGGTGAAGGTTAATGCTCCTGTCATACAGAGGCACTTTTCTATATTTTTAAGCT